>CM075063.1:41413180-41823180 GCA_037428765.1 Rubia yunnanensis | reverse complement strand
GCTTACGAGCTATTCCATTGTTTCTTAACCCCGAGGGCTATATAAGTATCAATAAACTTTGTAATCTTATCCTGAGGGCTAGTTAGAGAGCAAGTTGAGATTAGGCGTACCCGAGGGCTAGACACCTGAATTTTGTGTGACATAGTGAGGGTTTGCGAGATCCCTTCACAAGATCAAAGATATTAATTTTGCAATTGTGAGTCTTCGTAATGAGATTCATATCAGTTGGTATCAGAGCAAAGCGAAAGATCAAATAAGGCAAAAAAAGGAGTTTCAAGTTTTGCATCCGTAGTTTAATTTTCAATTTCTTTAAAAAAAACTGCACCACCGCCGCCAGACATTGCACACCACCGCTACCACTTAACTATATTCATGCAACAAATCTGCACCGCTGCTAGAATATCCGCCGCCGGTCATCTCTGTTGCTGCTCCGATCATCGAACTCAACTTTGTCTCTGAACGACCTCCTATTTGCTCAAGTTTTCTCTGACGATCCTATCGCTACACCATCACTCTTTTCTCCATCTCTGACTGACCGTCCTAAGTTCACCGTTCTGCTCGCCGCTCAACTTCAGATCTAATTGCAGCAATCTTTCGCCCGCAATATCTTTCTTAGAGAGTTTCCCATTTTCCCAGCGATCTGCTCGGTGTTTCACTTCAGAGCCGCTAGCGCCACAACCAGCCGCACTTGCTCTGTTGATCTTTGACGTGCGTCTGCAATCCTAGTTCAGCGCAGAAGGCAATTTTGGAAAAGAGATAGCCCATTAGCAAAGAACACTCGACGCGTGACACACACACATGAAACACCAGCAAGGCGAGTGAATCTCACTCGCGCATCTCTTGAAGGCGTATTCACCACATGCGCTCAGCAGCAGCTCTCACGAGATATTGAATTTATCGAGATCTTATCAATTTTTGTGAGTTACTTGAATTTCTCACTGGCTTGTTCAATTTTATGCGAGTTAATATGTTTTTCTCGCCAGCTTATATCTTCTCGTGAGTTGAAGGAATTTTCAGCCTAATCAGCATCCTAGTCAGCGCCTAGTCACCGTTTATTAGCAAGAATTTTGCGGGGATGACTTGGGATGTTTATATCCATTTATTTTTAAAGATCATTCACGTTTCAAGGATGAAACTTTTCGATCTCGAAGGGAATGATGCGATATCAAAAATATCATTTAATATATTTTTCTTAGTTTATTATTTTTAGGATGATAAAACTATACTCTTTTCCCACTGGGTTTTTTAATGAGGTAGTGTGATCATTTATAATTTATTTTATTTCAAAATAAGGCCCATTAACTCAGTCATGTTGGCTTAGAAGAGTTTTGGTATATTTTAATTAGGGTTTAGAATATTTAGTTCTGAGTTAATTAGAATTAGATTTGGTAACATTAGATTAGGCAATATCCATTTATTTTTGGTATTCTAGTTAGATATGATTTTAGCTTCTTAAATCTACCATAAGTTATTCCAGTTTCTATTTGTATTGGCCGAATTATACCCTATATATAGGGGAGGCCATTCACAAATTTTAACACCACTTTTATCAATCAAATATATTATCTTTTGAGTTCATGCTCTTTGCTTGCGAGATATTCTATTGTTGCTTAACCCCGATGGCTAGTTAAGTATCAATAAACCTTGTAATATGATCATGAGAACTAGTTAGAGAGCAAGTCGATATTAGGCATACCCCAAGGGCTAGACACCTGAATTTTGTGCGAGATAGTGAGGGTTTGCGAGATCTCATCACTAGATAAAAGATATTAATTCTGCAATCATGAGTTCTTAAGGAGATTCACATAAAAAATCAACATATAAACAATAATTTAATTAAAAAATACCTTTAAATACATGAGCTCCCAAAATGCAAATTCACAACAAAAACATTTAGATTAAAATGTCAACATAACCCTAACTTTATGAAGAATGTATCAATTTAACCCTGGGAGGCATTAACTCTAATTGCCAAGGCAAGAATTGGTCGATTTCTATAGTAAATAGTGATTTTGCACCTGAATTTAAAAAAACATTGAAAGAAAGATAGAACCCTATACGTTGTTGGCAACGGCGGAAGATGAATTCTTCTTCTTGAAAATAAATTTTGGTGACTCTATTGTAAATAACAATATCGCACTAGTAATCAAGCTCTAGTAATCAAGCTCGCAACGACTACCACCATCGAGCTCGCCAGCAAGATTGCTTCTATTTGATGGTGTCATGGCCAGAGTCGCAGGGCGGGAGAGGTGGTGGAGGTTTAGAAGAAGCCATTATGGGTGCTGGAGATGCGGGGGTGGCTAGGCAGGAGAGGTGGCAGAGGTTTGGAAGAAGCCATTGTGGGTTCTAGAGATGCGGGGGTGGCTGGGCAGGAAAGGTGGCGAGAATGTGGGGGTGGGTGACAGGGAGCTTGGCGGTGAGGGTTGGGGGATTGGCAACGGGGTGGTGGAGATTAGTGGTGGAGATTGGCGACAACGGTAGTGGAACTTGGGTGGAGCTTGGCAGTTGGGTGGTGGTGGCTGGCAGCAATGACTATGAGAGAAATAAAATGGGAAAAAATAAAGGTGAAATGGCCGAGGGCATATCCATCATTTTGGGTCCGATCAACGGCTATTTGTGAGTCAGTGCCTGAATATGGCCTAAAGGCTATATCTGCACCATTCATCATAAATTTAGGGTTAGTTTGGCATTTTTAAAAATTTTACAGGGTTATATTGACACTTTCAACCTAAAGTCAGGTTTAGAAAAACAATTAACCCAAAATTTTAATATTTTCCATGCAAAAATTATTTTTTACTATTTTTAAAATTTTTACTGCTAAAAAAAGCAATGAAAGCATAAATGATTCTTTTCACTTGTTTTGAAATTTTAAGAAATTTTAAGGCAATGAAAGTATTACTTTGCTACAAATATAGCTTCTAATTCTAAAATAGCCATTTTTTAGTTGTATAGCAAATATTAAAACATATTTAACTTATAAGTTAATCATTCATAAACTCTATCAAACACACACTTTTCAGCCTGCATAATTGTCAATATGCATGTTATATTGAAAAAATATCCATAATTGCTAAAACTAAAAGTCATTGATAAAATAATAATGGTAAGAACTACCTTTAAATGCAAAAACTTTTAGATGGAGAAATCTCTAGGTCTACCCATAAACTTATGGTTATGCCACTTTACTTTTTACCTTAAAAAATACAACATAATGTTCAATATGCATGTTTTCAATATGCATGTTAGAGTACGTCTATTGAAAGACGGTATTTTTATAAGTTATGGAAAGATCAAAGTCTAAATTGCAAATTACGAGAAATCAAGATGAAATTTTTGGGTTGCATCAATCAGTCATAAACATATAACTACTGCACGTTGCATAACAAATTTTTAATATCGCAACTAAAACCTTTTACAAAGACTTGGGTGAGACCGTCTCACCCAAGGTTATGGTGAGACCAGGGGTATTTAAGAAAATTAAATAGTTTTAGGGACTTAAAGACAATATTATATAAGATGTATAATATAGGAATTAATCAGTTTTCTTTTCATATTCCCTGCTCATAAAATCGGAAAACCAAAACCGCTAAAAACCCTCTTCAAACTCCCTTTGTCAAATCCGATTTCAATTGCTTGATTTCAGTTTAAAATTTCAATTTCGAAGCCTACATTCCATCAGAGTGTCTTTTGCGATCTGATAGAGGTAAGATTTTCTCAATGTTTTGGATTTTGTGGGCTTATAGAGGTAAGATTTGGGGCTTTTTGCTTTTTTCATGTTTCTGGCTGTTTTCTTGTTGATTTCGCCATTTATCTTCGTAAATCCAGCTGTGTATGTATTATTTTGGCCTTGTATTGTGTATTTTTAATTTGTGTTTCGTTATTTTGTAGATTTGATGAAATCGAAGGAATGTATTGCTGGTAAAGATGGCTTGAATGTTGATGACGATGTTCCTACCTCATCCATTGTTGAATCAAGAGGTGATTTTCTATTTTTCTTTCTGTTAACATTTCTATTGTTAAAGTTTTGTGTCGTTTTTATTTAATTATTCTGTTTTTGTTGTTGATTGATTTGATGTGTTCTTCGTTCTTATTGATGTTTCTCTATTTTTTGTGTGTGTTGATGTTGCTCTGTTTGCTGAACTTTTAGTTGTTGCTCTATTTTATTGTTTTTATGTTATGGTTTCTGGTATGAAACAGTGTATACCAGAGTATTTAGGCTGTTTATGTGTTTCGTTAGGCTGTTTATGTGTTTAGTTTAGGTTCTGTTGTGTTTCTATCATGGTTGTATTCATAAGGAAGCAGGTCTTGTGTGCAAAGAAAAAGAAACAAAGGGTCTTAGTAGTAAATAGTGAGAGTGATATAAATAAAGTTCATATATTTTCCTTTTCATCGCCATTTTCTCTCTTTTCAGAGCGGAGGTTTTTCTTTTCAACCATCGATTTTGCTATGATTTCTCGCTAAAATCGTTGATTTTCAACCTGAGATTTGATTATTCTAGAGGATTTTTGATTACTTAATACAGCATAGGTTTACAACATCAAATCGGGAGTAATTTATAGAAATACTGAATTTCTATCATGGATGAAGGTTTGACGGTTAGTGATTTGGTTCAAAGGCTGATAAACTTGTGAATCAAGTGCCGAAACCTTATACTTGCTGTCGTTTATGTGTTCGCTGCTTTATTTTGTGATTTTGCAGCTTCAGTCATGGATTTCAATTTGGTTTCTCATGAAATGCATAGCTTCTTAGCAGAGAATTCATTGATCGAATAATTTCTTTCCTGAATCGGGACGGATTTGGCACAATCAGTGTCCAAAAAGTTCACCGTCTTCTAAATATATAATGTTCTTGGTCTACTTTACAAAAGGTAAATACTAGATATCAATCAAGAGATATTAATTCTTTTTTTGGTATGTCATATTTAGTTACCGAGCATATATAGCACAATCATCACTCCACTAAATAAAAGTCCCGATTTTATAATTTGGAAATCAATATTGTGTTTGCACTTCTCATTTTGTCTTTTATTTACTTATATAATTTCTTTGTTTTTAATGTACATGATATAATATGGAGTTAATCCTAAACCAAATCAATCACGGTTTTTGATTGATTCTATAGTATCTCCTAGTATCTTGATTGATATTAATTTATGTTGTACATATATATATGTATATATATATATATATTAGGTTCATTGAATATGTTCATTTGTAAACTCTATATTCTATCAGTACATTCACAAAGATTTAGTTTTTTCAATACAGAATTGACTTAGCAAACACAACTCATAAGATTTTCTGGACCCAAGTAAGTTGGCATTACTTGTTACTGATTTGGCACTAGCTTATTGTCCTTATTATAAATGCTGAATGCAGGAAGCTGGATTTTCTCAAGATTTCTGATATATTAGGACAAGTAGACGTGGCGACTTTATGTTTTATTTTTTTTCCAGTTTTGTTGTATCAAGAATCTCCATTTGTTTTACTCAACCAAAGTTTCTTGTTAAGTTGGCATTCTTCTTTGCAAGGAAGTGAGCACTGATGTGTAGGTTGGAATCGGATATTAAGCAGAAGTCTATGTCCTTCTTTCCATGGAAGTAGAAGGTGAGTCCATCTGCCCCAACAAATTCCCCCAAAGTTTTAACATTTTTTAAGGAACCATGTTAGATTTTATGATTATAATTTATTCTTATGTTTATGCTGTTAATTCATTAGTTTATCTCTTCTGAAAATACAAATTGATAAGGATGATGTTGTCGTTGAGGGCAGTGTAATTCAAACTGGTAATTTTTAGTATAATTTTGTTCATGTTTTTGTATTATTAGTTTAGGTGTTTCGCGTGTTTATTTGTTATATTATATAGTTGGTGTTGTGTCCGTGATGAATGATCATTGTTTCAACTTGTGAAAAAGATTCTAATTATACTTAATGATTATAATTCTTCTTATATTTATATTATTATGTTATTCTTTTTCTTAAGGCACATAAACATGTGTTGGTTATGCGTAAACTGGGTCATTAGTCAGGAATTCGACGACTGAACAAGGAGAGTATGAAACAAATTTTCAAGATAAAAAGTGCTATATTTATTCTATTTTCAAAAGGAGCATTCCAATGAAAAAGTCTATTTTAAGATTAACAGCTTGTATGTTTTAAGATTAATTTTTCTCATGATTGTCAAGCGTAGCATTGAATGTGTTACTGTTGATATGTATGATTGGTTTGAGAAGGTTAAGGGTGATGTTACTGCTGAGAGATCGCGCAACTTGCAACCAAGTGAAGGTGTTACTGAACAAACCCAAATTCAGCCGAATGACTTCGAAGATTCACAAGAGTTTTGGAATAACAATGTATGTGCCATGGTTGATAAATGTGTCAACAATTGGAGAAGTGTACAAAACCAACATATCCCAATTTTTTACTTGTTTACTAAAGGTGAATTGAATGCCCTAGAAGGAGCGTCCACGGATGTACAATCCCCCAAATAAGGAGTTCAAGATGTTTACGAGGACTTGTAATTGAAAAATAGATTGAGTTTGTAGTGTGATTTAAATATTTGGTTTGTTGTATTTGAATGATGAATGATTTTATTTTTTTCATGATTCTGAATGTAATTTGTTAGGTTGTTGAATTTTTTTGTCATAACTAGATTAAAACTTGTAATTTGTTTGTTAACTCATTTCTGAAGTTTATCTATTTATTTCCATTGTATTTATCTTTAGCTTGTTATTAAACTTTAACAGTTTGTCTAGCAATGATTTTTTGGTTGTTTAGATTTTGCTTTGCCAAATTTACTATTTTTTTCTGATTGTTACTTCATGTATAATTCTTTTTATAGCCATGTGTTCTTTAGGTAAATAGTTTGGTTATTTAGGTTTTTTGTTTTATTATTTAGTTATTGGCAAAGTCTTGGGAAAGACGGTCTTTCCATAGGCTTATGGAAAGACGGGGTTTAACTAGAATAATAAAAGGTAAAAGGTCTTAGTTTCAATATTAAACTTTTAGTATGCAACATGTAGTAGTTATAAAATTTATAACCCGGTTCATGCAACCCGAAAATTTTATCTCAATTTCTTCTAATTTACACTTTAAACCTTGGCCTTTCCATAACTTATGGAAATACCGTCTTTCAAGAGATGGACTCTTAGTTATTTAGTTCAAACATTAGAAAACTTCTAGTCACGTGTTATGGTTTACTTTTTGATCCTCATATTTTAATTTTACTTATTCTAACATTAATTCATGTATATTTTCATTTAGTTTATTCATTTGAGTCATTAATTTCAAACACTGGTTGCTTGGTTTATATTAGTTTGAATATAGTTTTATTTAATTAATCTGCATCAGTTAGTTTAGATGTTCAAAGCATATGAAATGCAATTTAAATGATTAGTTCCAGAATTTAAGTTAAATGTACAAAATAATAATATAAAATACACTGTCAAATTGAATCTCATAGGTCTACACTTGTTGTTTTGGTGTCTTTGTTCCAAACTCCTTTATCTTTTGTTTCTTTCTTTGCTTCCATGTTTCAATTTTCTTGCTTCTTCCTTTCGTATTTGTAGGAGATGGATCTTGGACTGTTTACGATTTAGTGATGGGAGATTCTGCTACACTGCTTGATTTTTCACGGTCCTTCGTAGTTTTTGAGACAAGAATTTCGATAGGTTGCTCAAATTGGCACCCAAATATGTTCCTGCAAATATGTATCCTTTCAGTACTCATTACATCAACTATTTTTTAATTAGTTTATGGAATTTACAATTTAGTTCGGCCTTCATAAATAATTATTTAGTCATTGATAAATATGTACATAGAGGTAAAATGCTTAAATATTTTGAAAAAAAAATTCAACTAATCAAATTTCAAACCTTCAGCATCACAATAAATCATGTATTTATTGAGTTAAACCATGTATTTAACATATTACTTTTTGGCTATAGTAAATTTTAAACATAAAAATATTCTCAACAAAATACATGTAATTGAATTATAGATATTGATTAATCATCTTACAAAGTTCGATGCATAAAGTTTGATGAATCATCTTATAGATATTTCATGTGTTAATGTGGTTACATCATTTATTCAATATGTTACTTTATACGTTACAGAAAAATTAAAAACACATGAATTTTCTCTATAAAATGCATAAAGCCATTTTTATATAGCAATTTTATATACTTTACTTATTTACTTCATGTGTTTATGAGGTAAGATCTTGTATCTAATATATTACTTCATAATTTTAACAAAATTTTACAATGCCAAAATATTTTTAAAAAAAAATCCAGCTAATCATATTTCAGACCTCTAGCATCACAATATATCATGTATTTATTGAGTTACATAGTGTATTTAACATATTACTTCTTGGGTTACATTGAATTTTAAACATCAAAATAATCTTAAACATGCATACAATTGAATTATAGATAATGACGAATTATCGAATAAAGTTTAATCATTTTACTTCATGTGTTAATGCATACATATCATTTATTAAATATGTTACTTTATTTGTTCCAGAAAATTTAAAATCACCTAAATATTTCCAAAAAAATGCATATAGCCAAATTCCAGACCTTGAGAAATTATCCATCATGATAATATAATGTTACTTCATGTGTCCGATGTTCATCGTATTGCTTCATGTGTTTCAAAAAATTAAAAAAACACTTAAATTTCCTCAATAAATTGCATATAGCCAAATTTCAAACATTGGGGAACTATCCATCAAAATAATATCACATTACTTCATGTGTTCATGCAATTACATCTTGTGTTGATCATGTTACTTCATACGTTTCAGCAAATTAAAAAATACCTACATTTTCCTAACAAATTGCACATAGCCAATTTCAGACCTTGGGGAATTGTTCATCAAAATGATATCATGTTACTTCATGTGTGCATGCATTTACATCCACTGTTCATCATACTACTTCATATGTTTCAACAAATTAAAAAACACCTACATTTTCCTAACAAATTGCATATAACTAATTTTAGGCCTTGAGGATCTGTCCATCAGAATAATATCACATTACTTCATGTGTTCATGCAGTTACATCTAGTGTTCATCATAATACTTCATACGTGTCAACAGATTAAAAGACACCTACATTTTCCCAAAAAATGCATATAGTAAAATTCCAACCTTGAGAGAATTATCCATCAGAATAATATCACATCATTCACGTGTTCATGCAATTACATCTGGTGTTCATCATATTACTTCATATGTTTCAACAAATTAAAAAACACCTACATTTTCCCAAAAAATTGCATATAGCCAAATTTTAGACCTTATGGAATTGTCCATCAGAAAAATATTACGTTACTTCATGTGTTCATACAGTTACATCCAGTGTTCATCATATGACTTCATACGTTTCCGCAAATAAAAAAACACCTACATTTTCCTAACAAATTGCATATAACCAATTTCAGACCTTGGGAAACAGTCCATTAGAATAATGTCATGTTACTTCATGTGTTCATGCAGTTACATCCAGTGTTCATCATAATATTTCATACGTGTCAACAGATTAAAAGACACCTACATTTTCCCAAAAAAATGCATATAGCAAAATTCCAAACCTTGAGGAATTGTCCATTATAATAATATCACGTTACTTCATGCGTTCATGCAGTTACATCCAGTGTTCATCATATTATTTCATACGTTTCAACAAATTGAAAAATACCTACATTTTCCCAACAAATTGCATATATCCAAATTTTGGACCTTGCGGAACTATCCATCAGAATAATATCACGTTACTTCATGTGTTCACGCAGTTACATCCAATGTTCATCATATTACTTCATACATTTTAGCAAATTTAAAAACACCTAAATTTTCTTAACAACATGCATATAAGTGAACTCCAGATCTGGAAAAAAATCACAATATAAAAACGTTACTTCAAGTGTTCATGCAATTACTTCATGTGTTTAACTGTATATACGCAATCAAAACCAAACCTTGATGTAAATTTATTGAATTTTCAGATTGAACATATCAGTTGCTTTCTTCCTCATTCAAAACAACTTCATTGCCTTGAATTGCTTCGTTTTTCATAGTTTATAATAGCAACACCTTAGATTGTAGATTTCAACTATTAATTTCACATAATTGAGTTTTCAACAATAAAACTAAAATTTACAACCGTAAATTACAGATTAACTTGATTATTTCACCTTCAAAGATCATAGAAGCTTTCAAATCTTCTCTCCTTCAATCTTTCCGTCGCAAAATTCACCAATTTTGCAGCTAAAATCCGATTTCTTCATATTTGCAATTTTGTTTTTGCAGAATTTAACTTCTGAGCACGATTGCAAATATAAACCGCCAATTTGCAGAGCTTTGATCGCCGATTATAGAGCTTGAATCCGGTGTTTAGTAGCTCTGATTCGGATTGAGCTTGAGGAGAAATGAAATTCCTTGATTTTTGGGAGGAAAGAGAATTTGACATTTATTTGAGAGGAGAGAGAAATTTGGGTTTGGCCCATTTTTGTTATAACCCAATTTTGGCCTATTTTCAGCTCCATTGTTATTAATTACAGACTGATCCCTCTTCTCACCATTTGCTATGGTGAGATGGTGTGACGAGAGGTTTTCTCAAAACCTTTAATCTTTTTATAATTTAATTCAGTCATGTGTTTCCATATGCATATGGAAAGACAGTCTTTCCAAAAAATTTGCTTGCATGTCATATAAAAAAATCCATAATCGCTATAACTAAAAGTCATTGATAAAACAATAACACACAGGCTTGTTTTAGGTAGCCTAAAATTTAGTGAACAACACACCATTTGCATATGCAAAGACTGTCTTTCCATACGCAAATAGAAAAAGACAGACTTTCCCAAGAATTTGCTTGCATGTCATATAAAAAAATCCATAATTGCTATAACTAAAAGTCATTGATAAAACAATAACACATAGTCTTGTTTTAGGTAGCCTAAAATTTAGGCAGAGATCTTTCTGCAATTCTTCCTCAATTCTTCTCCACATTTCTTGCTGGAGGTTTCTCAATCCTTTCCTAGAGGAGAGGAGATGTGGAGAAGTATGAGAAAGAATTGCATAAAGATCTTTGCCTATAATTTAGACTGCCTCACATTAGACCTCCAATAATAATGGTAAGAACTACCTTTAATTGCAACAACTTTTAGATGGGGAAGTCTAAAGAAAGGTAGGTCACTTTCCTTTTCACCTTAAAAATTGTATTTTAAAAAGAAATTATATATTAATATATTTTATAAGTTAAAATAATTAATAATATGCATATTGGAATGTGAAAATATAAAAATATAAAATGTACGATATTTACTTTTTAAGAATTTCAAATTTAGTGTGTAATTTAACAATACAAAGTCTTGTTTTAAACGGCCTAAACTTTATGCCATGGTTTATTATGCAACTATTGTAAATTTCAATTGGGATGGATATGTTAAAGAATATGCTAATAAATTTAGGGATATAATGTGGAATTGTAAAAATATTACAGATTTTTCTTTTTTTTTTCTTTCCTCCTCCATCTGAATCTGAAACCACCGCCAACCGCCAGTTTGCACCACCACCAGATTTCTCAGTTTTTGCCTCCACCAGATTCCACTATTTTTGTCACCGGATTTCTCTATTTTTGTCTCCGACTCCACTGGATTTCTCTATTTTTGCCTTTGCCTCCACCAGATTTCTCTGGTTTGGCGTCTGCCTCAACGCTGATGGCGGTTTATTGCAGCGGCGTTGCAGCAGAACTAGGGTTCCAGCGTCACCGATGAATTTAATTGAAGTGGCGTCACAATTGTAACACCGTCATAGGAGGAGCTAGGGTTTCAGCACCGGCGATTACAGCGGCGTCAACCGGAAACTGCCACTCTGTAACCTGTTTGCCACCATGCTTCTTCTTCTTCCTCCGCGATGAGAACTATTGCAGACGGTGGATGGCGAATGGTTACTGTGGTTGGAGAACGAGGCAAAAGTGCTAGGTTTGAAGAATCGAACGGTGATGAGGCTACCACGGAGAACATTCTGAGAAAGAAAGTACGTGAGTTCACGCACTCAATTGGGGATGACGTGTGGAGCTCGTGGTGTTCAAGAACAGTGTTGTTAATGCACTTTTCTCACGGCGGACGGCGGAGGACAATGGCGGCGCAGACGAAGACATCGCCAGACGGACTGAGGCTTTGCGCATGAGTTTGTTTTAATATTCTCATAGAGATAAACTGAGATATAATGTTATTTGACTAAGTATATATCAGTAAAGGTTCTTTTGTGTAGTGGTTAGTACTCTAGGCTTTGAATCTAGATATCTAGGTTCGAATCCCGCTAGACCTCATTGACTGAGAGAATATTTAGCAATTGTTTTTTGGTGTAGTGGTTAGTATGTGGGCTTTGGGGTTAGTGGCCTGAGTATGAAACCCATTAGGACTTTTTTTGTTTTTTTTTTTGAAGAATTTATGTTGTTGAGATACTGTAACTTTTTGGTTGAGGTTTTTAGTTTTTTTCTCTCGTGTTAATGTTTTTGATTATTCAGTTGAGGTTTATTTTATATGCGTTGATTTTTTGTGGTTTATATGGATAATATAGATTGATATTTGTAATTATTTTTATTTTCTAATTTTGGTATTTTTCATTTTCCAGCTGAGCTTTAGGTGATAGAAGTTGATGTTTGTAATGTCTTCTTTCTCATGTTGATATTTTTCATTTTCCGGTTGATGTTTAGGTGATAGAATCGTAGTTTTTTTTATGCTTTTATTCCATTTTCTCTCATGTTGATGATTTTCATTTTTTGGGTGAGTTTTAGTTGATATGAGTCGATGTTTTGTGTTTTTTTGGAAGGGTGTGGGATGGGGGGGTATATAGGTTGATATTTTTATCCTTTTTTTTCTCATGCTGATGTTTTCCATTTTCTCATTACAACAGACAACACCTATTACCTCGGTTTTTCTTACCTCAGTTTTTTGCCATAAAAAAACCAAGGTAAATGTGGGTGAAGTAAAAAGAACTTTTTTACCTCAATTTGGACCGATGTCGGCAGGTTCTGTGACCGACGTTGGTCCATGGAAGTAGGCCGCCTATAGTACACTGTAGCTACGTCATCATTTCCCTTGACATTGGCGTTCATAAAAAACGACGTCTTGACAACAAGAAGGCTGTCGATGACACTGGAAACTCTGCGACATTAACAAAAATGAAGTCGCAGAATAATTGAAGCGACGTCGCTCATAATTGTAGGCGAGATCACATGATCCAGGGCACCCTCGTCGTTTTCCAGCTGACGTGGGAGGCTAACTAATTCAACGTTGTTTTGAATGGGTGATGTATCAAAAAAAATGCTGACTTTTTATGCAACGTTGGTTAGGTGTCGTATCTTTACCGATACGTGCGAGGTCGCAGAATGAATCGTGAAGAAATCGGTTCTCGTACAAAAATATAATATTCATTATTTGATGACACAAAAAACAAAACCTTGATCATAAATTACCAATAAATGTTAGAATATATTCAAATACATAATGTTAGAATAAATTCAAATACATAAGGTTGATGTGAAAATGAAAGATTAATTGTCTTGAACATTCCTTGCCTACGATGTACTACATTTAAACTATTAGGGGGATTAGGGAAATAAGTACTCTGAAAATAAAATATTAATTGCCTTGATATGAATCTCTTTGCGAGGACTCATGATTGAGGAATTAATATCCTTGATCTAGTGAAGAAATCGGTAAACCCTCACTATCTCACACGAAATTCAGGAGTCTAGCCCTCGGGGTACGCCTAACTCGACATTCTATCTAATTAGCCCTCAAGATCAGATTACAAGGTTTATTGATACTTGACTAGCCCTCAGAGTTAAGCAACAATGGAATATCTCGTAAGCAAAGAGTATGAACTCAAAAGGCTGTATATTTGATTGATAAAAGAGTGATAAATTTGTCCATAAGGCATCCCTATTTATAGGGTTACAATCTTTCCCCAAACCTTAAAAAAATGGAAACTGAATCGACTTATGAAAACTTTCAAAAGCTAAAACCATATCTAACTAAAATGCCTAAAATAAATGGTAATCTAAGGTAATTTGATCGAATTCTTCAAGAAACAACCCTGAAGAATATTACTTTATCTAATCTTACCAAATCTAAGTCTAATCATAATAAAACTGAATATACTAAACCCTAATGGACTGCATTTTCGAAATTCAGCTCTTTAAAGCCCACATGGCCGAATTATCAGTCCATAAACCCAAAATGAAATAATTTTACAATATTTTACAGTGATCACACTACCTCATTAAAAATCCGGTGGAAAAAAAAAAGTATAATGTTCTTCATGATATCTTCAGTTCTTCGATAGTCTTGAACAATAAATCCATGATGTCGATGATGACTCCTTGTTCAATTCTTCATCATAAAGTTGATCCATCAAAGCATTTAAAGCACATCAAAGCATTTGATATTTGTATCATTCCCTCTCCAATCAAAATTTTCCGTCCTCGAAATGGGAATCATATAACCTATGAAGACATCCTTGAATTCCTGTAACAATTTAATAAACCTTGAAAGCATATCTACATGATTATCTTCTTTGGAATAGTAACTTTTTGTAAAGAACATTATAAGAACAAAAGAATGATTAGTCAAAGATTGATTCACATCTCTTATTGAAGCATAAAATGATTTACCAGAGTCAATAGATAGTTCATACCTCATCATATAAATAGAAGGTAAATGACTAAGATGTGAACACAAGACTTTATGTGACTTATCAGAATCATTCTGCAACTTACCTGTCTTGCTTGCCTTAGGAACGACCTCAAGCTTGTGTATGGAGACATTTACTGTCTTTTGGGTGGAATTCTTACTATGTTGGTCAAAATTAATTGCTCCCTGTGGGTGAGTAATTTTGGCAACTTCTGTGGAAAACGCCTCAAAAAGTTCTTATGTTTCAGGACCTTGCTCACCTCTGTCAACAATGATAATTTCATCATCTATTTGTTCTTCTTCAGTGTCATACCGTGTAGGCATATCATCATCTTCCTCCTCCTCCAATTTTGTTATAATTCGTTCATGGGGACAACTATTGTGAACATGACCTCGTTCATTACAATGAAAATATGTAGGAGTGTTAGAAGAAATTGTATCTGACAAAGTAGAAATTGATTCACTTGTATTTTGTCTAGGAGACTGCTAGATTAGGATCATTCTTCGATTGATGGGTTCAAATGGTGGATTTGAGTAGGTTTTGGTCAAATTAAGGTTTCCTCGGCCACCCATGTTCGAATTGCTACCACCCCTGGTCAAATTTGGGTTTCTGAAATCAGGGACTTGCCATTGACTATCATAGCTGAAATTAGAGCTTCCTCTGGGACATAATGTCGACTAAACTGACCTGGCCTTGGACAATAGATCTTGCATGGAAACATAATATAGGAGCTTAACCAGAACTTGCAGATTTTCTCTTAAATTTAATAAACCGATTCTTTATAAAGGCATCATTTTTTTCTCATGCCAACTCTTCTAATAGCTAATTCAAGATCTTGCAAGTATTCATCTACACTGCATTTTCCTTGCTTCATATTGGTGAGATACGAATATTGCTCCATCAAATATGTTCTTGGAACATGATGTAATCGAAGCTTGGTTTTCAATCTCTCCCAGGTGGAGATAAGTCTTTTACCAGCAAGCTGTCTGGACTCTTTCAAATCCTCCTTCCATTCTGTGGCATAATGGGTGAAAGAATACTGTGCGCTCTTGATCTTCTCTTTGTCACGGTAGTTGTAAAGATCAAATAAGTTCTCGATCTGCCTCTCCCAATCCAAGTATTTCGCAGGATTGTGTCAACCATCAAATCTAGGAATATCATACTTTAAACTTTGGATGTCACGAGCAGATTAAACTTGTCTTGCAGAACGAGGTGTTGTTGGATTTGGTAACTCATCTACCTTCCTAGACAATCTTTTATCCTTGCTCATTATGGCATTTATGACATTCATGGAATTCATATTAGGTTTTTTGTTGGGATTGCTAATAAATGGCGGGACTAATGGATCGTCCGCCATCCCTGCTGAGAAGAAATAAACTGTTAGTAATGAATTTCCCCCTTCCCCTTTATTTAGTAAGGTCACTCACCAAGTGTATAACACTCACAACTCATAAGACGAAGGCTAATGCGAGGGCAATTGATAAATTCACCACAATTCAAAGCAAACTATGGAGATAAGTACTGTGGAACTTATTTCGAAATTTCAAAATATATAAACTCAAAATTGGGCTCTACGATCTAGAATTAAAAATTATAGAAATAATAAGGAACAAAATGCAATTTGAATGGCACGAATCGGAGCTATATTAAATGAATTATGATCAAAACAAGAAGGCTTTATATAGGTGACAAATAGGTTGAAAAAATTCAAGAAACTTTTCCGGAAAAAAATTGGAATAGGAACTCAAATACAAATCCCTTTTGGTAAAGGATTTTAATGACTTACTTTTCCCCCAAGTCGAAAATTCAGATCAAAATCCCTCTCTCAATTGACTTTTATTTCCTTTTCCTCTTCCGATTACAATTTTGACTTTTCTTTTCCTTTTTCTTTCCTTCTTTTTCAGAAAAAAATCATTTTTTTACAATAAAACATTCACAACCAGAATCTTATTCCCCAAGAAAAACATTGTCACAATTCCCAAGATATATGAAAATTGCAAAACTGCCCCCAAAGTTTTGAAAATTGCAATTCTTCCCTAAATTCCGATTTCTAATCCTAAATTCCCAATTTGAAACCCAAAAATATGATACCTTTTTTTAAAGAAAAGTTGTGGAAAATTTGTCTATACAAAACTTGGAATAAAAAAACTGCGACAACTTCCTCTTGATTTAAATGAACTTTGAGGTATTCAAAATCGTAAGGATCAAGAATATGACACTATCCATATGGAAAATGACACAAGACTATTTTTTTATTAATAAGGTGTAATCAAGAATTAAAGAACGATAAAGAAAATAAATAAGATTATGAGCATGCAATAATTTTCAAAAGAGTTGACGAAAAATATCACAAGCACATAAACATTTAAACTACCTAAAACTAGGAAATTGACCGGGAGGTGTAGGTGGATAATACTTGTTAACACTCAGACCCTTCGACGTCATCCTGACTCGATTGATGAAGGTGAAAGCGGATAGTAATACTGAAGTATTCTAACTCTCGGACCCTTCGACGTCCTTCGACTTTAGATTCAATCCTCCTGGTAAGAAAGATAAAAAAACACATTTAAAACACAACATGAAAGAGTATATATATAAGAAAAATTCAAAAATAAAATAATGCAAAACTCGAAACCCCCCTTTCTTTTCGGCCTTAGTAGATATTTCACTTTGCTCTGATACCAATACTCACGATTGTGGAATTAATATCTTTGATCTAGTGAAGGGATCTGCAAACCCTCACTATCTCACACAAAATTCAAGAGTCTAGCCCTCAGGGTATGCCTAACTTGACTATTTCTCTAACTAGCCCTCAGGATCAGATTACAGGGTTTATTGATACTTAACTATCCCTCGGGGTTAAGAAACAATGGAATAGCTCGTAAGTAAAGAGTATGAACTCAAAATGTTGTATATTTGATTGATAAAAGTGTGATAAATTCGTCCATAAGGCCTCCCATTTATAGGGTTATAATCTCACCCCAAACCTTAATCACAAATGGAACTGAATCGACTTATAGCAGCTTTAAGAAGCTAAAACCATATTTAACTAAAATACATAAAATAAATGGTAATCTAAGGTAATTTGGTTGAATTCTTTAAGAACTAACCTTGAAGAATATTACCTTAACTAATCTCACCAAATCTAAGTCTAATCAGAATAAAATTGAATATACTAAACCCTAATGGACTGTATTTTTGAAATTCAGCTCTTTAAAACCCACATGGCCTAATTGTCAGTCCATAAACCCAAAATAAAATAATTTTACAATATTTTATAGTGATCACACTATCTCATTAAATATACAGTGGGAAAAAAGAGTATAGTGTTCTTTATTATGTCTTCAGTTTTTCAACAGTGTTGAACAATAAATCCAAGATGTCGATGATAACTCCTTCAATTCTTCATCATAAATTTGATCTATCAAGGCATCTAAAGCACATCAAAATATTTGATATTTGTATCAACTCTCTTTTTACGATTATAACAAATACACATGAAATTCTTTTTTGGTCCGAATTCGGCAGTCCCCAAATGATGTACACATAATATAGTCAAGTGCAGATAATAGTAATCTAAACATGGAAAAAATAACTATACTGATTTAAAGCGATGTTGCTTGGTTGTTAAATCAATGTTGCTGACACTGACGGAAGAGCAACGTTGGATATACAAGATAGTGATGTCAAATCCTAAACAATGTGAAGTCACTCAAGATTTGACACCATATCGTATGTGGCGATGTACAAAGTGTGACGTCGCACATTCAACCTGTGTTTATACGAAAATTTGATATTTGTCCACAATTAGCCATAATCTATGATTTTTTCCTCACAACATACAAACAAGGCATTATTTTGGAAAGACAAACATTGTACATTATATAACATGTAACATAATCATCATACTCCATGAATATATTCAATGATTGGTCAAAGAGGAAAAACATGCATACAATTAAGGAGATGCTAAAATGAACTACCTCAATTAATTTGAACCCGGAATGCTCCATCCTTGGATATTTGTTGATATTTGATATAAAAAACTAGATTGGACTCTTTAGAGTTTGTAATGGTGTTAATGGAAATGATGGTGTGGAGTTGTGTTAGGAGGAAATGTGTTGGAGGTGGGAAATGTGTGTTGGTGCTAGATATTATTGTAATGACATGAGTTGGGGGGGGGGGATTTTGGTTCAAAATTTTGCCTCAAAATTTCAGTTCCCGCTGGAAATTTCAGGTCAAGCAACATCGCTATGTTGTCGGCCCCTGGTTAGTTTCATGTGACTAGCTTTTGCGAAGTCGAACATGTGGGGCTAAAAAGCTAATTTTTTAAAAGTTGTCATAATATACTCCATGTCAAGATTGCAGCCCTTTCCGATGATCCATTCATGCCAAATAGGAACATCATTATCCTCTAAATGTGAATCGAAAAATGTTATCTCCAATTTGCATTTAAATGCCTCCCACTTTCTTTGAAGGACCTAAGTGTAAAATCTGAAAAGCTTACCGTTAGTCCTAAACTAGATTACAATCGCCCAAAAATAACCTTTGTGACCCACAGTCGAACTTATACTAACCAAGGGTAATAAACAAACAAGTATTATTCCCACATAGACTTTCACAAGTTCTTCACGAATGACCATTGTATACTTATATATAAGTAATCATCTACAATTTCCTGTAGACAATGTACTAGCGTGTTTTGAAATTTGATGGACATGATTTTATTAACTTTTAATTTCATAAAGAACCTGGAATATTAAAATTCATGTGATTCTGTGTGGTGGAAATTATCGTTCTCATAACGCTTATAGTAAGGGTATTAATGGAATACATACAAAAATGATGGATGATTACCCCGGTTCATGTATGGGACCCTTGCCATCCCCCAGTCAAACTTATAATCACCGTTAGTGATAAAGAAACTAGCATGCTCCCACAGAGACTTCCACAAGTTCTTCCTGAATGAACCCTGCATACTTACAAGTAATCACCTACAATTTACTCTAGACAATGTACTAGTGTTTTTTAAAATCTGATAGATAGAATTTTATTAGCTTTTAAATTTCATAAAAAACCTAGAATAATAAAATTAATTTGATTCTATGTGGTGGAAGTTATTGTTCTCATAACGCTTATAGTAAGGGTATTAATCGAATACTAACAAAAATGATGGACAATTACCTCGATTCGTTGACGGGTTCCTTGCCATCTCCATTCAAACTCATGACAATGCGACTTAGATTACTGGGTAGCTCCAATTTTGCATTTCATCCCCCCCCCCCCCCACAACTTGGATGGATCTAAGTGTTAAAAATATAAAAGTTCACCGGCTATGTTAAAATTGATTCTGATTGAACCGAACGTTAATATAGTTCATGTACAGCAATAAATTTAAATTAGAAGTATCTAATATAAAATTACCCATTGTGAAGGTCAATTATGTTCGTCTTGGTCAAACATGGGCACAATTGACATGCTAGTGGGCTGAAATGGCGAGGCCCAATTTTATAGTCATCGACGCCGGTCCTATGTCGGTTACATTTTACTAAACTAAAATTACATTCGACCTCACACATGCATTGGTCAAACACAGACCCATTCCTACGCTAGTGGGCAGAAATGGTGAGGCCCACATTTAGATAGCAGACGTCGTACTAAGGTCAGTTATATATCGGTAACTTTGACTGACCTGCGACATCGCACAGCCCTAGGCGGAAGCCTCAACGTTTCGTAACGTATATATAAATAGAGTCCACTTCTCATGCATCACTTCAATCTTTCACCCTTCCCTCTAATTTCAACACTCCCCCCTGCCCATCTCCTAAAAGGTATGGTTTCCACATGTGGTTACATTAGTTTTGTTTATGTATTTATCCTTGAAATTGTTATGTATATGGTTTAGGGTGTGAATGTGTTAATTGTTTTAATTTTTGAACTTTCTATTGATTAGGATGTTAGAATATGGTTTTAAGGTGTTAGAATATGGATTGGGGTGCTAGGGTGAAGTTTAAGGGTGAAGTTTCTGCGGGTGTTAGGGTATCATTCTCTGCTTATATGCGACATCGTTGGCACATCGATCTTCCTTCTATTTTATTTATCCTTAGGCATTGTCGCATTTCATGTTTTCTGTAATTGGCCAAGTTAAAGCGACATCGCACCCTTATCGGTTAACCAATTGGTTATACCAAAGGTTGATCAGCGCCGCTTTGACTTGGTCAACTAAACAGATTATATGTATTTATTAACTATCTTCTGACTATCATAACATTTAACATCTGTGACAAAATGAATTACAAAAATCATGGCTAACAATGCTTGTTCCAGCCTTGAACCAATTGAGGTGAGCAATTTTTTTCTGTTTTAAATATTCCTTCTATTTCATTACTAAGATTCCAATTAAATTTTTAATAATTTCACTAACCAATATAGATCTGTACTAATTCATATTATGAGAGTCTACAACGTTGCAGAATGCGAGGTTGACTTCATAATCTGGCCAAAACGATGTCGCTCCAAAACATGTATAAATATCGTAACCCTAACAGAGAATTCAAGCTTCTCTTTACAAGCTTCCTGCAAGTTCCAATGGTCTCCAGCTTGATCTCTTCTCTTCTATGTTGAAAAAAAAGGTATGGTTTTTCTAATCTCCCAACACCTTAGTTTTGTAATACTTACTGTACAATGTTAGACATGTTGTTTGTGAACGCATTTTGTTTTTTTTGTTATCTAGCTTTTGTTTTTTATTTATGAGAGTGTGAACTTTCCTTGACTTAGAACGTTTGTACAATGTTTTGGTATGTCTCCAAAGGGTTTTTTTTGTTTAATTTGATGTTGATGAACCCTCATTTTTTTCGAGTTGATGTGTTTCTTATGTAGCTTCCTCTAATATCTGTGGGGTCGATATTCTGTTTGACACATATCGGTTCATGCGATAATATTTTAACGTTGCATATTTTTATTTCTAGTAGCATATTCTTCTATTTCTGACGTTGCATGTATCTTGGTCTGGCCATCTGTATGCCCAAAATGTTACCGGCGTCGCATTATGGCTTCTAAGTTTACTTTGGATTTGCACTTGTGATCTCGGTTTTGTGTTGGTCAATTTTTCGGTTTGACCAACACAAAACTGAGATCACATGTACATGTCGACCAACCCACTGCTTTGGACCGACATAAACTTGCAATAGATTTTTGGTTTTTGTACAGTTCACCGCACAAGGGAGCCACCCAGAACCTTTTTTCTTCGACATTGAACATCATTCGATGGCTATTGATAGCCCAAGTTTTGACTGCACTTTGAAGCAGCTGAACTTTGGGAAAATACCAACTTTGGTAAAGCTTTTGAAATAAAATTTGTTCGCTTGGTTTTTGTGTAAGGAAGTCAACAACAAGACAGTCAAAGCAAGGAGTAATTAGGAAAATATTTCACATGCTCATGTGAAGAAAATTCCATTTCAAGAACTAAAAACACACCTACTCTACAACCAGAAAGGAAGAGAAAAAGAAAATTAAAAGAGTTCCAGTGATGAGAACATGATGCAAAGCTTAGATCGGGATCAAGCTTGTTGATGAAGAGTTCTACAAAATCAAGCACCACTTCGTTGGGCATAACCATGAGTGCACAAGATCATAATGATTGTACATGCAACGTAGTGAAAGAAGAATAAAAAATGAGAAAGCAAGAGCAATCGAAGCTATGGAAAAGACAGGTCTCAAACCAACAGCAAGTTTCTACGAGGCAGAATGGCATATGAACTACTCGGGGGGGGGGGGGGGGTCAAGGCCTTTTCTCCAAAGGATTTTGGTGAGTTCCATAGGGGAAACAACCAATGCATTGAGGAAACCTTGTTCTTCGATTGTAAATATGGTAAATAGAAAATGCGGTGGAATGTCTGCGGTAGGGCCCCATAAAGGTAGGCGACCCTACCAAATACAAAGTAGTGCAAAACCTAGGCTAAATGATGATACCTAGGGAAAAACTATGATGCGAGAGAGTGGGGATACCGTAATGGGCACCCCCTCCTTTTCCAAAGAACTGCTACCCCTAAGCTAGATAGTGCTAAGCCTAGGGAAAAATAAATGCAGGTCCAGATGTAAGAACAAAAATGGACCTATACATAGCAACCCGAAGTGCATATGGGATCTAAAGGTAAATGGGGCAACTGGGATGAGAACAAACTCACTACGCATGCCCATAAGACCGCTTCTACCCCTAATAAGCGGGGCTTTCTTCATTTAGACTCCTTGCAGCAACCGAGCGTTGATGTCTCGAGTCTTCGAGAGGTTTTTTCGTTGAAATATTGATGAAGATGCAAAAATCCAATGTTGTTGGTTTGTGAGTTCCCAGCGCAGCCGAGAGTGGTCTCGAGTCTTGGATGTTGTGCATTGTTGTTCCATCTGTGTGAAGCTGAAAACCGTCATTGCACCATCATTGGCGTGAGTGGAAATCTGCTTCTACCATATACATCCCTAAGGTGCATAAAGAGGGATGCTATTGGCCTTCAAGTGTTCTCTTTGGAGGACCGATAGTAATTTAATAAGCAAGAGTGTTTTGAAGCCGTGCTTCTAACTCTTTTGAATCCAACTAAAATAGACTCCTTAGGAGGAGAGAACAGACACACTTATATCGCGTGCATCAGGCGTGGCAATTATGTAATCGCCCACTCCATTTTGAGCAAATGGACAGCTTTATGTCAATTTAACACTAAGTGTAGCGCGAGCATAGGGCGCATGAAAATCGGCAATTCAAAGTAATAAACTAGGCATAGGTGATGAAGTATAAGCCAAAGACCCTTACTTGAAAGCCTATTACCTTTTCCGTTAATTCCAAGTTACAACTAGCCATAATGCTCAAATTTCGAGCCTTATGACCCCATCGGATATACTGTGCATAGTGCCCAACAAATGGCTCCAGCGCCTGATTCCATGCTCCCACGCCTGGCGCCCAGTGAATGGCGCCAGCGCTTCTGCATAGATCCAGCACCTGGCGCCCACGCCTGATGCCCAGTGAATGACATCAGTGCTCCTGCAATGAATTCCTGCACCTGGCGCCCAGTGAATGGCGCCAGCATATCTGCATCCAGAGCATACTTCTCCATCAACCAACGCCCAATGCACAAACTCCCAGTGCTCAGCACTTGGTGTACACAGCCAGCGCCCAGTTCTGTGATCCGAATCCAGCAACTAGTGCATAGTGCCTAGCACCTCGCCTAGCATCCGAGGCATCACTTCCCATCTTCCAGCACACATCGCCCATCAACCAGCACCCAGCACCCAGCGCCCACAGCTCGCTTCCAGCATCCAAATCACCTAATACAAATGCTCATCCAGGAATAGACAATTAAGGACATGTAACAACAATCCTTCATGATGATTTTAAGTACCCAATCAGAACTTGGTTGGACACCATCCATAACCACATTATTCCTTTCTCTCCAAATACGATAAACCGTAGTTATCAAAGCTAGAGGGCCAAGTTTCTTCCGTAACTTTGATCCTTTTACTTGTCTTTTCACCCAATTCATAGAGCTTGCTATCGTGCTTGTTCTTTGCTTTCACCCCAATCCAATTCCTCACCCGTCCCCATACTACTTCCGAGAATTCACACTTAAAAAATAAGTGATCATTAGTTTCCTCTTCCAGATGGCATAGAGAACAAATTATGTCCATATTATCATCCTCTTCTGCACGGTGCTTATCTTTAGTATGCAACCTCCCTATTGTTGCCAGCCATGCAATAAAAGAGAACTTTGGGGGGATAAAGCTACGCCAAATGCTATTGAAAACTCTCTCTCGTGGTCTTCCATTCTCCTCATACAGTCTCGAGTATTTGTGTTGGTGCATAAAACTATAAGCCTTGCTGGTGAATTTTCTTGAACTTACCCAAGAACTAAGTCATAATTCTGGCCTTCAGTCTTTCTGGAAAACCCAGTCCAAGTAAAACTTCTTCCAAGAAATCCCAGGAGACTGTATCAAATGCTTTCTGTAAATCCACCATGATCATGCACCTTGGCAAGTTTCTTGCTCTCCCATAACCACAGACATATTCCTGCGCAAGCATGACATTGTCCGATAAGTTCCTGCACTTCACAAAAGCACCCTGGCACGGGTCAATAATCCTAGGCAATATTGCTTCTAGTCTATTGTCAATAATCTTTGGGATAATCTTGTAGACCATATTTCAGCACGCTATTGGTCTAAAGTTACACACCTTGAGATTGTCTGGTTTCTTTGGTATGAGTGCTACAGAAGTGTGATTCAACTGTACTGATATATTCCCCGTCTGAGAGAACTCCAAAACCGCTCCAGTTAATTCCACCCACGATATCCCAATGTTTCTTAAAGAATCTGGCAGTATATCCATCTGGTCTCGTGCCTTGTCATCAGCCATTGCAAATAACGCTTGTTTGATTTCATTACTCACAATATCCTAATTCAAGAATGCATTGTCCATATCTGTCAAAATAGGTCCCAAACTGATTATCTCCTAATCAATGGAGACCCTCTCCCTAGGTGTTCTGAAGAGGCCTTTATAGAAGATCGCAAACAGGTGCCCCTTGCGAACATTTGAAGTTACGATACGGTTGTCTCCATCTAGAATTGTCGGTATACATCCACCCTTTCTTTCTGAGACCATCTTGTGAAAATATGATGATCCCTTGTCCGCCATGGTAATATGATTAATCCTTCCTTTTTGAGAGAGGAAAGATGATTCCGCCAAATAGTAGAGCATTGCCTTTTTCTTCAACCTTCTCAACTCTTCTATATCCTGAGTTGAGGCATTCATAACATTTAGATTACTAAAGGCATCACTGTACTCTCTATCCGCCCTCCTTGCCTTTTTCGAGATGTGGTTAAAATTAGTCTCACCCAACGCCTTCAAGGGCCGTTTCAACCTTAATAGCTTTCTGCACACCGAACATTGCATTGTACCATCAACCGATAGCTGCCAAAAATCATCCACTATTTGCTTGCAATTCGGGTGATTTAACCACATGTTTTCAAACTGGAAAGGCCTTTGCTTGCCATCTATTTCCTGTGACATACTAACAACCATTGGGCTGTGATCCGATTGGACAGAGATCGGTAAGAAGGTTGTTCGGCAAGCATCCGAATCCCAGCCATGGTTCATTAGTACTCGGTCAAGCTTCCTCCATGTTCTCCAATCCGCACTATGCCATGTTAAATGCTCCCAAATAGAAGGTGCATCTCTCAGTCCGCACTTCGTACAAACATCCTGAAACTCCCTCATTGGATAGAGGCTTGGCACCGTGGAACCATGATGATCCTTGAGACTTAGAATTGCATTGAAGTTGCCAAGGACCATCCAAGGAGTATTCAAGTTTCCGCAAAAAGACTTAAGTTCTACCCATAGCAGTATGCGTGATGCCCTACCCTCACTATGACCACAAAAAAAGTACATACAAATTCTGCACCAGTTAAAAGATTGCGCACCTTTAGATGAATACATTGCGGAGTTTTCCCGAGGACATCCACCATATAGCCTTTTGGATCCCATATGATAAGTATTCTCGAATTCTGCCACAGCTCAAAATTATGCGTAAACTTCCAACCCTTAAAACTCTTCACGAAAATATTTAAACTTTTTCCTCCATTTTTGTTTCTAGCAAACAACAAATGCCTACCTTATGCTCAGAGATGATACCTTTAACCCACCTCCTCCGTACAGGGGGCCGACAAGCCCCTAACATTGATTAATGCGGCATTCATTGGGGAACTAAGGTCCCTTTTAGCTTCGGACCGCCGCCATTATCGGATTTACTGCCTGAAACGTCTGAGCTACTTCTTGTGGCAGTTAGCATACACTGAAATGGTTTTTGAATAGCACTGCAAGTTCAGGAACACGGGATCGACTCTTACTTTGAGCTCTAGTAGTGGCCCCTGTGCCAGGTAGAGGCCTACTTTTGCTTTTACTCCTGTTCAACCTCGCAATTTTTTAGCCTCTTGCTTCCGGATGGATCATTTGAGTGGGAAATTTTCCAGCTCCTGGGATAGGGTGATCATCACCTCCAAAAGATGGCTCTTCTACGCCATGATTTTGTGCACGCGCGGTTTCAACAGATTTTGTGCTACGATTTTTCTTATCGCTAGCACACTCCGTGCTGCACCCACGGTGCGCATCCTGATTGTTCTTGGCATCACACTCTCTGGCATTGTGAACTCATCCAGTGTCCTGATTTTTAACCTCGGGCAACCTGTTTGCTTGCAACGCCATGACGGTCTGCTTGGCGCCATTGCTTGCGACGCCAATACGCAGTACCGAGGCTCGGGCTACCTTGGTCACTGTCTCATCACCCTCGCGGTTAACTACCTTCCCTTCATTGCTCTCTGACTTTTCATTATCTGAGGATCTATCTTCAATGACTCTATCATCACCACCTTGAACCGATTCTGAGCTGGGGCTATCTCCAAGATTCTGAACATGCATTTCTCACCCAAACTTGGCCTTTACCTCCGATCTTGCGGTTCTTCTTCCCCCTCATTTTCTCACCATTTTTACATTCCTTTCCGTGGGGTTAACACCTTCCTCTTCTCTTTTTTTCACGAAAATTTTGCACCCTTCCATTAAATGGGTGCTTTCGCCACAATTCGGACACCAAGGGCGGCAGTAATCGTAAATTATCTTCGGTGTATGGACATCCCCACTTCACGAAAGTTCACTTTCTCCTTCATCTCCTTAGATGTATCTACCCAAATTAAGAGGCGATTATAGTATCCTCTTAATTCAAGTGTACCATTCTTCATGAGAATTGGTTCTCCAATGGAAGTAGCTATCTTCTCCAGTGCCTTCTTGTGCCAGTAGCTCTTAGTCAAATGCTCCATCCTTATCCATACTGGTTTTGTTGCCTGAATTCTCATGTCATACTGCCCGGACTCAGCTATCTTCGTCATGAACAACTTCTTTCCATGTAGATAATGATCGGAACCATTCATCACCGCATCCCTATCCTGAACACTGTTAAACTTAAACATAATGTAGCCATTTAGCTTCATCTGAATAGTGCACGCAACATTCCATTTAACCACCAGAAGCGTGCGTATGGCATACATCCCAGGGGAGAATCCTGGGAATACTCCTAGAAAACCATAGAATGGTTTGTAATAGTCTTTGTTAATCTCCTCCTCCGTGAGTACAAAGTCGACGATATCTTCATTGTTTTCAACAATTTCGATATTTGACTTCTCCATGAGAATGTCCTATTCATCCCATTGTCTCCTTCTCTCTAGCAACATATCATTCCAGTCTCTCGGATGGAGCTTTTGATTTTGTTGCTCACAGCCACTACCCTCGGCCTGCCCATGAACCACGACCTTATTCTTGTTTTTGTTCCCCGAGGATTATGCTCCATTGAGTTCATGATGATCAACAAATTCAAGCAAAACCAAAATAAGCAATCCAACTAACGTATTGGATTTACACACCATACAATGCACAAAATCCCCACACAAACAAACCGTACTAAATAGTGAATTAGCAAAGTTTGATGAACTAGAGAAAAACCTGAAATCAGCCGAAGGATCCACCAAAGACGTAAACCACAAGGAAATCAAACCCAACGGAATTGTGTTTCTGATGCCGCAAACTCCCTTCAAGAAAACTGATCCAGATCTCAAGGATTTGATTAAATTTGTGCTGAAAATTAATCAAACCATTTTTAAAACCCTTGCCGAAAACCCTAAACCCAAAAAAGATTGGATTTTTTTAAACAAATCTCCAACTTCGGCCAAAAATTTGTAGCAAACACCAATGATTAACACCGATTGCAATTACGGATTTCAATTCTAAACTATAGCAATGAATCCGCCAACGATCAAGATCCGTAAAAATTCTTCAACTCTCGTAATAAACCCTAACTCCAAGACAAAAATAAAATCAAAATCTTCTCACAAATTTCATATGATTGTGTGTGGAAATCTAAGAAGAGTCTGTTTAATCATAATTCATAGGTGAGTCTGTTTAATCATAATCTAAGAAGACTGAGGTCTTGCGCTTTAACTTGTTTAATCATAATTCACTGTCAAATTCGTTACTTTAACTTGTCTTTTACATATATGCGACTTCGCTATTCGTTTGCAATACATATCGGTAAAAATGACATTTCAAGCAAAATTGGGTCAGCTTTTCAAACAACATATGCGATGTCGCATGTTATTCGATAACATTATTTACTTTTTTTTAACCTTTACTTCTGTTCAAATAATAATCGAAGTAAAAAACTAATTATTTACCTTTATTTTTTATAACCTAGGTAAATAATATCTTTTACTTTAAAAAAAGTTAAGGCAAAAGAACTTTTTACCTCAATTATTTGGTGTTAACCAAAAAAATGAGGTAAAAGGGGAAAAGTAATAGGTCATATTTCTTGTAGTGTC
The DNA here is from genome assembly GCA_037428765.1 of Rubia yunnanensis. Taxonomy (NCBI): domain Eukaryota; kingdom Viridiplantae; phylum Streptophyta; class Magnoliopsida; order Gentianales; family Rubiaceae; genus Rubia; species Rubia yunnanensis. Next base: position 41,794,065 of record CM075063.1, on the reverse strand, counting down.
TAGGTGAGTTTTAGTTGATGTTTTGTAGCTTTTATGGGGTTATATAGTGATGTGGTGATCCGGTCAAGCAAACTCTTTGTTGCTCCCTCCGTGAGTCCGTTCTCCTACAAAACCAATCCCAGATGTGATTTCGAGAAAAAAGCTCGGACGATCAAGTCAGTCTTCCTTATGAACTTGAATTTGTTAGAGTATTCACACTTACTTTAGCTCCTTCAGAGCTTGTTGTATTTATAGGCCTATGTTATTACGGTTCCTCATTTTTAGGGTTTGAGATCGTGGGTTATACCACGATCACCACGTTCTCCTCTCATTGCTTTGTGTTCGTTGTTTGTGCCATGTTTCTCGGTTCACGTTCTATGCCACGATTATATAGTTCCACGTCTAGCTAATTTGCACTTTGGGCTGAAATGATTTTGTCTTGCCATGGAACGAGATTGGGCTGGGCCTAGAAGTCAACGGCATCTTGACCGCTGGGCTACACATACACCATAACCCCCCCAGCCACAAAGTTAATACTGCATGAAGCTAAGGCTATGTTCAGGAGCTGCTTTCGAACTTACTATTTTACCCTTAACCCAGTGTAATAATTAGTTCATTTTTGCTGTGATGTGAACTACTTTTGCGAAGTGTTGTATGCTTCTTGGTTGCGTGTCTCTACTCCACATAATTACACATTCTTTTGAATGTGAATTTTAAAATTTTGAATGTTCCATATCTCATGGGTATCTAGTTGTTGCGATCTTGCAGCCGGGATTTTCTCCTTTGTATTCACTATTAATTCTGCAATTTCCTCATCCGTCGTTACATTATCCTTTTTGTATAATTGCCTTGAATCCTGTGATTTGGAAGTTGTCCCTATTCAGTGTACTACTAGCGCCGAGTTCCAAAATGGTAAAGTGCTTTTTCTCAGGCCATCATGATTACACACTATTCTCCTTATTGTCTCTTAGCTCTTCATCTTCTATAATTAAAAGCTTCCATAGTTTCAGATGTCTTCATCTTCTACCATCCTTTTTATTGCTCTGATAATCTCTCGTTTTCCTCACTGAACCAGTAAGTTTTCTCATGTTTTTATTTGTTCACTCTGAACCCAGTTGTGTAGGTGTGAATTTGTAGGGATTATTTCTGTGTAGTTTAGTTCCTTTGAGGTGATAATTTTCTTCTCCAGTGATCAGTTTCTGTTCTGGAATTTTGGCCAATTATAAATTCTGGCCTATATTATTTTAATTGATGCCACATCTTTGTATGGATTTTAGGGTTTTGAGTTGTTCAATGTCTGCCTCTAACAATATTGGAATTTTTGTGCCACACGTCCCTAGGAACGATGTTGACTCCGGGGAGGATTCCAACCACCTCGTGGGCTCTTCCATAATTAATAGTATCAATTTTTATTCTTATGCTGAGGAGTTGAAACATAGCTTCCCTTTTCTGTGTTCTTATGAACTTAAAGCTCCCGATGCTTCTAAGAGTGTTCACACTCCTCCCAGTTTCATATCATGTTATTTAGATTACCTTAAGTTTGGGCTTTCTTTCCCCTCGCCCTAACACGTCCTGGACTTGCTTTCCCATTATAAAGTTGCCGTATGTCAACTGCATCCTAAGGTTGTTTCTATTTTTGTTTTCTTCTACCATGCGTGCGAAGCGGTTGGTGTTCCTTTTTCCATTAATTTATTTTGTAACCTCTACCATCTTTGCAAAGTGAAGAACACATATAATGAGTTCACCCTTTATCCTGTGATCCAGACAATTGAGTTCGTTAGTGGATTTCCCAATAATTGTGCAGTGTGGCGTGAAAAAAAATTCTATATAAAATTTCATAGTGATAGTTTTCCATCTTTTCCGATTTGGAACTATGGTGTTCCCAAATAGAAACTTTCTAAGGCTGAGGTTTACCTTAATACCGAGTCCAAAGTTGTAACATCGCTTAGCTCTCATTCCATTGCCCATTGCTCTACTAGCTCTTTGAGAAAAGGTGTTTTAGTTGTCGTTGATTTGGTTGTTTCCACCTTGTCCAGTTTGCTTCTGCTTGTGGCAATTCCTATTGTTTCTATGTTTATATGTTTGCCTAACTTTCTTTTTTGTTTTAAGCTACAGATATGGACCCGAACAAATGCCCTGCTGAGAAAAACTTCATTGCTAGTGATGATGATGAGGAGTGGACACTCTAGCAGCTGAAAATAATAACTCTGAGGTTGTTATCCCTTGGGATGTGATCCCTTGATGACTTTCTCAATCACTTGAAGAAAAAAGCAAGATGAATGTGACCACCTTTCAACATCTGTTCTTGGATGGCAAAGAAAGTTCAACAAACAGTTTGCTATAAATACTCAGTTGCGAAGTGAAAATGAGCAGCTCTGCGCTGAGTGTGAGCGGCTTGATACGTTTGTGCATCAACTGAGAAGGCTTGCATTGAGTATAAAGATAGACTCCAGACTCTCCCTTCGCCATCTCGTCGGGCTACTAGTCGTGGAGATCTTACTATGGACTTGAGTAGGCAAAGAATTAATTTGTCTGATGCTGTTCGATCATATATTCGATGCCTAGAAGAGGAGGTACAAAATTTGGCTGCCGAGATGACCTGTCCCGACCCGGTTGTCATTAAAACACTAGTTGGGGAGCTTACGGGTAAAAGATAGAGATTTATATTCTTGCACCCATTTTCACAGCTAAGCTACCAGGGGGTATTAAGTGACACTCCTTAAGTGTGTCCAGAAGGATGCTAGGGCTCAAGTACTAGTTAAAACACCACCTCGTGCGGGTCATTAATCAGCACGAGTGAAAGGAATGACCAGTAATGTAAACATGCAATTGGGGGGGGGGGGCGGGGGTTGGTATTTTCAACTAACAACTACAAAGCATGCAATTAACAAACAAGTAAACTATTTATACTAGGCACTTGGGAGTCATTTAGAAACATGGTAGTTCTAATGCTTTAATCATCGATTCATTCACATAAAGACTTACAAAAGACCTATCAGTGTGTTCACAACATGTGGTGTGTCCGATGTCATGCACTTCTCCAATCCTGTCACGATGGGTGCACTCGCAACCTTCCATCAGCAATGCCATCATAATTAGGGGAGTACAACGAGGTCCGACCATTATTGCAGGTCCGTTTCTCCCTGTGCTATTACATCCCAGGCTTCCACCACGAATGCAACTACTCCCCCCAGGTCATATATACGCTAGGCCCAAGGTTTGTATGCACCTTATCTATGATACTAGGGTTTGAACACAACACCTATCTTGCTACTATTCACTATCTCTACCCACAACCTCTCGGACAAAAGTTACGAAGTTAACTAAGACTGGTGCAACGGTAAATAGGTTAGAGCATTCTCAAATCCCCCGTGCACACACCCACGCAGACGCGTTCTCTCCTACCCATTCTAACATCCAAGTTTCTTTTCCCTAGGGGCATTAATAATTTCAACATACATGAGTATATCTCAAAGTGTGTGCTTATATATGGTAAACTACTCATGCATTTATATCATTCAAGAAAAATCACAATAATATCATAAACACAAAGATAGGATAAATCTAATGAATCTCATAAAGCAAATAGAACATACCAAGTGCCAGGATGAATCCCAAGCAAAAAATCTACTCTACAAAGGTTAGATCCATGGAAAATATTAGGTTAGATGCCATGGATCTAAAAAATAAGATGAAAATAAAAGAAAGATAAGAAATAGAAGAATAAAGGAGAAGAACTCTCATCTTCCTTCTCTCTAAACAAGAGAGAATCTAATCTACATTATGCCTGGTTCTATTCTACTTAGGGTTTATAAGAAGACTATCTCTTATATATAGTAGTAGGAGATTGGGCCTAAAAATAGGCCCAAAATAGGCCAAAAGTAGCAAAAAACTAGGTTAACCGCCAAGGCTTCACGGATCGGCACGGATGTCACGGTTCGTGAAGCATTCAAGTGCAAGGCGTGGAATCTGGCGCGGTTCGTGAATATTCAGAGCCGCGGGCTATGGGATCTGGCACACTTCGTGAATCATGTCTCATGCCACGGTCCTTGAAGATTGTCATGGACCGCAAACAGTTCACGATTTTTGCTCAAAAGTTCTCACGGTCCGTGAAGGTTTTCAGGGACCGCAAATAGTATAAGGTCTCGCTTAGGAATTTCTTCATGGTCAGTGAAGGTTTTCACGGCTTGGCTCCATACTTAGCCAAGTTCTTCACCTCTATTCCCTTATTTCAAGGCCCGGTGCTTTTGTCATGGCCCAACACTTTACCTCGTGAAGGTCTCGTGCAAGTCTTCGAAATCTTGTGTATGGCAGGCCGTGTGCTTTGTCACAGGCTGCTGGTGCTTCACCATGGGTGGTCCTTGACCGGCCGCTAGTGCTTCATCGACTGAACTTTGTTTGTTTGCTACGGGTGAACCATTAGTCCAGATAGGGAGTTCTAGTACTCAATTTTGTAGTACTTGAGAAGACAAATCCAATGGAACCAACCTTGAAGGCTAATTCTTCCTTGATCGTTCTTGGACTAAGGCAGCATTCCTCAGACCACTGTTCACCATTTTCTCCTTTGGCCGTCTTGAACTTCAAAGCCCCCTATCTTTGGCTTCAATTTCCATCTACAACGCCTTGATGTTCATGGCCTTCATCTTCAACCATTCTAATGTGTTTCACCTCTTCTACCATCCTTATGAACGGCCTTTAATCTTCTACTGCTCTTGAGAATGATCTTCACATAGAATGTAACCAAAAAGTACTCACGGGCGACCTACTAAAAATGATCATAATGAAGACCAAGGAGCCCATGGATACAAGATGTCCATTAGTACCAATTAAGTGTATAAAATACAGGATTTAGATAAGAAAACCAAACATGACTATCTAAATCCCATGTCACATAAACTCAACTAATACTAGCAATCCACCAACTAAAACTAACCAAAAAGTATGCCAAATGCAATGGTTATCGCACACAAAATGAAGCAGATCAGGCTCCTCACACTTAAATATTTACTCGTACTCAAGTAAATCTAAGACAAGAAAGAGAATCAAGCGAAATGTAGCGTTCAAGCATAAGTTAACCGAGGCATTCGACTCATCCCAAGATACCCTAGTTCCCCCAAAGAAGTGAAAATCCTTACAACTCTCGCACTCCTTGAAGATCCTAAAGTTACCTATCCACCCGAAATAAAATGTAGAAAAAGGTAAGCTAAAAAAGAAAAGTGTCAAACTAGCTTACGTTTCCCAAAATGACCCCAAAGCAATCAAAGGGACATCTCCAAAAACAATCCACCACAGAAGCATGCATTCAACCTAGTTTTTTGTTTTCCCCCAATTTCTCTCATTTTGCTTAGGAGCCTTTTCAGATTTTCATCCTAGCTTTAAAACACAAAGGGTACTCGCTTCTCATATTTTTCCACACGGCCTCACTTTTGCCTAGACTCGTAAGTCTAGCCGGGCCAAGCCTCTCACTTTTACCTAGGTCTTTCGACTTATCCAGGCTTTTCCCAATGTTACCCAAGTTGCCCTTTCGGGTTTTTGACTTGTCCAGTTTTTAGTTTTTTTTCACTTTTAAAAATTTTCAAAATGCCTTAGAAGAGCTATTAGCTTCATAAAAACAACTAAAAATCATAAGTGCTATCCAATCCCCTAGACTCCTCACACTTAAAGCTTGTATTATCCTCAATGCATATACAAAATCAAAGAACACATGTGAATGGAAATAAATAAGGAAGCACTTATGATGAAAAAGGAACACTAAAATCTACCTTTGATGGCACAATCATGGAATGTAAAGAACAAACTACCATCACCCTCAATATACTACCCCAAACCTCTAATCAAGAAAGTTCAATCTAACCACTATCATGCATCACAAATCGAATAAGGAATTGAATCACAATGGAGAGTTACCTCTTAAGTCTCGATGTGTGTATCTCTAGGGTTTTGAGGGTAGTGGTAAGCATCGTTTAACTTGCCAAATAACCTGCAAATTCAGATCAATACCAATCAGTAAAATGGTAAGCAGGGGCGATCCCACGAGGAGCAAAAGCAATAATCAATAATTATTTTTTCCTACTAATTTTTAAAACCTTTTTGGTGATGCCACCACACCTCAAATTCAGTGATTTTACTAACACTAAAAAGGCAAATGATGAATCTAAAAATGAGAAATAAATATATAAGAATGATATTGGCTAAGAATAACTCATGCTAGTTAATATCGATCACATGTGCAATAATGAATCAATTCCTACACATATATCAATTATAGGGAAGTAGGTACGGTTAACCCCCAGTTCTTTCTTACTTTATCGAGAGTCAACTACTTATGATTAATTTACTGTTTCCCTTACCAAAATGTCCCTAAAAATTATTCACTAAACCAGAACACATTTTGATAGCATTAAGTATTAAAAGAACCTGATATAGCAATTACCAAAGTAAAAATAATTAGTAACGCACACTCAATTATTCCCTATCTTTCTATTACAGTCATAGCTAGTTAGCTGTTTTTCACAAGAATGTGCTACTTACTAATCTCATCCAACAATTACGTATTGGCAGAAATTAGATAGCAATATTCTAAAATATTTAAGTTGATCGGGGTTAAACATATTAGAAATAAAATTCAACCAAGAACATGCAAAAATCAATTATAATAAAATTAGGGCTCACGATTTAAAAACTAACCTTTGTTATTCTCTCCCAATATATGAATTAGTTACTTAAACTAAACAAACTAAAATAATAGTCCATGAAAATGATACGGAATTAACTAATACAAAGATAACACAAATTAAAACAAGGTTGCATGCATGCTGTGCAAGAATGAAAGAAAACAATGGTAGAGATGACTAATTGAAAGCACGGAAACCAATGTATACAATAATGATGTTTTGATCTAAGGAATAATATCTGCTGTGAAACAATGTTTGAAACCAATAAAATCAACTAACTAATGTCTGCTCCAGTATTCGAGCTAAAGAAAAAGTGAATAAAACCAAAGTCTCCAAAGAAACAGTGAATAAAACCAAAGTCTCCAATCTGTATCTATCCTTTGGAACCGAAAATTAATGATAAAAACTAGCAGAGTTAAGTGCTCATATAACCCTATATTTTGAAAGTTTGTGCTAATATAATCCTGTGAAATTGAGTGTCATTGTAGCCCTGTGTTTTGCTAGAATGTGTTAATATAACTCTGAAGGCCTGAATTTGAACGGAATTCAGTAAAATGATCAATATACCCCTAATTTTTTAAAAAAAAGAAAAAAACCATTTTTCCCTTCCCCCTCTTTCTTCCCCAATTTGCTCCTCACCTTCTTCCCCATTCCTTTCTCTTTCCATTTTCCAAACCAACTCGATTTCCTTTCCCTCTCCTTCTTCCTCATTCTCCTTTCCTTTCCTTTCTTCCCCAATTTCCAGACCTTTTACTTTGCCCCACCGACGGAGCAAATCTGCAGCGGGCCTAAGAAAGGCAAAGCTACGGCGGAGCAAATTGAGGCAAAAATGGTGGCGGAGGTGAGTCGAAGGTGGTGGAGGAGGTGAATCGAAGTGGCATTCCAATCGAGTTTCCAATCGGCATTCTAGGGAGAGATAGAGCACGGTGGCGGGGCTAAGCAAGGGGGAGAGGTGGAGCGCAGTGGCGCGGCTAGGTTAGAGTTGAGCAATGGCGGTGACGAGGCTAGGGTTGAACAGTGGTGGGGTGGGGCTAGGGTTGAGCGGCGGTAGTGGTGACGGTTGGGAGGAGTGGTGGCGGTGGTTGGGACGAGTGGTGGTGGGGCTAGGGTTGAGCGGCGGTGGTGGTGATGGTTGGGATGAGTGGTGGCGGAGCTAGAGATGAGCTGTGGCGGGACTAGGATTGAGCGGTAGGGGTGGTGGTTGGGACGAGTGGTGGTGGGGCTAGGGACGAGTGGTGGTAGGACTAGGGTTGAGCAGTAATGGTGGTGGTTGGAACGAGTGCTGGGGCTGGTGGTGGTGGTAGTGGTTGGGACAAGTTGTGGCGGTGGCTGGTGATGGTGGCTGTGGCAGGTGGTGGTGGTTGTGGCTAGTAGTGGTGGCGATGCCTGGTGATGGTGTCGGAGCTAGGTTTAGAATCTACTGGGGCGGGTGGTGGTGGTGGTGGTTGGGATGAGTGGTGGTGGTGGCTGGGGAGAGTGATGGGGGTGGCTGGTGGTGGTGGATGTGGTTGGTGGTGGTGGTGGCGGTTGGGACAAGTGGTGGCGGTGGCTAGGGAGAGTGATTGCAGTGGCTGGTGGTGGTGGCTATGGCTGGGGGTGGTGGTGGGGTGGAGCTAGGTTTAGGTTATGTTGGGGCGGGTGGTCCTGGTGGTGGCTGGGACGAGTGGTAGCGGTGGCTGAGGAGAGTGATGGCAGTGGCTGGTGGTGGTGGCTGTGACTGGTGGTGGCTGTGACTGGTGGTGGTGGTTGTGGCTAGTAATGGATGTGGTGGCTGGTGGTGGCCGGCGACAGTGATAATGGAGGCAGTAGTGATAGTGGTGGTGAAGAGGAAGAAACCTAGGGTATTTCAGTCATTAGATTTGTAATTTGAAGACTAGGGGTATTTTAGTCTTTTCATTTTTTGTCAATGCCAGAAATTAAAAATTCAACATCGGAATAGTGCCAAAAAGGTTATATCGGCACTCCTGATACAAAATACAGGGCTACAATAGCACTTTTCAACTTCACATGGTCATAGTAGCACAAACCTCAAAACATTCATATCAGTATTTTGCCCAAACTAAAAACCGCCCCTTCCTTCTTGCGTCTGTGCTCTTATACGCACGCAACACTCCCAATCAATTACAATTATTTTCCAATTTAAATTCTGATTCTTAAAAGATAAGATATAAAATATCTCCACTATATCTCTAAAAATATTTTCACTAATCTCTTAAAATCAGCCCAAAATACTTTCCAATCAGCTTCAAATATTTCTCCAAATAAGTTCCACGGTTTTTGCTATTCTAGACATTAATTTTGACTGTTTCTTTTGCCATAATTGTCATACTTCTCACAAACTTCCTCCTAATTCCCTAAAACCCAAAAACTGTGATCTATGACAAATTAAACACCTAAAGTGCACATTAATCCCAAAAAATCACAGTTAATCCCAATATAATAAACAACATAGTTCATTCACATCAAGTATCCTCACACTTGAGTCATGTTTACCCTCAAGTATGAAATGAGAATAAAATATGTTGTTTATCACAAAAGTCCCAAGTATCCCCAATTGACTCTAAGAAAAACTCAAAAGAAAATAAAAGGCACTAACTACAATCCAACAGTCAATCAACTCAGCATACTAATCCTTGATTTCTTGATCCATAGAAAAACTTTACCTTACTAATAACAAGGGCTCATGTATAACACACTTGACACTCTCACACTTTTCCAATGATATTGGTAAACTCATCCTCAAATTAATGCAATCCAGCTCTCAACTTAGTCAAAATCAGACAAGCATCAAACAGTTCTCACGTTTCACACATTCGCTCTAAATGTAAGGGACATTTACTCAAATATATGAATTTCACATGGTATTACTCAACTCATTAAATACAAATCAGACTGGTCTTTATTCAAGGTTTTAACGGGGATATGGGGAATAAATTGAGGTAAGGTCCTAAGGGTTCTAAGCTAAAAATATAAATATACATGCATGCCCATTTCAGCCCAAAAATTTCTCAATCAAAGAAATAATTTTCAGCCATCATAAAGTGAAAAAATCTGCTCAAAACTGGCTGTAATTACTAAGTGTTGGTGCTGGACTTTCTTCATTTTTCATCATTTTTTTCTTTCTCATTTTTCTGATTTATTTCTATTTTTTCTGGGCAATCAACCCCCCCCCCCTTTTCCGAATTTCTAGCACCAAATCACCCATTTTATTATCATTTTACAGCACCTCTGAAATTAGTACCACAATCACTTTATACATCGAAGTCTAGGTACTCACTCATATTTTTCAAGCACAATCAGTAGCGAATAATCTGAGAAATCAATATAGTCACAAGTATGCCAAAAATGAGGGGATAAAAACAGGCTTTGAATTTATTTTTTTGTGGCTCAAACAAAGAAAAAAAGTCAAGGCTTCAAGGGGTTTATTAAGAGTAATGTATAGTAGGCAATATAAGCGGTGGTGTTAAATCCTAATGCATTTCATCATTTTCACACCAAATAATTCAAGTAATGCCATGACTCTCAGAAAAAAGATTGATGTAGAGACTGCTCTACTCTATCTTAAACCCCACTTTTACTGGGCTCAAATCTTCAATTACTTGTTTTTTTCATCATCCCAAGTATCATCTAGACCAATTTACACCAACTATATTAGACTCATTTACCAAGTAATTTTGGAGGTGTATCAAGTAACCAAACATATCACACAAGAGTTTTATCACTAGCAAGTTCACAACAATATCAAGAATAGTATGCTGAATTTGACTTGACTCAAAAATAATCAAAAATCTTTTTGTATTTTTTTTAAATGGCATTAACACGTAAACACATCACCCCCCTCAGTAAAAATATTAGGATAGACATAAACAGTAAACAACAAACAAGCAACAAAAAAAAACTCTAAAAAAATCACAACAAGAGAGGGAACAGGGAACTTATTAAGAGGGGCATGCTCATCGGAGTGTTTCTGGTGGAATTAGTGGTGGCGGCCAGCAGAGTGGCAGCACATGAGTGGTAGGGCAGTGCGTGGAAGTGAGTGAGAGTGATCTGGCAGCGCGTGGGCATCTAGGGGTACTCCAGCGAGGCTTCTCGATTGGCGTGGAAGCTGAGGCTGGTGGCAAGAGATCGGCCGGAGCTGGAGATGAGGGCAGATTAGGTGGTAGCTCCGCATTGGCAAGGCTGTCCTTTGGTGGTTGAGCGGCGAAAATCGGTGGTGTGGATGCTTTCTTTTTGGGACGTCCCGTGGTGGGATCCGGTGACGATGTGAGTGGGTAAGTGGCTGGCGGCGGTTAAGGTGGCGATAAGGTGCTGGTCGGAAGCGGTGGGAAATAGATGGAGGTGGCGGGTGGTAAGATTTGGGTGTTGCTATATCCCGCCCTGTATTTTACTATCCTCGCCCTAATACGTATAAATACACGTATTTTTAATTTAAAATGGAAAAAAAATGGGAGAAGTAGTATAAATTTGCCTCCCTTCTCTCTTTTTCTCTCCTCCCTTCTCTCTTTTTCTCTCCTCCTTCTTCTTCTTTCTCTCCTTCTTCTTCTTCTTTCTCTCCATTTCTCTCCCCCTTCCCTCTCTCCATTTCTGCCGCCCAGCCAGCCCGCCCGCCGCCGCCAGAAACCCGCCGGAAACCCGCCGGAAAACGTAAGTTTTGGAGGAATTTCTTTTTACTTTTCGTGCGAATTGTTGCCCGATCTATTCGAATTTTGTTGAACTTGTCGGAATTGTTAGAATTGGGGTTTGTTAGAATTTTGTTAAATGTAGAATGGATGTTCGATTGGTGGTTAGATGTTGGGTTGGTGGTTAGTATAGGAGATTAAGATGTAGAATAATTTGGAGAAATCTAATATTAGGAATTTAATGAATTTTGGAATTAAAACGAAGAAATTGTGTTTTTTAGAAATTATTTAGTTTAAATTTGGACATAATATTTTAGAAATTGTATTTTTTAGAAATTGTATTTTTTAGAAATTATTTAGTTATGTGACATAATAGAAATTATTTAGAAATTATTTTTTAGAAATTGTGTTTTTTAGAAATTATTTAGTTATGTGACATAATAGAAATTATTTAGAAATTATTTTTTAGAAATTGTGTTTTTTAGAAATTATTTAGTTATGTGACATAATAGAATATAGTTCTATTTAAATAAACTTTATTAATCCGATGTAAACAATTGTGTAGTAAATTATTATGATATGTTTTAACTATTGTTTCCTTGAATGTTAATAATAGTGTGATGTGGTAAAAAAATAAGATTATTTAGTAATGTAATTTCCAATTTGTAACTTAAAAAAATGTGTAGTTCGTTGTATGGGATTGTACGAGAATTAAATTTGCTGTTTGTGGAGGGGTTTTTTTATGTTATATCCACTTTTTCCTATGCATTATAGAATATGTAGTTTCCATTAGTAAATTGAAATTATGCACTGTTCAAAAATATTAGTTCACACGTTGTTGAAATGTATGTTAATTTATCTTATCATATCAGTTTGATTCAATTGTTGTTATACTAATTACATATCTTGTGTTGTAGATGAGCACTGCTGGTCAACCTGACGGCCATGGTCGTTCCATACGACGAAGAGGTGTTAGTGCCTCGGCGAGACAGGCTAGAGGCCGCGTGGTCGAGGATGAACCGTCGCCTCGCCCGCAGGAGTGTGATGTAGGAGCAGAGCGGTCTTCTCCACCGAGCGTTCGTGCATTCGATCCCATGTCAACATGGGACGGTCCGGAGATTAACATTCTCGCGTCTGGTGGAATCCGTCACGATAGTGACTGGCAGTTGAATTATGACTTGCCGGTAGATGTCCCCCTGATGGGCCAACCTGGGACGAGTGTGCCATTGGATGCTGGGATCGAACGTTATGCTGCTGGAGGAGCCAGGCACACCGTGAGGAATAGAGCTAGTCAATTCTCACAATGTTCTGGTGGATCGTGCAATGCCGGTGAGACTAGCACCGGAAGGGCACCGAGGAATAGGAGGAAGCGACCCGCCGATGAGACGTGGCTAGTGCGGGGACCGATGGCTGGTGGCCTGCAAGATGACCTCGTCATACCAAGCTTCGGAGGACACGTCGCTGTTGACGTTTGGAATGGTATAGAGCGAGGTGTGCTGAGATGCCATGCTCGGTCGCCGCTATGCAAGCAGCTAGTCGCCACGCTCCCCGAACTGAGCGATGTTGCACAGGCCCGGATACATGCGACCAGGTTGGCCCACCTGCCTGCGATTATGTTCCAGTTCCTTGACATGGCACTGATATCCGCTTTTGTCGAGAGGTGGCAGCCGGACACGAACACGTTTCACATGCCTTTTGGGGAGATGACCATCCTGATGCATGACGTTGAGATGATTCTTGGCATTCCCATCGTTGGTGGCGCTGTTGCGAGTACTATTTTGGCAGAGACTATTGAGGAAGCGTGCGCTGAACTGTTTGGGAAAGACGTGGAGTCCTTTGTCGCGGAAGACTGGAACGGGGGTAACATAGATGCCCAATCGTTGATGGCGAGGTGTGTAGCGGCGAGGCAGAGCGAGAACTTCCAATTTATGTGCTACATGCTGACCCTATTTTCATCCACGCTTTTTGTGGATAAAACTGGGAATAAGGTTAGAGCCAACCTTCTACCCCTACTTGATTCGCAGTTGTCGTGGGGCTCGGCGACGTTGGCCAGTTTGTATCTGCAGTTGGGAATTGCGTCCCGGTCCAAGGCGCGCGGCCTATGCGGATGTTGCACGCTGCTTCAAGCATGGATATACGAGTACTTTCCGATGTTTCGTCCGAGACCGAGTACATTGCCAGCTCTTCCGGGCCGCGCCAGTCGGTGGCACACAGGGGATAAAACGGGGAGGGGTACGGGGAGGCTCGGTGCCATCAGGCGACAGTTGGATGCCTTACAGCCCGACCAGGTATGAATTCCATGCTTTTACTCTTATTCTGACAGTAGTAGGTAGATCGGATTCCATAGAAACGTAACATGTTTGTGAAACTTTTTGCAGGTGGATTGGTTGCCATATGGAGTGGACGTGGTTAGGGCTGCGAGGGGGAGGAATCACTACCGCGGCGTGATTCGATACCTCGACGCAATGGAGGCGTACATGCCAGATCGCGTTGTGCGCCAGTTCGGTCTCGTGCAATTGCGCCCGAGCCTTGTTCCCGCCCGGCTGATCCAGCCGGCTATTCAGTGACCTACCCAGGGAGGCTGCAGTTGACCCTATGGGAGATGGCACACACTTGGCACGATGGTCAGCTTGCGGCGTTCCCGATAGCCACGAGCCAATCAGAGTGTACCATGGATTACGAGGACTGGTACGCGACTCATTCGCACCCATTGATCACAAATCCTGAACATGCTGCCACGAGTGGACCGGACAGAACACATCATCAGTTATCGGTAAGTTTTCCCGAACTGTTTGCTTCGAGTAATTATATTATATTTTACTGTTTCGTTATTGTAAAATCGGTTTCCTGTGCAACAGATGCTGAGTGACATGATGAGCGCCCTGGATCCGTTTGACTCGGCGACCGTTGATGGACTCGCCGACCCCAGCATGAGGGAGTTGATGACGACTTTTGTCAGTCACCGCGATGAGTATCGCAGGCTCGGTTATGGACCCATTCCTTAGTCGACTGTTTGCTTATGTATGATCCCACAGTTTTGCCACAGTTTGCTCATTTATGTAATCGGTAACTGTTTGTGCATATCAAATTTATAAGTCATCGATTTTTGCAACAGTAACGCTTTCAAAATAATTGTGACGCTTCGATAATAACTGTAACGGTTGCGTACATGCCGAAATGTTTCGCTGGGTTGCAACAGTTAATTACTCTCAGAGTATGCTCTTCTCCAAGCCCTTATCCTCCTACGAAAGGGTAACTCCCAACCTACGACATCAGCCTTCCTCAATGTGGTCCACATATTAACCACGGGGGGCATGGGACAGTTTTCCTTCACGTGTACCCGGACGAAATGGCTTGCACTGCGAACGTATACAATGTGTAGCTCCCTACTTGTTCCATCCTCGCCCCCACCTGCCCTCAGTGGAAGGACTGTACAGCAATGGTCCGCCGACCCATTCTCTAAAATGTAATATAAAACTACAACCGTGTTGTAGTAGGTGGCGACAGGAAACATGTCTGCAATGACCGTAAACCAATGCTCTGGACCACATGGACCGCTGGTGTGGTGTATACGGGCTCTGGCGAATTCAACGTCATCTTGCGAACCGTATATGGGAACATAGTCAGGCCAATGAGTTGATATCTCGTTAAATACTGCCCGATGCGCTGTAGACCATTCACCTTCACCGTCTACGTGGAACGCATCAGCAACGCATCTGAAGCCACAGTTTCCATCACTCACGACATCGTTCCAGCCTTCGATGTAACACCGGACAATGTGGGGGACACTTTCGAGGAACGGGAATGTCGCTGCAGGAGAACACATTAAGATAAATATCTTGTGCAGGCGGCGTTCATTAGGAAGAATGGTGCTTGTACTTACCGTGCCGGCGACCGCTCCCTGAAGCACGCCCCGGGGACCTTGAACTACTCCCGTATTGCCTGTTCACGTGCTCGTGGTAGCTCGGTGAACGTCGGGTTGATCTTGATCGGGGGACCTGCTCGCTTGGTCTCCCACGTGCACTAGTACAATTGTCCGGCTCGCCAATGCCGCTCTCCTCCGGACGCAACTGCGCAACTATGTAGGATGAAACTCGTCGGCGGACCGAAGGGTCGCTGCGTGCCAGCTCCTCCAACAGAGTGTTGAACCGCGACTGATCTTGTTTGGGCCTCGCAATGTTTTCCGTGCTCCGCACATGATCACCCAATGCCAGGCTCTTAAACAACGGATGAATGTCGTCCAAGTACAAGGGGATTCCTTCAGCAACTGCCCCTGCCATGACGCATGCACACGGTATTCCGTGTGTCGAGCGGAGCACACAGCCACAGTAAGCATATACCTGTGCTCCGAGTGCATCAATCCTCCCGGACTCGACCGTCAATTTATCCAGACAGTATTTGGACACATTGTTGATCAAGTTGCTGAAAAGGGCCCTACGGTGCAATCTTCCAATGCAAGTTCTTGATTTCTCCAGGCCGGTCTTGATCATAGTAATCTGCTGGGCTATCTGCAGGTCGACACGCCTCCATACCGTGTCCAGTGAACCAGTCGACGTTTGTAACCACCCTTTCAATGACGAGTGTGCACTTTCGACCCTGCATGTAGTTGTGTTCCCGAAGTGCAGAAATATGTTCGTCCATGCCCTCACAAATTTCTCCTTATGGGGGGTGAGCCACGTCGTCTCAGCGTAACTGATAACAGCCTCGCTCCAAGACCATCCAGCCCTCATATCTACCAAGGCGGTTTCGTACTCTGAAACGGTGGACGCATTGCAAACCCGGAACCATGCACCATTCTTGAACGCTGCCCCGTTCCTCTTATTCCCTGTCAGCACAATAACACGTGCCTCCACATCCTTGTTAATATGCCAGGTGCAGAGCAAATGATTCGATTCTGGAAACACGATCCGAAGTGGCCTAATCAATCCCATCTCCCGATCGGTGACCACAACCTCAGGGAACGGTCCATCCACAAGCAAGTTCTTCAGCGCGTTCAGCACCCACTCATAGGTATCTGCCGTTTCGTCAACGACAATTGCGTAGACAATCAGGAAGTTTGTGTTGCAAGGGGACATCCCAACCATCTCAATGAATGGCATGCCGTAGCGATTGGTCTTGTACGTTGAGTCGATGGCCACAACCCACGGAAACGTGCGAAATGCCACAACAGCATCGGGATTGGCCATGAATAAATGAGTCAAAGTACCATCACCTGCTGAGCGGTGACTAGTGACATACCCTTTCGCGGTGGCCAGATGCAAACAATTCTCCGCTGTGTTGCGCCCGCCTCGCCTTTCTGTTACATATGTCGATCTCTCATTGTACACCTGCCTAATGTTCTGATGCAGGTCCGGAAATGAATTACTGAGGCTGGCATTGATATGCCTTGGGGCTGTTTCTGAATCTGTCAAATCTCTGATCATTTGCTTCGCGTCCGCATGGAGCTTGCTGCTCTGTCTATGACCCTCGGGGTACACTGAGAAAGAGTGGTTGTGCATCCCTCGTCTAGGATCCTTGCACGGCACTACATTCCAACCATCCCCCGTGATTCTCTGTTTCAAGACAATCGCGAATGGGCAGTCACAACTTCTGGTCGAGCTGCTACTCCGTCGGACTACATCAGATTCGCTCGTATCTACAACCTTATCCTTTCGGCCCCGATTGCAAATGCAATATAACCTCAGGGGACCATTCCTATTCTGTTTGTAGGACCGCGTGACAAGTTCAAATCCCACCTGCAGAGCAATCCGTTGCAGGTAGGAATAGGCCTCGGCAACACCTGGGAACACAGCTGAGGTGGCAAATGGAGAGTATCCATTCCGCCCTGCAGCAGCTTCACATGACTGATTGTCATCCTTAAACAGTAATAAACATCAAGTAATTAGTTACACTCAACTTCTATACCAACGACAATGATGTCGTCAGTTAACGTTTACATATGAACGAATAAAGATAAAATTACAGTCAAAACGTTAAAACATATACTTAAAGAAGAGAACATAAAGATAAAATTATAGTACATGAAATGCCATTACAGTTATAAAATTCCCGTACACAAATTAACTCCCTAAACTAAAATTACATTCATCCATTTCAAACTGTCCTCCTAATGGACTTAAGGGTGCACTCCGCCATTTCTCATTAACAGCTAAAACATACATGTAATGGAAAAAAAATGTGACAATTTTATTTGATGAAATAACATTGTGGCTAGAATTAATATTACATTCTTACAGTTCAACAAATTAAAATATCAAAATAACGTAAAAATACGTAACTTAACGGTACAATAATTAACTAAATAACAAAATTAACAAAACAACAAAATTAACGTTACAATAATTAATAGGACATAAATTATTGTAGATAAATTAAAAACAGCATTACGTAACAAAATTAACAACAAAATTAACGTTACTGCTATTAATAGGAGATAAATTCATAGGAGATAAATGTGCAATAATTTCTACGTAACAGTTAATAAATTAAAACACAAAGACGAGCATAAATTTCTACGGCAAAAATTATTAAATTTAACAACTACTTATGGACAGAAAACTAATTAGTAAAATTACCTCCGAAGACATGGAATTTCTAACACCCTTTTTGGAGTAATTTTTGCTCGTCTTGGATAGCAAAAATTTCGAGTGCCCTCAGAATCAGTAGAATTCGAGGTAATTTATAGCAGTACAAATTTGGGAGGCAGCCTGGCATGGCTCGCGCCCAGGCCACGGCGAGCCGAGGCACGTCCGACTCGCGCCCGTGGCCTGGTGACCGGACCCCGTCAGCCTCGCGCCCAAGGCACGGCGAGCGGAGGGCCGTTCCGCTCGCGCCCAGGGCACGGCGAGCGGTGCCGGTCCGGCTCGCACCCAGGGCACGGCGAGCGGCGCCGGTCCGGCTCGCGGCCAGGCGGTGGCGAGCGGACCGGCGGCGGCTCGCGGCCAGGCGGTGGCGAGCGGACCGGCGGCGGCTCGTGCCCAGGCCGTGGCGACCAGACCGGCAGCGGCTCGCGGCCAGGTGGTGGTGACCGGACCGACGGCGGCTCGCGCCCAGGCCGTGGCGAGCGGACCGGCGGCGGCCGCGCCCAGGTCGTGGCGAACCGGAGCAGGCGGCGGTGCCCGGTGGTCCGGCGGCAGCGCCCGGTGGTCCGGTGGCGGCGGAATTTCTTTTACATTAATTCAGTTAATATTAACTAACTACAATTATCTAAATTAATTTTAATTCAGTTATTGAAATTAAATTAAAAATATATACTGTATACGTATTAGGGCGAGGATAGTAAAATACAGGGCGTGGTATAGCAATCCACTAAGATTTTGGAGAAGGAAAAAAACAGAAAAAATGGTTGAAGGGAAAGGAGGTACGTGTGGCCAACTTGGTAAGGGGAAGGGATGGAGTTTCAAAAAATTTAATTGCCATCAAGTCCCACAAGTTGCCTAGGGTTTTGTTTCTAGTCCATTGCCGCTTAAGCATAGGTGAATTTGGGCCTCCATCAGCCCAAAAACCACTCCTTCGTATCCTTACACTCTTGGAAATAAGCCCACAACTCTTTTGAAGAGTTGATTATTTTTCTTCTTCCACCTACAAGAAAATTGCAAAACAAAATTTAGAATAAAAATGCACACCAAAAGAAACTTTTTTTTTTCTTTTCTGGCTCTTCTAATTTTTTAATTTTCAAAATTTTCTTTTTTTTAATAAAAAAAACCAAATGAAAACAAAGAAACAACTGGACTACCTCCTAGTAGCGCCGTCATTTATAGTCTTTGGCCTGACTATGGATGCCGCCAATTTGGTTGGGTGGTGTGTAGAGAAATTTCTTCCTCACGCTTGAGCGTTTTCATATCCACTGAAAAAGTATCATCACCATACTTCAGATCGGGTGGTAACGGCTTCAACTCCCAATTTTAGACTTTCACATCCAATGAGACTAGTTTGGTAGACGGGTCCGATTTGGCCAAATTGGACCCGGTGCGCCCTTCGGAATTTTTTCAAACATCCGACTTGCATTGAGTAAGGCTAGGCCCTCCGTGGTTTACTTCAGTTCTGGGCACCACTTTTTGGGAGTACACTGAACACATCAATTTGCAGAATTCCTTATCCCTTAAACATCGAACATCTACCTTTTCTGTAATTTTCATCATATCCTACAGAATTTTAGTCTCAAGAGAATCTTAGACAAGAGGGTCCCTAAGATTGATGGCAAACACATTCTCAACATCTATAGGTTTCTCCAAGAGCTTATCAATGTTGAGTGTGTACTTATCACCAAAATAATCAAGAGAAATAGTTCCATCACCAACATTAATAATGGCGTCTGATGTCTTCAAGAATGGATGGCTCAACAATACCCCTTGTGTTCCCTTATCATTATTATGATTGCCACATAAAAATATGTGGGGTACACAAAGTTATTGACTCGCACGAGTACATTTTCCAACAACCCTTCAAGACATACACAAAATTTATCTACCAATTGAATTATCTCTCTAGTGTCTACCAATTCAGCTCCATTCAAAGTTTGATACACAGATAATGGCATAACACTAATCGAAGCTCCTAAATCACACATGGCAGCATCTATCTTCTTATCTTCAATGCAACAAGGTAAGGAAAACATACCTGGGTCCTTGTACTTTTGAGGCATTTTCTTTTGGATCACAGCTGACACAGATTCACTCATCATGATCTTGCTTGAATCCTTTGGCTTTCCTGCAGTAAAATATTTTAAGAACTTGCTTATTGGTGGTGACCTTATAGCCTGCAAGAACGGAAGATTAATCTTCATTTTTTCCAAAAATTGATACAACATCCATAGGCTCTTCCTTTTTCCTTTCTAAGCTACGAGGGAAATGAGGCAAAATTTTAAGTGAATGATCATGTAAACTCAACCTCTTACTTACCTCAGCTGGAACCTTGGATTTACCTTTATCTCTAGTCTCAATATGCTTAGGATTCTCAGATTTTACAGTGGTTTTGTCACTTTTTTCCTCCCTTTCTTGATTCTGAATTTCTGCTGTAAGGTTAGGGATGGGAAAACTGGACCCTCCGTCAGTGAACTCCTTCGCTTCTTTGCTGGAGAATTTCAATGGTGACGCACCAACTACCTTTCCACTTCTGAGTGTGGCCTGATTTACCATCTCATGAGGGTTCAATTGGACCTCAGAAGGAAATCCAGGCTACTTCATCCTAAGTTCATTTAAAGAATTTGAGAGATGGGCAATTTGTTGTGCATGCTCTTCCAAGGTTGATTCGGTCTTCTTGGATTACTTCATCATATGTCCATCAACATATCTATCTTCTCATTCAAATATTTCTCTTGACCACCTTGTTGGGGCTGGGGAAAAATTGGAGCTTCTCGTTGGATTGGTGGAATATATGGTTGTTGGTAATGCTAAGGCTGCTGCGGAGGGGGACCTTGTTCTCTCTACTTGAAGTTAGGGTGATCCCTATACCTTGGATTGAAATTTTAGGGATTTGGCCCACCTTTTTGCTGCCTTTCATTGAAATTTCCCATAGCATTTGCTTGGAAAGGTATCTCTCCCAAGGTAAGAATGTATTGCAACGTCATAACGCAACCTTGTCAACGACCTTGGATAGAATTTTCTCCATTCTTTCCATCCTTTCCTTAATCTCATCTTGTTCGGGAGTGGATGTGTATGCCACCTTCTTCAAGATTCATACTTCTTGTTGATCATACTCTTTCTTAGCGTCCACAACCTCTTGATGATCTCTCTAGCTTCATTCACTCGAAGGTGAAAAAATCCACCACTAATGAAAGAGTTCACCAAGTCTTTGTTGCTGGATTTCATCCCTTGCTAGATGCATTTGAGCAACTAGCCTTCCGTCATTCAGTGATTAGGGCAACTGTCTACCAACTTCCTGAACCTCAGCCAATATATACTTAATGGTTCATCATACTCCTGCTTGCTGCTTGTGATTTCTTTCTTCAAGTCATTTGTTTTTGTGGTTGGAAAGTAGTACTCCTAGAACAATTTCTTCAATTATGCCCATGTCGCAATGGAGTTGGGGGGCAAGCTCGAAAACCACTTATTTGCTGCTCCTATCAAACTTAATGGGAATGCCACCAATTTGAATTGATCTTCCGTCACGGTGGATGGCCTCTTCCGAACCTTACAAATCTTGACAAATTTGCTCAGGAAAATTGTAAGGGTTTTCGGTGCTTCTCCCGTGGAACTTCGGCAGGACGTTCAGGAATACCAGCTTGATCTCAATAGGATTTTCGGTCTCCGGCAGCTGAATATGAGTGTGAAGGTAGGGGTCATCTTCACTATGAACAGCAAGTTCCCACATGTATGTATTATTTGGGTTCTGCCCAGTATTCAAATTTCATCCAGCTCCATCCATCTCGATACTAGTTCCCAAATCAGAAGTGGTTGCTGATACTGTGACGGGTTTGGTTTGGCCAAACTGAAGGGTATCGGGAGAAACTACTTTTCGCACCTTTGTTCGCTTTCTGTTTTGCTTATCTGTCTTCTCAACTTCCGGGTCGGATATTAAATTCGGCTGAGATGATCTACTCATAAACCAAGCACATTAACACACAGATTAGTAGAAAAGAAAATTGACTTACTGTTCAGTGGCAGCAGCGCCAACTTGGTGAGCGTCGTTTAACTCGCCAAATAACCTACAAATTCATATAAATACCAATCAGTACAATGGTAAGCAGGGTCGATCCCACGAGGAGCAAAAGCAATAATCAATAATTATTTTTTCCTACTAATTTTGAAAACCTTTTTGGTGATGCCACAACACCTCAAATTCAGTGATTTTACTAACACTAAAAATGCAAATGATGACTCTAAAAATGAGAAATAAATATATAAATGAATGATATCGGCTAAGAATAACTCATGCTAGTTAATATCGATCACATGTGCAATAATGAATCAATTCTTACACATCTACCAGTTATAGGGAAGTAGTTACTGTTAACCCCCCAATTCTTTCTTACTTTATCGACAGTCAACTACTTATGATTAATTAACTATTTTCCTTACCATAATGTCCCAAAAAGTATTCGCTAAACCAGAACACATTTCGATAGCATTAAGTATCAAAAGAACCCGATATAGTAATTACCAAAGTAAAAGCAAATAGTAACGTACACTCAATTATTCCCTGTCTTGCTACTACAGTTTTAGCTAGTTAGCTATTTTTTACAAGACTATGCAACTTACTAATTCCATCCAATAATTATTTCTTAGCAGAAATTAGATAGAAATATTCTAAGAACATTTAAGTTGATTAGGATTAAACATATTAGAAATAAAATTCAACCAAGAACATGCAAGAATCAATTATAATGCAATTAGGCCTCACGATTTATAAACTAACATTTATTATTTTTTGCCTATGAAATAGTTACTCAATTAAAATTAAAAAAAAAACTAATATAATAATCCACAAACATGATTACAGAATTAACTAATAAAAGGATAAAACAAATTAAAACAAGGTTGCATGCATGCTGCGCAAGAATGAAAGCAAACAATGGTAGGATGACTAACTGAACGCACAGAAACCAATGTATACAATATTGATGTTTTGAACTAAGGAATAATATCTGCTTTGAAACCAAGTTTCAAACCAGGAAAATCAACTAACTAATGTCGGCTCCAGTTTTTGAGCTAATGAAAAAGTGAATAAAATCAAAGTCTCCAATCTGTATCTATCCTCCGGAGCCGAAAATTAATGATGAAAACTAAAAACTGCCCCTTCCGTCTTGCGTGTGAAAAAGTAAATAAAACCAAAGTTGCCAATCTGTATCTATCCTCTGGAGCCAAAAATTAATGATGAAAACTAAAAAATGCCCCTTCCGTCTTGCGCTGCCTCTTGTACGCACGCAACCCTCCCAATCAATTACAATTATTTTTCAATTTAAATTCTAAGCCTTACAAGATAAGATAAAAAATATCTTCATAGTATCTTCAAAAATATTTCCACCATTCTCTTAAAATCAGCCAAAAATACTTTTCAATCAGCTTCAAATATTTCTCCAAATAAGCTCCACGGTTTTTGCTATTCTGCACATTAATATTGACGGCTTCTTTTGCAATAATTGTCATCCTTCTCAAAAACTTCCTCCTAATTCCCCTTAAGCCCAAAAACTGTGATCTTTGATAAATTAAACACCTACGGTGCATATTAATCCCGAAAAATCACAGTTAATCTCAATATAATAAACAACATAATTCATACACATCAGGTAGGTGGGTTTTGGATGGTACTTTGGTGATGGTAGGGAATAAATGGTGATTTGGTGGTGTAGGAAAGTATGTGAGCTTCATGGGTGGTGCACGTCTACACGCCCCATGAATTTGGGGTTTAGGCCTCCTCCTTGTCCACCATTTTGAGCGTCACGAACCATGTACGTCTACATGGTCCATGATTTGGACTCCCCAGTTGTTCACCTTCCTCCAAGAATCATATGCTTCCTACAAAACAAACATTCTCACCAAGTGTAATAGTGTCCCAAAAATAAAAGGAAGCTACAAATAGAAAACACATCAAAAATACTAAACTAATCTAAAAACATTTTTAGCTCGGGTTGCCTCCCGAGAAGCTCTGTATATTTAAGGTCGTTGGCACGACCCTAATGTTATCCATAAGGTGTGGGTTTGTACCCCATCAACTTAGACAACCAAAAATGAAGAACATGGGGTAAGAATCTTCCAAGAGGAAGATATAGTAGAGGTGGAGTCAATCTTAGAGGGAATAGGTGGTTTGGAAGTTTAGCATATTCAATTGGCTTCCCTATGGTTTCCTCTAAGATTTCTGAAAATGTGGGAATAGGTTCTATAGGTGGAGATAGTGGTGGAAATAATTAGTATGGAAATTAAGTATAATTACCTCTTCCTCGACTTCTTCACTCTCAACAAACCTTTCTCATCCCCTTTAGATTCATCTAGCAAAATTTCACATTCAACTAGAGATGCTTCATTTTTGGAATATTGGGTTTCAAGTTGGCTCACCCTATTCATCAAATTAAGCACTTGTCCTTCAACTTTCTTAATTCTTGACAATAGTTGAGTTCCCAAATCGCTAATCTCGCTAAGCACTTGTGATTGGAGAAAATCACTACTCTTGGTCACATTAGCTATAACTTGCAAAATTTATACACAGTTCGATTTGGGAACCAATCCTAGGGATTGGTTTTAGGGCATTGGGTAAGTTGGTGAAGTCTAACTATCTAACCTAAAATGTTGGTTTCCTGATGCATTTCCATACCACGAATTCGAGTTACCACTAAAACTCGAATTTTGAGAGTCGTGGTATGGGTAACAAACTTGATCCCATCGGCCTTGGGAACCAACAACTCCTACCTCTCTCTCAATTTTGCTCATACAAGAGTAAGACTCTGTAGGGTGGTCGAAATGGCATATCCTACAAAATCTCACTCTTTGAGGCATTCTTCTCCCATAATCACTCAACCTTGGGCAACACTCTATAGGATGATCACAATGACACACCCTACAAAGTGCCCTCCATTGAGTGCTTTCCCACATTTTTTTTTCTTTTCAATTATACGTTAATAAAGAGAACACACAAAATTCGGAATCTTAGTGCAAGAGTCCTTGGTTTTCACCAAGAACTAAAGCAATAACTACTCTGGAAAACAACAAACAAACAAAAACAAGAAAAGGATAAAAGCAATACTAGCTACTCACTAACACATTATGCTCGACTAATACTTAAACTGAAGAGCATCCCCGGCAATGACACCAAAATTTGACCTGCCCCGACCTGGTTGTAGTTAAAACATGAGCTAAGGGGCTTACAAGTCAAATATAGAGATTTATATTCTTGCACACGTTCTCATTGCTAAGCTACCAAGGGGTAGTAAGCGGCAAGTCTTGGGTTTGTCCTCAAGGATGCTAGGGCTCAAGTACTAGTTAAAACACAACCTCGTGAAGGTCGTCATTCTGCACGAGTGAAAGGAATAACTAGTAATGTAAACATGCAATTAGGGGGGGTTGGTATTTTCAACTACCAACTACAAAGCATGCAATTAACAAACAAGTAAACTATTTATACTAGGAACTTGGGAGTCATTTAGCAACATGGTAGTTCTAATGCTCCAATCCTCGATTCATTCACATAAAGACATACAAAAGACCTATCAACGTGTTCACATCACGTGGTGTGGCCGATGGTATACACTTTCCCAACCCTCTCATGGTGGGTGCGCTCGCAACCCTCCATTGGCACCACCATCGTAATTAGGGGAGTAAAACGAGGTCCGACCATCATTGCAGGTTTGATTCTCCCCTGTGCTATTACGTCATGGGCTTCCACCATGAATGCAACTACTCCCTCCGGGTCCTATATACGCTTCCCAAGGTTCGTATGCGCCTTATCTGTGATACTAGGGTTTCAACACAACACCTAGCTTGCTACTGTTCACTATCTCTACCTGTAACCTCTCAGACAATAGTTACGAAGTCAGCTAAGAATGGTGCGACAGAAAATAGGACAGAGCATTCTCAAATCCCCCGTGCACACACCCACACGGATGCGTTCTCCCCTACCAATTCTAACATTCAGGTTTCTCTTCCCAGGGGGGCATCAATAATTTCACCATACATGAGTTTATCCCAAAGTGTGTGTGCTTATATGTAGTGTGCTACTCATGCATTTATATCATTAAAGAACAATCACAATAATATCATAAACACAAACATAGGATAAATCTAATGAATCTCATAAAGCAAATAGAACATACCAAGTGCCAAGATGAATCCCAAGTGAAAAATCTACTCTACAAAGGTTAGATCTATGGAAAATATTAGGTTAGATGCCATGGATCTAGAAAATAAGATGACAAAAAAGATAAGAAAAAGAAAACAGAAGGACAAGAAGAACTCTCCTCTTCCTTATCTCTTAAAAAAAAGAGAATCTAATTTACATTATGCCCAGGTTCTATTCTATTTAGGGTTTACAAGAAGGCTATGGCACCTATATATAGTAGTAGGAGATTGGGCCTAAAAATAGGTATAAAATAGGCCAAAAGTAGAAAAACCCTTGGTCAGCCGCCAAGGCTTCACGGACCGGCATGAATGTCATGGTTCCTGAAGCATTCAAGCACGATGTATGAGATTTGGCGCGGTCCATGAACATTCGGAGCCACAGACCGTGGGATTTGGCGCAGGCCGTGAAGCAGGTCTCGTGCCACAGTCCGTGAAGATTGTCACGGACCACGAACAGTTCACAATTTTTTCTCTGAAGTTCTCACGGCCCGTGAAGATTTTCACGGACTACAAATATTACATGGTCTCACTCATAGGAATTTCTTCACAGTCTGACTCCATACTTAGCCAAATTCTTCAACTCTTCATCCCCTTGCTTCACGACCTGGTGCTTTTGTCATGGCCTGATGCTTTGCCTCGTGAATGTCTCATGCAAGTCTTCTCGGAACCCCTGGAACTATTGTGTATTATGGGCCGTGTGTTTTGTCACGGGCCACTAGTGCTTCACCATGGGCAGTCTATGACCAGCAACTGGTGCTTCGTCGGCTGAACATTGTTTGCTTGGTACTGGTGAACTGTTAATCAGAATATGGAGTTCTTGTAGTCGATTTTGTAGTAATCGAGAAGATGAATCCAATGAAACATACCTTGAAGGCTAATTCTTCCTAGATAATTCTAGGACTAAGGCAACACTCCTTGGACCATGATTCACCATTTTCTCCTTTGGCTGTCTTGAACTTCGAAGCCGCCTATCTTTGGCTTTTATCTCCTTCTACCACACATTGATGTTTGTGGTCTTCATTTTCTACTATTCTAATGTTAATGGCCTCCACCTCTTCTACTGTCATTTCGAATGGCCTTCAATGTTCTACCACTCTTGCGAACAACCTTCACATAGAATGTAACCAAAAAGTATTCACAGGAAACCTACTAAAGATAATCATAATGAATACCAAGGAGCGTGTGGATACAAGATGTCCATTAGTACCAATTAAGTTTACAAAATACGGGATTCGGACAAGAAAACCAAACATGACCGTTTAAACTCCCTGTCACGTAAACTCAACTAATTCTAGCAATCCACCAACTAAAACTAACCAAAAAGTATGCCAAATGCAACGGTTAACGCACGCAAAATAAAGAAGATCACAAGAAAAAGGAATATGAAGAGACTCTTAATGTTATGAGTATGCAGCTGGATCGCGAGAAGTTTGGCCATATAGACGAATTCAAGGCATAATATGCTAAATATGTTGATCATATGGAGCGAAGGGGTCTAATTTTCCATTCCTCTTATCTATATATGAAGTGGTGATACGACCACATGGTCAGGGAGGAGTGTGTGGCTGAAGAGGACCGACGTAGAGCAGATAGTTCTCATCGCAAAGTCAAGCATGGTCGTTGTTGTGGTGATTCATCCTTTTCTGGATCATTGCGAGCTTCTAGGCGTAGATAGACCTCTTGATTTAAGTTATTTTCTTGTAATGTTTTGAATAATATTGTTTGTGATTCTTAACATGCATCTTCTCTATAACTCAATAAGTTGTCTTCCCCCTATTTTTGCTGATTGGTTAAGTCTTTTTATCGAGTTCATTGAGTTGCAAGATCCATGGCTTGTATAATTATTATATTTAAGCCGTTAACTACATTGCTTGCATTTTTAAAAGCTTTTGATTTCACGACGTGCAAGATTTATTGCTTGCTTTCGTCTCTTTTTATGAGCAAATCCGCTCTTGTGCAAGATCTATAGCTTGCAATCATATGGTTTTCTGAGTTGTAAGATCCAAAGCATGCAAGTACCAGTATTTGGGCAAGATTTATAGCTTGCGAGTGTATGATTTGCGACGTTGCAAGATCAATAGCTTGCAAGCATTAATAGTAGTGCAAGATCTATGGCTTACAATCGTATGGTTCGCCGAGTTGCAAGACCTAATGCTTGCAAGTATTGGTAGTTGTGCAAGTTCTATAGCTTGCAAATCTATGATTTGTGAAGTTACAAGATCTAAAGCTTGCAAGTATTGCTAGTTGTGCAAGATATATAGCTTGCAAATGTATAATTTGCAAAGCTACAAGATCTAAAGTTTGCATGCATCGATAGTTGTGCGAGATCTATAACTTAATGTTCGCAACCTTATGATCTACTCTTGGCACTGATTGCAATATGCTACTAATGTGCTATCTTCTAAGATTTGTAAGTAGAGAAAAAAAAATGTAATTGCGGCCAAGAAAGATGGGTTTTTAATATTTATTGCAATAATGTCACATTGCGAACAATGGAACAAATACAACTAATGATAATCTCATGGTTTCTGTACAGGTACATGCTTCTTATCCCCTTCCTCAATTCTAGACATAAATCTTTCTCAGATTGATCACATGCCACGTGTTGGGAACACTAGTGTTATCCATCCTTTCTAGTTCATAACTGTTGGATTTGTGAGCTTTCGTAACCTTATAGGGTCCTTCCCACTTTGAGAATAGCTTTCCTCTTTCTTCTTCTAGGCTTGCTTTGTTCTTTCTTAACACAACATCACCGATATTAAATTGTGTTTCCTTCACCTTCTGATTGTAAGCTCTGGCCATTCTTTCTTTTTTACTTAGCTTCTGTGATCATTGCCAACTCCCTCTTTTCTTCCAGTTTATCTAGATCCAATTTTATCATATCCGGATTGTCTTTCTCCATGTAGTCGCAAACTTGAAGGCTAGAATTTCTGACTTCCACTGGTATCACTGCTTCATGAGCATAGACTAGACTCTAATGGTGTCTTCTCTATTGGTTCTCGAACGGAAGTTCTATATTACCATAGGGTGTTGGGTATTTACTCCACCCATCCTATTCGCTTTCCTTCCAGTCGCTTCTAAATTCCTTGAACGATGGTCCTATTTGATACTTCCACTTGTCCGTTAGCATGAGGGTGTGCCACAGAGGTTGAAGAATCCCCAGTTTTGAACACCAATCAGTGAATGTACCACTTATACATTGTGTACCATTGTCTGTGACGATGGTATGTGGCACCCCAAAGCGACATACTATGTTCTGCCAGACAAATTTCCTAGTTTCCTCACCCTTCCTAATGGTTTCGTCTCCACCCACTTCATGAAGTATTCGATCACCACAATTAGAAATTTGGCGCTACTCTAGCCCTTTGGGAATGGCCCTCAAATGACCAAGCTTCATATACCCCTTTTAAAGCAGCTTGTAGCTTATGTGACAGTGAAGCATTGATTTGGCAACTCCTACATCTAAGCATGAAGTCGTGTGCATCGTTAAACACAGTCGGTCAGCAGTATCCTACTCAAATGATCTTTTTTGCTACTCTTCTGGCACCCTAATGTGTTCCACATTTTATACATGGAGACAAAAAGCCTTTCTTGTACAAGGTTCCATCTTCGTAGGTGTAGTTTTTGGAACGTAGCTTCAAATTCCTGGCTTGCACCTTGACATTTGGAATGTTCCTTTCATGAAGTACTCTATTAATGGTGCCATCCATTTTACATCATCTGTTTGAATTTTTTCCATGGTGATTTAAACTACGCTTCTGACTGGAATAACTATTACCACCACGTCTCCATCTTCGCTAAGAGATTTAAATCAAATTGTTGCTAAGTTGCTTAGTGCATCTTCTTTTGTATTTTTGCTTCTTGGTATGTGCTAGATATCGAAGTACTCGAGCTGGTGTATGAGCTGCTGAACTTTCATTTAATATTTCACCAACTGTTATTCTCGTACTTTGTAGTCTCCTCGCACATGTTGGACTACAATTAGTGAATCATTAGATACTTGGACGCTCTTCACCTTCATTCTGGTGGTAAGATACAGTCCACATATCAAAGCTCCATACTCCACTTCGTCGTTAGTGAGCAGAAAGATGAAACAAAGTGAATATCTGTGTTCCCCTCCTTCTGGATTTACCAACAGCAATCCTGCACCGCAACCTTCTCTGCTGGAAGCGCCATCAATGAACAATGTCTATGCAATTTCTTTCCATTTTGATTTCCCTTTATTAATTCTTAGACTCTGGTGCATATTTGCCCTTTGTGCGTCTTTGCTGGTCATTTCTGCAATGAAGTCTACTAACGCTTGAGCCTTGATTGTTTTTCTTGGTTGGAATTGGATCTCAAATTGGCCTAGTCCCAGAGCCCACTTCGTTAGTCTGCCTGATGATTCAGGCCTGCTAAGGATGTTCTTGATTGGGAAATTGGTGTAGACCACTATGCGATGGCTGTGAAAATACATCCTCAACCTTCGTGTCGAATATATTAAAGATATCGTTAAGTTCTCAACTGGCATGTATGCCTTTTCCGCATTTTGAAATATTATGCTGATATAGTAGACTGGCACTTGTTTTTGTCATTCTAAATTAACCAAAACAGAGCTGACTGCATTCTGCAAAATTGCTAAGTATAACTATAAGGTTTCTCCAGGGATACGTGACTTAAACATTGGCAACGCTTGAAGCTGTTCCTTCACATTATCATATGCTTTCTGACATTTTTCACTCCATCTAAACTTTTCAGCCTTCTTTAGGGCTTTAAAAAGTGGAAAATGCTTCTCCGCTGTCTTTGAGACAAAGCAGCTAAGCACTGCAAACGATCCCATTAGAATTTGCACCTCATTAACTGTTCGTGGCTGGGTAAGATATACTATGGCTTGGATTTTCTCTAGGTTGGCTTCGATACCTTTTGAGGACACTTTCACTACAAGAAAATGAACCTATTACTTCACCCTTTTACCTAAGTTTTTTGGCTTAGCTCAAAAAACCAAGGTAAACAATTCTTTTACCTCAGTTTTTTTAAGAAGTAAAAGATATTATTTACCTTAGTTATAAAAAAACCGAGGTAGAACATTGGTTTTTTACTGAAATTCTAAAATAACCGAACCGACCTACCTGCGACATCATCAATAAGGGTACGACCTAGCAGTAACACTCATTGAAGAGAAGATCGACTTTGTACCATCACTCGATGTGACCAACTACAATCCAAAACAGTGACGTCGATGTTTACCCCTGGCGAAGTCACACATGCTCCTCGGTTCAAACCCCTTCCTGAATTTCTTTCAAAAACATTTTATGCAATGTCGACCTCCACCGGGTTAATGTCAGTTAGGGTTGTTTTGACTATGCTAACGGAGCACAAGGTCGCACATGTCTATCATACCTAATAAATTAGGGATACTTAACCATTACGGCCAGAACTTGGAATCTAACTTCTAAAGGTTTCATTCCAAGTTCACCACAGCCAATCTCAAATTTGTTGAAGTTGCATATATAAGACTAAAGCTAGGTACGTACCTACATGTATATATATCCAAAACCCATAATGCTACGTACCACATGTAACATCCTTGCAAAATGAAAATGAAATAGAAGGCATAGAATTCTAATAAAATCCAAACAAACATTCTTCATAATCTAGGACAAATGAACATATCAGAGACGACAATCAATGGGGTGGTGAAAAGGGTGGGATAACATCGTCTGCCGATGAACTGCTCCCATTTTCTTGTGAATTAGACTTTGACTCTTCGATGGAAGACTCGCTAGCACCGGTGCTTGACCCTAATTCATCATCCGTGGTATCCAACCCATCCTCATCAACCCCAGGCCCCTCATCCCCCGCAAGTTCATTGAACGCATCGGCAATCATAGACTTCAGCACCCCATTTCTTCTGCACCCCCTTGATCTCGGCCATGTCCTTTTGGAGGATTCCTCAGACCTTCTGTTTAGGTCCCATGGAATAAAAAAAATAGTTACATTAAATGAAAATGTTAACAATTTAATTAATGATAATTTGAAATAACCCAAAAAACTCTAAACTTTGTTACCCATTAAGGGCACGTGAATAATGGTGGGTGAAGGTCCATAGCTGCGGAAGACGATGGAGCCGCCTCAGGCCCGGGTGTGGGAGACACATCCATATCCCCTTTAGGGACAATGCGATCAATCAATGCCCCCGGCTTCCAAACTTAATGCTTCAGCCTGAAGTAGTTTGCATTGTAGTACTTAGGTTGGATATTCTCTTTCAATTTGATAGGAACCTTATTTTTCTCTAGAATGGTGTGATGACATTGTCGTAGGGGAGTGTCTGAGTCTTCGTGGAGAGGGCGGTTTGATGCATGTTCTGCATGATGGTGTACCCTGGGTTGACTACCTTCTTCTCTGCAACATGATGGTCTAATTGATCATGCACTCCGTAGGATGTCCGGCCGGGATAAGTACTCGTACATTTATATTGAACATCATTCTCTCATGAAGGTTGAGAAAACAAAGCTTGATCTGCTTCATTGGGATGAGTCAGTTCCCCACTTTAATTTTGAAGTACTTCTCCACCATTCAGTTGGGCTCAAGTACCCCGGATGATTCATTCTTGTTGACCCATCAAGGCCAACTAACCCGACAGTACAACTATAGAGGCTCTACCTCCGACAGATCCTCCCATCCGATTGTGTAACCAATCACCTTGTTCATGAGCTCTTTTGTTATCTCCAAGTCCATCCCATTCACTCTTGTTTTACAGGAGGTCAATGTTTCCATTCTAAAATTGGCGTAGTACTCCTTGACCTCCGTACATACGCCGGTTTATCTAAGCATATTAAATCCTCCATTCGTGATGGTTTGAAGGGTTCGAGGAAAACATCGAGGTGTAGTCATTCCACATCCTCAGGCTTAATCACCCTGAATTCTTTTATTCTACGGCCCTGGATATTTTTTGAAACGTTTCGCTACCTCCTCCTTCACAAAGCGTAATTTTTCCCATGTTGGCATGAAGGGGCGGTCGTTGTCTTTGCCTTATTCGTGTGTGATGGAGCTACCCCCGTGCTATTGCCCCTTCTCAACCTAGATGTCTGTTTCATGCGAGCCATCTAAGAATCAAAGGGACGTTGAACAGTCAATGCAAAAGTTAAGAACTTAATGATATCAATCTGTTTTAGTTAACTTCGGATTAAAGTCGCAAATACTTCGTCTAGACCAATGTTACAAATGTGATATCGCACAGTCATGTTCATAAATATGCGACATTGCAGATCAATCAGCTATGGTGAAACAGTATGCGACTCGAACACGATTCGTTCTAAAACATATATAATTTCAACTAAAACACCACAGAGTAAACAAATAACATGCCACGATTGAATAACCAAGAAATGGGCAACTAAAGAAGTATATGAAACCCAACAAACTAACATCAAACTTCATCTAAAAATCCTTACCTTGTTAGGGTTTCTTCCTCTTGAATTTGGAGAAATCTGTCACTGCACAATGTCCAAAGCAGTTTAATGATGGTGTTTATGCTACTGTGATGTGTGACCAACCAATTCCGTTGTAATTAGACTGATTTCTGGCCTTTTTCTGGTGTGAGGTTTTGGTACGATGTCGTCGGTTGGGAATGCAAAGGGGAAGGATGGCCGGGTACTTATATACCCGCTGTGAAATGCTAGCATTTTGTGCAACTTTGCCGGTGTGTTGCATAAACCGACAACGTCATAGACAGCAGTGCAAAGTCGCGGATTCTAGGTTTGGGACCAACATAGGGGCCCAAACATTTTTTGGATGGGGCCTGGACTATCCCATCAATAACTAGCATTATCGCAACCATAATCGCTCTATCCGAGATAAAATCGAAGCCACTCTGATCTTGCACATAATAAACACTGAGCCGTATTAGAGTAGCGCTTAATCCAAAATCAAATACGGATCTAGTCAGTGGTGAGTGAAATAGCACATGTATGCGATGTCACATCACTATCTTCGTTACCAAGTCCAAAACTGACCCCAAATTACGAATATCTTGTTTGAATTCAGCCATGGAGCCGTCATAGGAATGTGCCCAAATTATTCACAAATAGTGCATTACGACACTCTTTGGAAATTACACTACGGCCCAAACTACCATGGTTATTACTGTGTGTTTAGAGACAATCACCCGAACAAAGTGAAAAAGTTTCATATGGAAATATGCTTGTCTTACAGACACGTGAACCTAGGTTATCTTCCTGGTTTTTTTATAGAATTCCATTGATACCGTAGCGATAGGCATTTTGGGAATGAACATTTCCGCCAAATATATAGAATCACTTAAAATTTCATATTCTCGAATTTCTTTGAAAATATAATAGTATTAAAATTTTGTCCTTATTTTTTACGAAGCGCCAGTACGTGGTCTAGAGTAAATTGTAGTTGATTACTTAAAGTATACAATTATTGGTCGTATGATCTTGTGGAAGTCTATGGGGAGATATAATATTACTATAGGTTATTATAAGTTCGACGATATATGAATGACATTGCCTCTTTTTGGGACAATCAGAATTGAGTTTAATTTAGACCAAACGTTTTTCTTTTTTTGTTCATTCACTTAGGTCCCTCCAACAGAATGAGAGATGTCGAAATGAAAAATAGGCTATACGCTTAAGGTTTCAACATTGTCTGGACCATCATATCTTCAAATTTGGCCATGAACTAGCTACTCAATGGAACGGGCCCAAATTATTCACAAAACGTGCATTACGACACTCTAGGGAAATTACACTATGGCCCAAACTACCGTGGTTGTTACTGTGTGTTTAGAGACAATCACCCGAACAAAACGACAAATGTTTCATATGGAAATTATGCTTACTATCTTACAGACACGCAAACCTGGGTTATCTTCTAGGTTTTTTTTTATAGAATTCCATTAATACCGTAGCGATAAGAGTTATGGGAATAAACATTCCCGCCAAATATATGGAATCACATGAAATTTCATATTCTCGCATTTCTTTGGAAGTAGAATAGTATTAAATTTCCATCCTTATTTTTTTACGAAGCGCCAGTACGTGGTCTAGAGTAAATTGTAGTTGATTACTTAAAGTATACGATTGTTGGTCGTATGATCTTGTGGAAGTCTATGGGGATATATATTAACAGTTTATTTTTTTTACTTTCGGTTATTACAAGTTCGACTATACATGGATGACACTACTTTTTTGGAAAATAGGAATCGATTTTGGGACCTCACGATGTTGTTGTTTTTGCAATTATGTCCCTCCAAGAAACTAGGGAGATGTCAAAATGCAAAATTGGATATATCAATATTTTATTCAATTTTTTATAACAATCATTACTGGGAGGAACCCTCATAGGCACCGGTAGAAGCCCAATATAGGCACCGATTATTTTCCCTTTGGGATACTGATACGTATCTAAAAGGTCATCATAATAGCACCGGTAAGACATACCGGTGCTAATAATTAGCACCGATAAGTTGCGTACCAGTGATAAAAATTTTGGATACCGGTGCACAAATATGCCAGCTAGGTATAATTTTCTAGCACCGATAGTAAGAACTAGTAGCGGTGCTAAAAGTTAAGTACCAGTATGTTATGAAATGGTGCTCAAAAATTAAATTACCGGTGAAAAGATTTGACATTCCCATTACAGTTTTTGAGCACCGTTAGTAAATATATGTACTGGTGATCATATTCTAGCAACGGTAAAGAAAGTTTTCTGGTGTTTCTAAGTATCATTTATAGCACCGGTACTTTTAAAAATAGCACTAGTAGTATTTATGATTTATAGCACCGGCAATTTTAAAAATAGCACCGGTTGTAGTGATTATTTAGGCACCGGTGTCACTGGTTCTAAATTTAAAGCACCGGTTACCAATTAGCACCGGTTCTTAATTGTCAACCGGAGCTCAGTGTATGAAAAATTTGTGTGGGTCAATTTTTAAATTTTTGTGCCATCTCGGATCAACCACGGGGAAATATTTATTTAAAATAACCCCTTACTTGGAAATTTTACTCGGCAACTATAGAAGTAAATAGCAATGACCAAATTGTACATGAAAAGAATAAATGAAATCAATGTCAATATGCCATCATGCCATATCAACTCATATACACCAAATTCCCGTCACCCTTCCACAAACATCACTCAAGAAATTGACCTGGATCATTTCTTGCCACCGTTGCATAAATGTTAACCCATATCTCGCACCACTTGGCTGCCACCTCTTAAGTTCGTAGGATTTGTACGAGCCTTGCTCCTTTGAAAAATTATGCGTTTTGATAATATTGAAGTTAGTTTGTATGATGGGGCTACTGCAATGTAAGCCATACACATATTATATCATTCGTGTTGGAATTTTGATACTTACATCGATAGGATTGTCGAAAGTTGTCTCGAGAGTGAGCTCCTCGAGGAATCGCATGACATAGTAGCCTCATTCCTAGAAAATTCCTTGTCGCCGGTGCTAAGATAGAATAAAAGAATCGATAATTAAATTAGAGTACGTTAAGAAGAAAACTTACAAAGTATGTTAAACTATGTATGCTTACTACTTACGTTGATGTTTGTTATCTTCCAGCTGAAATTCGGCGAGGGTTCATTGTTCCTCTTCAACCTCTCATATTGACACGCAACCATGTGATATGTTTCAGTTACTACCTTTGAAAAAACTATTATTGGAACAAGCAGGGTTAATGGTGCTAAAATTATTACCTGGAAATAACTTGTGTCTCTATGTAATCCTTAGGCTGAATACCATTGGTGAGTGTGTTCAATGTGTGGACATGGTCATTTCCGGGACAAATGAGGATGAGGAAAAAGTGTGAACTATGTTATAATTTTAAAGTTAATATATCTGTTGAATTTTAGCAAAAAAAGATATCAATCTAAATTATAATGTAAAATTCCTAACCTCCTGAGGTATGGCACCAAATATATGGCAGCGTCTGAGTTAATCATCGAGTCCCAGATGAGGTGAACCCGGGAAGTTATGTCTTCCTCCTGAAGAAAGTTGTCATTTCTTCTAGTGTTGGAGACACAAAACTAGATTATGCCATTGTTCGTGGACTCCACTTTACTCCACAGGTGCCTGTCACAGCAGAAGTTATTCGGTGTCACGAATATATTAGAGAACAAGATACATGTATCAATTTTTTTGGAACTTACCCATCCACAAATCAATTTGTGCATTTGAGATCCATGTCATCCCATGAAAATTCCCGAGCTTGTCTCCAAATTCCAAAAGTTGCTGGAAGCAAAGGCCAGATTTGCACGGTTAGGAAAATGTGGATATAGGGAACTAGTTGTAAAATATTTCCTTCCCGTTACAGTTAGTTTCCGTTGCCTTCTCGTTGCAATGGTTGATGAACTCCCTCATAATTAGATGCTCATTTAAGGTGCGCCTATGTACAATCTGCACTTAGTTTTAAACAAAACATGTGTTAAGTTATCAGTAAAATTTCCAAATATGTACGGATGATTTAGTCACGACATATGACAGCTTTACTAATCTTAGGGGGGAGATCTTCGTTGTGGCCATATTTTTCACCCACTTGCAACTCGTGGTCGAATCCTCAAGCTGTGTTGACAAAGTAGTCGCTTTTTAAATTGAAAAAATACATTTAAACACTTATAATATACTATTAATTAAAGTCACAAATTTATCTCATCATCAGTGACGTCAAGGAAGTCAAAAAAATTTTCCTCGGGTTCTTTAACATCATTGTCCTTCTGTTTTTCAGCGGAGGTGTCTACATCATAATCGATCAAAGACTTCGGCCAGTAAACGAAATGTCCGAGAGCTTCTCCCACATTGATGAATGTGTGGTTGGTAGAGGGAAATCTTGCTTTGGTGTGGAAGACTGGATCAATCACCCGGACACGAGCGATTGCACTAGCTGATGTACGACCGTGGCGGTTTCTTTGGAGCAATCCTTTTTCCACTAGGGCCCTTAACCCGTTCAATTGCTTCAAGAACAAACCAACCCTCTCCCCATTCTGTCATTAGTCGTGTAACTTTGTTAATAATTTTAAATATATGAAATGTATTATGTAATAGACCAAGTGATGAAAGACAAAACGATGAATGATATCCCATTTTTTACCTCCTCATTACTAGGAGTACCATTTGATTTTTCCAGGCGCTCACTTTAGCCAATGCCATCTCTATGAAATACTTGGGATCCTCCAGGCCAGGTGGTATTTAGACCCCGCCCACCGAAGCAATCCCCTTGACGAGCTCGGAGAGGTATGACACCATTGCTTTCACCACTGGTTGGTCCTTTACTTTCTTCTGTAGAACTGCTAGAGCGAGAGACGAGTTGCTACCACATTTTCTTGACAGATAGGGTGCGTTACTCTCTTTATGGAGGCTTGATGGAGTACCCCTATACCTCCCCGGGTGATCCAGCTTGCCAGTCACCGCTATCAGTATTTCCTCCCCGGATTGAGAACCAACGTGCCCTTAGCGGCCTCCTCATTCATTTTGATTCGTGGACAGGCGTAAAGTATAAATGATGAACTTAATTTTATAAAATTTGAAGATCAATCAAAGTGGAATTACTAAAAATTTTAATGATCAATTAATGCTAAAAAACTTACAATGTTCTCTGCAATGGCTATGTCGGCCAGATCAGTGTATTTGTCAGGACCTGTCCACACTGAACTCCTTGGTCTCAAGCTCAGCCTCGATCTTCTCCTCCATCAAGCCCTGAGCAGCCAGCTTCACTCGCTCATCTTCCTTTTTCTCTCAATTATTTTTTTCCCGTGTGACCCGGTGTCCACTCCTTCCAGTCTGATATGTGTAAACCTTTTCCTTTAAGTGCTCGTTGTTAATCTTACTTATTTTCTATCCATAAGAAACAAATGGAAGTTAAAATAATGAAATTTAAAAATGAACTGAAATGACACACATGTTGAATTTGTGTAAATGTTGATGTAAAGTTTATCTTAAACTCTGGTGTTGCTATCATTTTTACAAACTTGTACCACTCCTCTTCCTCCATCCATTTGTATTTGTCCCAGGGTTCGAATGGTAATTTTTTCCCCTATTTTTTCCATTTGATGAATGAATTTCTTTGCCACTTTTGATTTCTAGTTACAGTGAGCATTGCCGGCTGCAACATATGCAAACTCTTTCAACTTTCCAATTTGTCATGCGGTCAACTTTTGCTCGAACCTGATGCTCATCTGCATTTTGGAAATTTACCATAGAAACTCATGTTAGTTTATGTAAAGAAACTTTTGAATTTATATCAGCTATAAGTTAAAGTTAAGAACGTAAACATATATGAGTTGTGAAATTCCCTTACCAAAATGTCTTTCCAAGACTCCTCCTTCGTGTCATCGGGGATGTCTTTCCAATGCTTGTGTGTCCCAAACTTTATTCACCACTGGAATGCGTAATGTATGTATGCTGTCCACGCCGTCTAGTTTTTGGTGCAGGACATGTTCGAAAGTTTGAACCGGACAAGGACCGAGACATTATTCTCCTTGGCCAGCATTACAGACTGGCACGTGGTTGTACCATGTGTCTTGTACTACTCCTTTATTTCAAACATGTCAAAGGTTTTTCCATGTTTCCCCACTGCCTTGGAAATATCTTCTGTCCCCCGCTTATTGGTTGTCCCCAGTTTGGAGGATGGAGTCTCTTTTTCATCACCAGTCGATGTTGGGGGTTGTTTGTAGTGGTGATTCTCTTTGATTGTTGCTCTGAGCTCCTCGGTCTGTAATAGTACTGGAACGGTTATCGTAGTCTCATCCGGGGCAGCGGGGAGCGTGGTTGGCTCTTC
This sequence comes from Rubia yunnanensis, assembly GCA_037428765.1. NCBI lineage: Eukaryota > Viridiplantae > Streptophyta > Magnoliopsida > Gentianales > Rubiaceae > Rubia > Rubia yunnanensis. The sequence goes on along the minus strand of CM075063.1, from coordinate 41,754,241 downwards.
CTCTTCCACAACATTCCACGACTGACTGTCCCTTCTTTCTCTTACTCCCACTTGTAGCCACTTTCTTACCATTGAGAGGCATCTAATGCAGAAAATATAAACAAAGTTCAAAAATTTTGACAAAATTAACTTCCATTAACCTAATCAAAACCACTAATCAAAATCTATATCAAGAATGAAGTTGAACCCTTTTGACACATTCAAGCACCGAGGATCAAAATACAATAAATATAAACGAAGTTCAAAACTTTTGACAAAATTAACTTCCATCAACTAATAAAAATCAATTTTCCACGGACTACATCAAGAATCAAGTAGAGCCCTTTGGACATAATCAAGCACCAGTGATCAAAATGCATTAACATAATCAAAACCACTAATCAGCCTTGAATTTAGGAATCAAGCTGAACACTTTTGAATCCATCAAGCACAAAAAAACAGAAAATACAAAATAAGTTCAAAACTTTCAGAGAGCAACTGAGTCCCATAATCCAACATAATTAATAACCAACAAATAAACTTCCTCTAACCTAATCAACCCACTAATCCGAAACTATATCAAGAATCAAGCTGAACCATTTTGGGATAATCAAGCTCCAATCAACAAAATGCATAAAACATGAACAAAATCAACAAGGTTTTGACCTAGCTATTAACCATTACGATTGAACAACCCCAATCACAATACATTGTTTGAGTACACAAACACTTTCTCAGTGACAAAATCAACAATCCAAAATGCAATCCATAGAAAATGCCCTAGGTTCACGACGGTGGAAACTAACCTTGATGTACAAGTGGTGGTGGTTGACCGGAACAGTGGCGGAGGTCACGCACTAGAAATTTGACGGTTGTGCGAAGTTATAGGGGGCGATGGAGGTGCGGAGGAACAACGATACTGGTTTAATGGAGCGGAGGTGATGGGGGGTACCGGCCAATGGAGGAGGAATAGGGTGCGATAGAGTGGAGCTTAAAACCAGAGAGATGGTAGTGGAGGAGTTGAGCTAAGGTCGGAGATGGTGGAAGCGTGGGGATGGAAAATTGGGAGTGGAAGTGCCTGCCTTTTATATGCTACCTGTTAGCACAGGTAGCAAACCTAACACCGGTGCTTATAACTATGAAACATAGCTGCGCACAGCTGCTTGTTATTTATTTTTATTCATACAGTTGAACAGTGGGGAAATGACCCAGAATTCTTTCAAAGTGTTGAGCATCGGTACCTAGATACCGGTGCTCTAGTCCACCAAATGAAATTGCATGTAGCTACTTGTCAATAATTTTAATTCATATGGGTGGACAGTGAGGAAATGACACAAAACTTTTTTCTAAGTGTTGAGCACCGATAACGATATATCAGTGCTCTAATCCACTAAACACAGCTGCACGCAGCTACTTGTCATTTATTTTAATTCATACAGGTGGATAGTACGGGTGGACTGTACCTAGATACTGGTGCTCTAATCCACCAAATCCAGCAGCTTGTCATTTATTTTAATTCATATGGTTGGATAGTAGGGAAACAACCTGAAATTTTTCTAAGTGTTGAGCATCGGTATATGAAACCGGTGCCTAAACATTATTGTACCGGTGCTCAAAAAAATTCAATTTTCCCACCTACCCAATTTGAAATTTTCAAATATATTATCATTTCCCGCAAAACAAATTAGCACCGGTAAAGTATGGTCTTACCGATTCTACAAAAACCTATAATTTCTGATTATTTATGCTTTATACCCCCCAAAATTTTTAGAATAAGTTACTTTTTTAAATTGAGTAAATTTATGTTTAATTAAGATTGTAAAACCATGAATTTGATGGTGTACATGTGAATTTGAGATTCCAGCGATAGCGGATTATGTACTATAGTAAAATTACAATAGCGCAAAACATTTTTTGAATCCCTAATGACCATGTAATCCATACTGATGAGTATCAAATAGGTTTATGACATGCCTATGAGTAAGTACAAAAGATACCTCGTCACCGATTGTAGTCCCGGGGTGAATTTTAATTTGTTTGAAAAAAGACCATCCAACTAAATGCCCCAATTACGCTAATATGCCCGCTTCGTACACCCATGATATTTCATTTCATTGGATAAAAAAGAATGATTAAAATAATTTTTACACCACTGGCACATGACAGAAAGCACTAGTGTATGATGTAGAGTTAGCCATATGTGTTTAGCTAGTGTTTACTTTGAGATTTCAAGAACGTTTATAGAGACTTGTTACGATCCTCTAACTGACATTGAATTACATAATTGATTGTAGAACACACCAGGGAGTGTAGATGCATGGTGGTGTTCGAGCAGATTTCAATTTGGGGTTACGAGTAAACTTTTTACTTTTTGCAATTTAGTCCCTCCAAGAAAGTTGGAATTATCGGAATACAAAATTGGTGATGAAGAAACGAAATTCAATGTTGGGGAAATGTACTTTTGCAAATTGGACCCATTTTAGTGAATGGAAAGACGTCTTTGCGAGATAGGAATAGTCTTGTAAAATTACAATATGACCCCAAATGTTGTTTATTGTGTTCCCACACCTTCAAAACATGTAAATCTTGGTAATCACAATTATATATGGTATTTATTTATGTATCAAAATTTATATTATTTTTAACATTAATAAAAGATTTCGTTGTATTACAATCCGTGATAAGATGGTGCTCAAATCGTCAATACTGGTGCCTATAGGGTAATGTATCGGTGCTATAAATCAATAAGGCAACTACGTGCGGGTGCGTTGCAACGCCATTATTTTGTCAACAACATTAGAAAACTTACCGAAATAAATATATATATCGTCATCATTCGTGTGTCCATCAATCACAGTATTACTACAACACCAAATGTAAATGTCAATTTGCAACCTCAGTAATTAGGATATTTCAAGAATAATAATGCGAGAATGGTTCCACTTCCTCGCTGCCAGCTGCATTGTCCCCATCACGAGATGGGAAATGACCGATCACCTTCACAGCTTTAGGAAACTGGTAGCTCATTAATTTCCCCATGTGGCCACACCATCTAGTCTGGTGTTGGCCATCAACCCATAGAGTTTCAGCCGCACTCTTGAGTGCAGAGACACAAGATTCAATCGACGGTACAGAGGTAAGAGAAACATTCTTGTAGAATGATTCTACAACAATTTGTGTCATAGGATGACCCCATGTGTCGTTCTCATAGTTAGGCACACCTGCCAATGCACAAAGTGAAGAAATCAGACTGCAAAAAACCATACGAGCTAGACTTCTCCTTATCCTTGGTAAGGTCCTGATATATTCCCTCTCCTACATTCCAACAAAGTTTCTTTCTGATGGGATACACCTTGATTATCCTCATCTTGTGCACTTCAGTGTAAACCATGACTAGGTTGATACGGGGGGCCACAAAGTGATACCACACGTTCATTTCCGAAGTTAGTGTTTTCTTATAAATTTTTGTCCACCCAGGAAACACGAGTGCATCCACATTGGTTCCTTCAGTTGTGATGCACTTAACCAATGTCTTCCATATATCATCATTCGAATCATTATTCTTATTGATTAGCGCCAACACCTCATCCTCATCATCTTCTACATTTGGCAATCCATACAGTTCATTGATGGCTTAGAGGGTGAGGGTGACATATTTTCCACGGCACAAAACCTTTTCTATGTCCAATCCACACCTCAAATTTCCGTAGAACTCTGCAACTAAGTTCAAGTTGAACGCAGTATGGGTAGCACAAATCTTTTCCCAACCCAATTTTAGAATAGTGTCTTGAAAGGGTGGATTTTCTTCAAATACATGTTCCGGATAATGCTTCCTTGTTCTGTAACTCTGGGCTAGCAGCCTTGCCTCGTCCGACGCAAATCTTTCCACCGCTACCCTTATGTTTGAATCTTCTATGGGTGAAGAACACCCTTCTTTCTTAGGCATCTTTGTTTTGGATTTGGGGACCATCATGTACATGGTCATAGAGGCATTTTATCAAACACTTTGTTTGCATTGTCAATATTCCTCAATTTCAACAATAATCTAATTACGGCGTTGGTCATTTGTAATGGAAACAACAAGGACAACATCACATTGATTATATAATAAAAGTAATTGTAATAAAATATTTCACACATAACAATCCTAAATGATCATTGTTTTTGGAATTTCCACAATCTTGAAATAAAACTTAGCTAATATAAGGATTCATTCATAGAAGTAATATATTTCCAATTCACTGCAGTGGTTTGAGTGAGAGAACAGTGCCTTTTTAAGCTCTTTCACCTTTTGGAAAGGATATAGGGTTTGCTCAGAGAAGATGTGAAGAGGTGGTTATGAATGTAAGGTAAAATAACGACCAGGTAGTTTGACTAGAGTAGAATTTGCTAGCACCGGTACTAGAAACTACCGGTGCTAAATATAAATGCACCCCCATGCACCTGCATGAGAATTTATTTTTGTTACTCAGAATGAGACCAGAGAGCAACTGGCAAAGTTTCAGACTAAGTGTTGAGTACCGGTACCAGAAACTACCGGTGCAAAATATCAACGGAGGCCCACACAACTGCGTGGGAATTTATTTTTGTTATTCCGAATGGGACCAGAGAGCAACTGAAAAAAAAAAATTGGACTATGTGTTGAGAATCGGTACCTTACCGGTGCTTGAAAATTGGTGCTCAAACTCTGTTTTCAAATACTCTGCCTGAAAACATAGCAGGTTCTTAAGTCAGTAGCACTGATATTTAACATTTTTCCGGTTTTATGAATATCCATGCATTTTGATTTTTTTTCTAAAAAACTTACTTGAGGAAAATACTATTTTCAAACATAGGTAAATAATTCTACTAAAAATACTCTCTAGGCCAAATAAAACCGTCCTGATGGGTACAAAAGTGAGCAAAATAAAAATGGAACACCTTATCTCTTCCTCTTCAAGACAGCATCACCACCCACAATATTTCCATTCTAGTCCACCCACAGTTCATTGCCTAATTAGAGATGGTCCACCAATGTGATCCAAACTAGGGAAAGCAGACGAAAACTTTGCATTATCGGATTTGACATTAATTCAAATTTCATCATCAAAAAAGTACTTCTTAACGTGGAGTACGACGTGCCACTTCTCATTGCTTGGGTCTCTGATGTTATTCAGCCGGCGAGCTTGAGCCGCTAAGAAGAACTTATCATTCTCATATCCCACACAATTCAAGTCAACTAACATAAAACCCATGGGAATCTTGGTACGTACCCTGACACCATTTTCATCCCAACAACACTTGAACACTACCACTTTAAACTCCACATAATCCAACTCCCAAATCTCCTTGATGACCCTATAAAATGCCATCACGAAAACGATTGGTTTTTTGTATCTGTTGTTAGACTACCACATGGATTCACATTCCAAAAAACCCCGCTATTATGAGTTTTGCTTTTGCTATCCTTGGAAGTAGTAAAAAATCTGTATCCATTGATATTATAGCCCCGGTATCTCTTAATCGTACAACCCAATGTTCTTGCAAATGCCAAAAGTTTTGACGGCATCCCCTCCACATTACATCGATTATAAAACCATTTAATAAATGTTGCAGAATTCTCAAGTTGCAAGTGGTTCAATGGCTATTTTGCATTTTCTCATCAACATAAATAGCAGTCTCACTATTGTTACGCAAAACATAAAGATGGACTTTCATCAACTCAGCATTAAATGGTGTATATAGCGTACCTTTCAAATGCGGGATACCATTCTTCCTACCACTGTGGACATGTGGGAACTCTAACTTCCATTTTCCTAGGAAAATTTGAAGTGCAATGCTCAATGATCTCCTCTGTGACATACCTCTGGACAATGCTAGCATCTGGTCGGCATCGATTGTGTACATAACCCTTGAAGACCCCCATATGACGTTCAAACGGATACATCCAAATCATCCCAACGGAACCACATATTCTAATCTCCCTTACAATGTGGACTACAAGATGAACCATAATGTCAAAGAATGCCGGGGGAAAGTATTTCTCAAACAAAGAACAAGTGTCCCCTCGCGCTCCAACTTATCTAGTTATTTTCTGCTAATATTCTTACGGAAAATGGAGTTGAAAAAGAAACACATGCGCATGATGCAGAATCTCACCTCTTCCTCCAGGACCCCGCGGATAGCCACGGGCAAGATTTGTTGCATCAACACGTGACAATTATAAAATTTCAATGCATTAAGACGTAAATTATCATTCACAAACCGACTTGCATTAGAAGAGTATCTAGATAGTACCTTCACTTCCCCAATGCACTCACAGACAGACCTCCTCTCGCTAACAGAAAGATTGTAAGAGGCTGGTGGTAAGTACGACAATTTACCTTTCACCTCAGAAACTAAATCAACTCTTATACCAAGCTCAACTAGGTTGTTATGTGCATTCAAGATATCCTTTGTCTTACCTGGATTGTTAAGTAGAGTACCAATTAAACTCTCACACACATTCTTCTCTATATGCATCACATCCAAACAATGGCAAACCTCTAGAGTCTCCTAATACGGAAACTCGAAGAATATCAATCTTTTCTTCCAAGGTCCGTCATTTAAGGCAAGCATTTTTTATATCTTCTTTCCTAGAACAACATTGAGTTTTTTCACCTTGTTGTGGATGGAAAACCCCAGTCAATATTCTTGGCGCCTTCCTCCTCTCTCTCCCCCCAATAAAATGAAAATCATCATATCATAACTTGTGCTTTGCTGGGAGATATTTCCTACTACTGAGATAGGCAGTTTTTCGACCATTTTTCAGCTGCGTAAAATCACTTGCTTTCTCACACACGGGACATGCCTTGTGGCCCTTAACAACGTAACTCGGAAGATTACCATATGCAGTAAAATCATTTATGGTGCAGAACAACATCACCTTCAGAGTGAACTTTGTCCCACGATGACCATCAAACACCTTGACACCATCTGACCACAACAACTTCAAATATTCAATGAGTTGGGCTAGGTGAGTATCGATGTCATTTCTGGGTTACCTCGGACAGGAAATCATTAATGACAAAACATATTTCCTCTTCATGCATAGATAAGGAGGCAGATTGTAAATACAAAATATAACATGCCATGAGCTATGTTTTGATGACATATTACCAAAGGGATTCATACCATCAGTACACAGAGCCATTTGCAAATTTCTGGGTTATTTAGCAAACTTAGGATACCTGTTGTCAAAATTCATCCATGGATCCCCATCCGCTAGGTGACTACTGATATCATCATCAACACAACCCCTATCATTGTACCATATCATGTTTTTTGCATCCACGACATTCTTGAACAACCTTTTCAGCCTGGGGACAGTAGGAAGGTACCACAGGCATTTCACAGGGGACCCGTTTCCTTACCTTCACACTGACCTCTTCATCAACAACATCATTTCTTCTCTACTTATAACAAGATACCTTGCATACAGGGCAAGCCACTGCCTTTTCCGATGCATCCTTATACAAAACACAATCATTGGGGCATGCATGTATCTTTTTATACTCCATTTCCATTGGGCACAGAAATCTCTTTGCATCGTACAGGTTGTTCGGTAAACCATTTCCGGGGGGAAGCTTCTCACTCAAAAACTTGAACAACTTATCTATGCTAGTATCGGTCTACGATCCAACACCTTTCAGGTTGAACAATACTATCAAACATGACACTACAGTGTCTTTCTCCTTGCAACCAGGATACAATGGTTTATCCTTCTCATCAAGAAAACTTTACAAAACATCAAGCCTCCCCCTAAATTCATCCTCCACCTCCTCACACAATTCATCCAATTTCAAAGCTCCAAAATATTCCCCCTTGCTACCTACAACCACTTCTGGCGGTGGTTTCTCACCATGAAAGTCCAAACCAAATAATCCTTCGAGAACCCTCTCATGTACAAATGGAATTGAAAATCTCGATCATCAGTACGCGTATGGTTCTTACAATCACGACAAGGACATATGTTGTGCTTTTCACGACTAAAAGCATAGTCCAAGAAGTCCCAAACAAAATCAACAAATTCATCACTCACCAAGCTATGCTTATGCATCTCAATGATACGATGTATGTCTACAATGTAATCAATTTGCAACATTTAAACATCCAAAGGAATATACTATTATACCAAAAACTATAAGCTCATTCATAACACACCATATAAACATGCAACAAGCATGATCACACAAAACTACTATCCTACCACGCACCATACTTCAAATCACATGAAATCAAAGGAAAACATTACATCAACAACATTTCCAAACAAAACCTATTCATCAAGAGTGTCAAGAAACATTAAAATGTTCAAACTCACAAGATTTTATAGAAACATATCATTCCACACATATTCCACCTTAAATGAAGAATTTGTTTTTAAAAAAATGAAATACCTTCAAGGGAAATCATTGATAAGCATTCAATGTCTTCTCCAACCCCAAATTTCCATTAATGACATCCAAAATACTCCTCATTTTGTTTTTTTTCCCGATAAGATTGGGGGTAGGTGAGTATTTAATGCATCAATAGCACCGATCTAAGAATATATTACCGATGCTAAATATAAATGAAATTACCAGTGCTCAGAATTTTCACTTATCCCTCATTTTTTCATATCTTCCCTCAAACGCACCGGTATTACCGGTACTCAAATATTTCTCGCATTTTACAAATTTCAGCAACAGGACAAACAAACTGATGCTGATTGTATACCGGTGCTACATGTTTTCTCTCCATTTCTTCCTAAAATGCACCGGTACAGGAACAGTTACCACTGCTATTGATACAAATTCCCGCATTATATTTTTAGAGCACCGCTTATCATCACCAGTACCGGTCATGCCACATTCATCTACATTCTAATGATAAGCATCAGATGTGAGCACCGGTATGTTTTTAACCGGTTCTATTACCTCTTGGGCACCGGTTTTTATTACACTGACATTTATACCAGTGCAATAGGTTATTAATAGCACTAGTTTATCAACACCGGTGCTTATGCCCCAAATTTCTAGTAGTGAATGTTGTTCCAATTAGGGCATGAGCGAGTCGACAGAAGGGCTCGCAACCTTTAAACGGATATGTTAATGAGAAATTTTCTTATTACACTATGGCCACATATGCGGTGTCGGACACATGTCTCATAGTTCGATCAACATACCGAAGAGCTAGCAACACTGCTCAATGTGAACTTTAGAGCGGGAAACAAAATTTTCAGACAAAAATTTGAATTAAAATTTCCCACCAAACCTATTTTCATTTCAATAACTATCACTACTAACACTCATTTCCATCTTCAATACATATCCCACAGAAGCACCTTATTCATTCACACCACAATGAAAGGGATAATTGAAATGGATTCATTCAATCATCAACAAGTATCCAAAGAACGAAGCATCTAGGTTCAAATTTATAGAGGTAATAATACATATTTTACATGTTTATTCTTCACTAAATATGTTACCATGTATACCATCTATATGTTTTTTCTTCATTAATGGAAGATCAAAGAATTTAATGAAGGGTGAATCATTGTGTCACATGTTATATACAATATGTTATGTTTCTTACCAATATGATGATATGTTTGTAAAAAGTGAGAAAAAATGGCTTAGATTCGGATATAGACAATATGAATGTGCGGCGTCACTCTTTAATCGCCCTGTACAATATGATACCAAGTAAGACTCGACGTCGCAGATGTCAGGAATTGTTGAGTTTTGCATTCATGTACATGAATATCAAAGCTCATTTTTATCTCTGTCTATGCGACCTTAGTAGTTATGAATCCAACTTCGGTTTTGTTCTATTCTGTTACTATCAACATTTTGCAAATAATGTTGTCTACATAAGAATATATTACGTGTAATTTGGATACAGCCCAATTGTAACATAATTTTTGTTTCCTATGCATTGGTTTTTATAGGATCAAATGGAGTTATCAGTGGATTCTAGCATATCAGATGAACTTAGTTGACTTCTCACTGGTCGCCCTAAAAATATGAACGCAGTACATCATAGAAAATGGAGGTTAAATGCAATTATTGTTTCAGTTTTATAACAAACTTACGCATTTTAATTTATTGTTGCATTTAGTTGTAGTATACTAGTACACTGTAATCTTGTTGGTTTAAATGAACATTTCAGTTAATGATTCCCACAATAATTGAACAACAATTGAATGGTGTTTGATGTTCAACCATTACTCGAATTATCACATTGTTTATAACATGCATGATTATCGAAGACCCATTGTTTGCATCATCAAATGCTTTTAATTGTAATATTTGCCAAGAAACGAAGGTTGACTGACCAAACCGCAACATCGCAATAACTGACTTTGACAAGACATATTAGTGATGTCGCATTAGCCGGCATTGCTTTTTTTTTGTGAGCTCGGACATACAAATTGATGTCATTTTTACTGTGTTCTACTTTATCAGGGACACAATTTGGGTCCCTCACTGGTGTAGGTGTGGCCTAGCAATCAAAGGGCTGATAGTTGCTAAGCCCAGCCCAGTTTTATCCTGCCAAGCTTCGGTCCAAAATAACAAATAGGTAGACCCAACGAACAAAGGATCACTAGTCATGGCAGAGGACGTGGGTCATCGAAAATGGGACATACAGTGTACACAAAGGCCATGACCGAGGAATGTGGTAGAAGTGGCGTGAACAAGATCTCAAATTCCTAAGAAGGCGGAACTGCAAATGGAATGAGCCTATAAATACAAAAAACACTATAGGAGCTAAGGCAAGTGATATAATATACAAAAATTCCATTTCTTTAAGAGAGGACTGACTTGATCATCGAAGTTGCTCTCCCGAAATCATTTTTGGGACCACATTTGCTGGTAAAAGAATCAAAGCAAGTGAACCAAGAAGATGCTACCGGGACAGGCTACCACATCATTTGGCACCGTCTGTGGGGAACGGAATTTTTTTCCTTTTCATTATTAGGATGCTCAGGTAAGTAATGGCGTTCACTAGAAGTGCAAACACCACAACCTTCAGTCACAAGAGAAAATGATGGGACAAAATGAAGGAACCCACCACCACCAGCATCACACACCTAGTAAAAAGAAAGGATTTAGTAAACAAGAAACTGAGAAGGTAGAATCTCCAAATTGTGATAAGGAAAAGCGGGCATTCGCAGCATTCATAGAAGCGAACAGGGAGGATCTATACGATCAATTCTTGAAGAATCAGAGGCAAAAACCCCCAAAGCCAGAGAAAAGTGAAAATCAAGAACACAAACGTTGCTGCTATGAAGAAGATCTTCGTGACATTGTCGCGGAGGATGACATGGATAAGTCGCCTCTCGCACCACATTTACAAAAATTCTGGATGCCTAAAGATCTCAAGCTTCCTCTACACGTTAAAGTTTAAGATGGTACCACAGATTCAAAAGGGTTCTTACATTTATATAGAAACAACATGAGATTCTGGGATGCGGACATAGAACTAGTTTGAAAAGTGTTTCCCATCTTTCTATCAGCCACTGCAATTACGTGGTACGAGGACCTTCCACACTGAAGTATCAAGTCTTGGGCACAACTGTCAAATTTATTTTTGTAACATTTCTACAAAAAGCATAAGTTCATTAGAACGATTGTGGATCTTAACAATATAGCACAACAAAGTGATGAAACCCTCGCGGAGTACCATAGTCGATTTGTCACGGAGAGCCTACACGTTTGAGATTTGTCGTTTCAATCATCATTAGGTGTTTTTATAGGGGGGCATGAGATCCAGAGATTTCTACAAGGAACTGACAAAGAATATGCCAAAAAAACCAAGGGAATTGCAAAAACAATGATTGAACAGAATGTGCAAGCAGAAGAGGTGAACAATCAAAAGATAGAGAATGAGCAGGGTGAAAAGCAAACAATGGATGATTCGTGAAAAACCTAGCCTAAAAAAGGAAAAGTAAACACCACTTTCAGAAGAAGAGAACCAGGCTCGCAGGGTTTGCCATTTCAAGATACGCCTCTGACGAAAACAAGGAAAGAAATATGGCTAGTGAATAAGGATCTATTTTGATACCAGCACCGATGATAGCACCGCCGGAAAAAAAATCCTGAGAATTTTATTGTGCCTTTCAAAAAGATCATGGCCATGACATAGAGTACTGCAGGGACTTAATGAGACAGATTGAAGAGAATATGAGGAAGGACAACTTGGGCCAGTACAAAAAAGAGGAAACAAGTCAGTAGGGTTGTAAGCAAGGCACCAAACCCGCTCCACGAAACCAAGGTACTGCGGCAACAATGGCTAAGAATAAAAAAATGACGGCGACGGTAAAATACGATGACAACGTGGATAGTGAAGCACCGGAGACAATTATCTTCTCTATACACGGTTCCACAGATTCATTGTCTAACAATGCGTGGAATGCCATAGCAAGGTACTCCCCTCCAGAAGAACCAAATGATAAAAGGTTCTGCCCAAACGAAGCAATTGCCTTCAGTGAAGGGGATGCAGTACCCAACGCATTGCCGCACAATGATCCAATGGTCATCATAGCAAAAATTGGAAATGTAATTGTCCACATAGTTTTTGTAGATGACGGTAGTGCGGTCCAGATACTATTTGTCGATTACTATGCATGGAAGGCCATAAAAAGATCTACATCTTCGCTTGTTGGATTCACAGGGCGAGCGGAAACACCTCTAGGAAATATATAGTTGCTCGTTAAGATCAGGGAAATCGGGAAAAATTGCACAATCATGTGCAACTTTGGGGTTATAGATGCCCTAAGTACATTTAATGTCATAATTGGAAAAACCGTGGATGAACAGTGCTAAGGCAATCTAGTCCCCTTATCACTTAGTAATGAAATTCCCAACCCCAGCTGGAGTAGCAACAATTAGGGGAAACCAGTAAGCAGCCAGGCAATACATGGTTATAGAAATGAATGTAGGAAAGATATGAGAAAAGGCGAAGCTTTTTAACACTATTTCAGGAGGAGGCTTACTAGAACATTCGAATGAATCAGTTGACCTAGATAAAGAAACAGAGTTAGTAAACCTAGATGCCAAAAATGACTCCAGATGCGTAAAGATTGGAAAACATCTTCCAGCTGAAGAAAAGGTTAAGGTAATCCAAATCTTGCAAGGCCAAAGGGGTACGTTCGCATGGTACGTACAGAACATGAGAGGGGTAAGCCCAGACCTCTCTACCCATTCATTGAATGCCAGTAGCTCAACTAAATTGGTTAAGTAGAAACAATGTAGCTATGCCAACGATAGATTAAAAGCGATCAAAGAAGAGGTTACATCGTTGTTACAAGCTGGCATAATAAGGGAAGTCATATACCCAATGTGGTTAGTGAACCCAGTCATGGTGAAGAAGTCAGACGGTGCTTGGAGGATGTGCGTTAACTATACGAACTTGAACAAAGAATGTCCAAAGGATTCCTATCCTTCAACTGGTGGAAGCAATCTCAGGACACAAAGTCTTGGCTTTCTTGGATGCATACAAAGGATATCACTAAATACTGATGAACCCAGACGATGAAGAGAAAACAACCTTCACAATGAGCTTCAAAATGTTTTGTTAAGTCAAGATGCCTTTTGGGCCCAAGAACGCGGGAGAAACGTACCAGAGGGTGATTAACAAGGCGTTTAGAAACTAAATAGGGAGAAAAGTTGAAGCATACGTTGACAATAAGGTGATGAAGTGTAAGAAGGTAGGAAACTTCACTGAAGACTTGAAAGAAACCTTGGACACTTTGAAGGACATAGGGATTAAACTCAACCCTAAGTAATGTATAGTTAGAGTGGGGGCTGGAAAGTTCTTGGGGTACAAGGTTTCCTCAAAGGGTATAAAGGCTAACCCATATAAGATACAAGCCATAGTGAATCTTCCCCAACCACAAACAGTTAAAGAAGTACAAATCTTAATGGGATCATTGGCAGCGCTCAGTCGTTTCGTATTAAAGGCTGTGGAAAAGTACTTTTCACTCTTTAAAGTGCTAAGAAAAGCAAGAAAATTTAGTCGGAGCAAAGACTGACAGAGAGCATGTGAGGGGTTAAAGGACCAGCTTCAAACATTGCCAACTCTGAAATCACCCTTATCGGGAGAAACACTGTACTTGCACTTAGCTGTCTCACAAAATGCTGTCAGTTCTGTGTTAGTTTGCTTGGAAGGGCAAAGACAGGTTCCGATTTATAACATCAGCAAAATCCTACAGAAGGTGGAGACATCTTACATGCATGTAGAAAATCTAACCTTGGTTTTGGTCTATTCGGCATGAAGATTGAGAACTTAGTTTCATAGCCACATCATGGTAGTTTACACAGGGTTCCCAATCAACTATATCCTCTCTAAATCAGAGTCTTCAGACAGATTGGCAAAATGAGCTCTGAAACTAGGTCAATTTGAAATACAATTTCAACCTAGAACAGCAATCAAAGCTCAAGAATTGGAAGAATTCATTGTAAAAATGTCAAGTAAAGAAGCACAGAAAGTAAGCATCTATCAAAGCTTCACAATTGACAAAGGTAAGACAACATGGGAACAAGTGGCTTGGACATTGTTCGTTGATGGCACATCAAGCAAGGAAGGATGTGGAGCAGTGCTACTTTTAGTAGACCCAAATAGGGGCGGTACAGATACTCATTACTATTCGACTTCTTGCTTACCAACAATGACGCTGAATACGAAGCTCTAATTTTTGGATTAGATCTCGTGATTAGAATGAAAGTAAGAAGTGTCCGGGTATCCAGTGATTCACTCATTGTAGTCCAGCAAGTGCGAGGTGACTATGAAGTAAGAGAAGATCATTTGATGAAATATTTGGTGAAGGTGCGACAACTCATAGCCCAACTTGAATATTTGGACATAAAACACGTCCCATGATGCGAAAACACACAGGCTGACACATTAAGCAAATTGGCGACTGTGGGGTTTAATTCTTTCACTCAACAAGGAGATGCCATCATGGAGGTTATCCCAGTTAGAAGCACCATATCAACGGTGGTGATAACGACACAAGAAAATGAAGCAAGCTGGATGAACCCGCTAATGGATTTCTTTGAAAAAGGGATGTAGCTAGAAGGTAAGGTGAGGCTAGGAAGTTGAAATTGTGTTCCTCTAATTCACCTACAAATAAGGGATGTTCTACAAAAAAAAGGGTTCTTGTCCCCATGAGTAAAATGTGTAGGGACAACAAAGGCGACTGAGATCTTAAAAGAGGTTCATGAAGGCTTATGTGGAACACACCAAGGAGCCAGAACTATAGCTAGAAAGATAATCAAAGTAGGGTACTACTGGCCGACTATGTTCAATGATGCACAAAACTTCATTCTCAAGTGTAGGAGGTGCCAAATCAATGTTTTGATGTCGCATACGCCGCAATAAACTTTGACAGGAATGTACGGAGCCTGGCCATTTGACATGTGGGGGATAGACTTAGTGGGACCATTCCCAAGAGGAGAAAAAAATGCTAAGCTTTTCATTGTAGCAGTCAATTACATCACAAAGTGGGTCGAAGCTAAGCCATTAGGATGTGTCACAGCCGAAGCCACTACGAAATTTGTATAGCAAAACATCGTGTGCCGCTTCAGAATGCCACAGACCATTGTCAGGGTTAACGACACACAACTCACAAGTGTGGTGTTTACCGAATGGCATTCGAAGCTTGGGATTACTTAGAAGTTTACCTCTTTGGCACATCCTCAAGCTAATGGCCAAGTGGAAGCGACAAACAAGACCATAGTATAGGGGATATAGAAGAGATTGAAAGGAAAGCGAACATGATGGGTGGATTAGCTACCGAACACGATATCGTTGTATAGAACAACCATCTAACAGCCAATATGGAAGAAGCCATACGCTTTGGTCTCCCATCACAAAGCAATCATACCAGTAGAAATTGGAAATTCAAGTCTCGAGGTAAGAAATTATAAGGAGATGGACAATCCAGATGTGCTAAAGACGGGGCTAGACGAACTAGAGGAGCAAAGAAACTTGGCAAGTATCACGGAAGCTAAAGACAAGGAAAGAGTGGCAAGAGCGTACAATCCAAAAGTGAAGGAAAGGCAATTTCAGATTGGTGATCTGGTGCTGAGGAAAAACTATGCTAGCCTTGCTGAAGAGCGAGGAAAACTATGTCCAAAGTGGGAAGGACCATACAAAGTCACAAAGTATTATAAGTCCAACAGCTATGGGTTGGAAAGAATGGATGGCACAGCAGTCCCGAACACATGGCATTTGACTAACTTAAGGAGGTTTTATGTCTAAAAGAAAAATAGCGAGCAACTACATGTATAGACACAAGGACATTATCCTTGTTTTCCTTTAATATCACTGTTTCACTGTGATATTATCACCATCGTACATATTTAATATAAAAACCCACTTTGCTGGCATGACTACGCTTCCTATTCTTCCAATTTTTTACTAAGACTTGACAAACAAAATTTAACAGCGAACAATAGATCCTGCATTGTCGTCAACATTCGAAAGATCTAGATCTGCATGTCAAACAACAGCAAGCTATAGATCTTGCAAAATTGGTGATGCTTGCGAGCTTTAGATCTTGCAACTTCGCAAATCAAACAAACGCAAGCTATAGATCTTGCTCAAATAATTATGCTAGCAAGCTTTGGATCTTACGGTTTCATGAATCACACAAATTGCAAGCCATATATCTTGCACAAATGGCAATGCTTGCAAACTCTGGATTTTGCAACTTTGTAAATCAAAAAAATGCAAGCTATAGATCATGCTCAATTAAGCGATGTCGGCAAGCTTTCGATCTTGCAGCTTCATGAACTAAAAAAATTGCAAGCAATAGATCTTGCAACTTTGCAACATCGACAAAGAAAAAAATATATTTAGGCTAACACACCTACAAAGTGTAGGAACGCAAAAGATCAATAAACACGGAAACAAAAAAGATAGGAAAAAATCATTATAAGTATAAGACGAGTCATAAACCCCAACGGAAAAAAAACATATAGACGATCATATCATCTACAATAACAACCAAGACACACTATCTACCTATTGAAGAGCGTGATGGTCAAGAAGTAGAAGAACCATTGCAACGACGATCAAGTTCAGCCTCATAAGGAGGGCGCTTGGTTTCACGAGAAGATCGTTCACCACTATACGGATGTTTCTCAGCTCGGCGGTGAATTTCCGCTGCCTCACACTCCTCACTAAGTGATCACATTTCCATTGCATATGTAAGTATGCAGGGTGACGGGTCATACCTCTTTGTATCAAGATATTTGGCATAATAATCCTTGAAGTCAGTTATAGAACCAAACTCTTTGTGATCCAACTGCATACTCATAACGTTCACTATTTCCTCGTACTGTTCTATCCTCATCCTTAAATTTTAAACTTCCTCTTCAAGATAACTAATGTGAGATCGGACAGATTTTGACAATCTATTTCTACGATTGCCTCCACCAATAGTCGAATCACCATGGAATAGGGTACAGGGTGATGACAAAGGGGGAACTTGAGGTTGATTCTTGTAGTCAGCGCAAGCTTGCTCCAACTGATTAACATACGAGTCAAGACAATTACATTCAACACAAAGATCTTCGTTTTCTCCTTGTAGCTGCGTGTTTATGGCAGTTTGTTTGTTAAACTTATTTTTCCATTCAATAACAGAGGACGAGAGGTGGTCGTTTTCAATTTGTTTCTTCTTAAGCTTTTCGAGCAGGTCATCATTATGGCCACATTACTTATTAATAATCTGCTTCTTCTGATGGGCTTCGCTAGTCTTTCTTGCGATACACTCCTTAACCTCTATTTGTTGCCAGAGCATCTTCGCAAGGTTTAGTTGATGACGATAAATGGGGTCATTTTGTTTACTCAGGATCCTGTGCAAAACTCGCAAAGAATCCTGAATTTCCTTCACGACCGTACCCCATTTCTTTTCAATATCATTAATACTCAAGAGCATATACTTCAATTGGATACCCAAAAAGAGAGCCCACTCTTGAACACGAACATGAAGGTTAAGTTGTAGGATATATGCGCCAGCAGACTCAAGATCGACTAACCCATGAACAATGTTCTTCCCAAGCAATTGAACATTGTATCCATTACAAATAAGCTTGCTACAAGGGCAACTTGCAAACGAAGATGGAGGGACAGGAGGAAAAGGAATTTACCACCCAATACATAGGGTAAGTGACTCCACTCTTGTAAAATGTTCGGAGGAAATAGTCACTGCACATTCTTTAGTAAATGATCGAGTAGCCCGAAGCAAGCTGATGGGTTCATAGAGAGGGTCATTACGTCCCATAAAATCAAAGCTTTTTAGAATTTACTATCAATCAAAATGTTGAAACCACAAATATGAGTAAGGCTGATAAGAAAATGTGGGACAACAAGCATATCAACTTTTATAAATAAAGTCGTGCAAATAGCGAATACAAACAATAAAATATTGTTTTAAGAGTACAACCCAACAACCCAATGTATGTGATGAAATACTAAAAATTAACTAACTTCAAGGTTAGGGATAGGCGGAATTGGATCAGCGATTGCAGAGACATCTTCGTTAGGCAACTGAGTGGAATCATCATTGGCGGCTTGAAGGAGAAGGGCTTCAATACTTGCATTACCCATGTTAGCATCAGGATTAACAGTCGCAACATCAGTGGGGGGCTTAAATGGAAGTTCTTCATAATAATCCACCTCACACTCTTTCAGCTCGGGAGACTAGCGAGATGTGAAAGCAAGGCGTATAGATGACCCCTGTCACCGATCTTATCAATGAAGGCTTGATTCAGGTCGGCCCTCTTTCTTTCAAGAGTTTCAATGAACTTTGGCATAGTGGGCACACTTTTGCAGTCACATCTGGGGTTCCAATGTCGTGCATTCTTCATAGGCTTGCAATACCCAAAAATTCAAGCAGCCATGGAGATATCAGCAAAAACCTTGTAAAGTAATTTTTCTTCCATAGCCAATCCACCAGCACTTATGGATATTGAGGGGAAGCATGTCCATTGGTTCGAATATCATCAAATTGAAAACGAAGCTTAGGGGACATTGAGGGGAAGCAGGTCCGTTTTTTTGCTTTGATAAAAAAAATCTCCTACGCCAATCGCCAACATTACTAGGGAAGCCACTTGCAAGCTCTACCCCAGAAATCACAGGATATAACATTATTCTTCACTTTTTGAAGGTGGTAGAAATTGCGGAATAAGTCAGTTGTGAAAGGTATGTTCACATTTTCACAACACCAAGAAAACCCATCATAATAGTGATGCCCTTAGGATGAAATTGGGAAAGCGCAATCTTATATGAACGAAGCAATGCAATCACATGTTCGGAAAGTGGAAAATAGAGACCCAGGCTCAAATAAGATAGATATCAAGATATATGTAGCCAGGAGGAGGGTTGCGAACACACTCAGATTTAGAAGGCAAGCAAAGCTTATAAGCAGAAAGGAAAGGAAAGAAGTTCTTCAAGTCATTTACATAAGAGATGGTCAAAATACTGGGAACGATGGAGGATCCGGCAACATAGTTGGAACCCCCGTCGGAAGAAGCATCGTCTATGGGGAACTTAAGGTGATTAAAAGAAGACATTGAGGTCCTAAAATGGGGAGGTAATAATCTCAGTTAAAATTTAAATTGAAGCAAATCTACTACAAAAAGGATTTACAGAAAATAGGCCAGAGAAGATGATTGGAAACAAGTCACACAGACAACTAGAACCAGAGAAAAAAACACAGTAGAGATATGAGAAATAATTCAACAAGGGAACTTACTCTTGAAAGAGCTGAGGGTGGATTACGCACAGAAAATTTAGGAATTAGTATAGGAAGACAAACTCTGGACAATGGAGATGAGAAGTTGAAACGAGAAGAAAGAAAGGACCTTAAATATAGACAACAAAAGGAGCAGTTAAAGAAGAAAGAAAAATAATGACGAGTATCTCACAAAAATCAAAGTAACTTTTTTCTTATATCGAGACGGTAGTGGTATATGAAGAGACAACGCGGAGATTAAGGGCTACATTAAAAAAAATTCAAATTCACCATTTAAGGGATATAGCGATAACAAACATAAAGAAATTTTGGGCTGGAATACCGAATAACGGGGAGCAAATTGCGGAGTTCAAAACAAAATCACTAAAAATACTGCATTGACATGAGGAGCTCAAGATTCAAACATTTTAATTCGAATGGCGATCGAAGATAAAATTATAGCCAACAAGACTACATAACTTTGCAAGGCTGAAAGTAGCTTCTTCATCACGAACATTATGTACAACAGTAACATCATTTTGTACTCAGACTACAAACAACATCATTGTTTTTTTCTTGTAATCTTCATGGCTAGTGGGGCTTATGGTATAGGTGTGGCCCAACAATCAAAGGGCTGAGAGTCGCTAAGCCCAGCCCAACATTATCCTGCCAAGCTTCGGTCCAAAACAACAAACAGGAAGGCGTAACGAACACAGGAATCATGAGTCATGGCAGAGAACATGGGCTGTCAAAAATGGGACACACATCAAACACAAAGGCCACGACCGAGGAACGTGGTAGAAGTAGCTGACAGTGATCTCAAATTCCTAAGAACATGAAACTACAAAGGGAATGAGCCTATAAATACAACAAGCTCTGTATGAGCTAAGGTAAGCGATATCATATAGAGAAATTCCATTTTTTAAAGAGAGGACTGACTTGATCGTCAGAGTTGCTCTCCCGGAATCAATTCCGAGACCACATTTGCAGGTGGAGGAATCGAAGCAAGTAAACTGAGAAGAGGCTACCTGGACAGGCTACCACATCACTCACTATGTGCGATATCGCTTCGCATCGATTCCAAAATCACTCGTATTGTGAATGAAATCATAGGGTGCGAGTGATTTTGGAATGTAGTAGCCGATGGTGCTACTACATTCCTTTCATCAATGTTGCATGCTTCAAGATGTCGATGTCATTTCAAATGACGTCGCAACCAGGGTATCATAACATCGGCCTTCTGCCATGATACAACATCGATCTCCTTTCATACCGATGTTGGTCGAAAACCAAGGTAAAAGGAGACTATTTACCCAAATTTTAACCGAAGTAAAAAACAAGGCTTTTTACTATAGCAACATTTACCTCGGTTTTTTAGGAGCTGAAAACCAAGGTAAAAAGCACTGAGGAGTCGAGGTAATAGGTGTTATTTGTTGTAGTGTTTGTATCCTAAGAATTTTTCTGCACCTACTCCAATTACGCATTTCTGAGGGTTGAGCTTCATCCATATGGCACGTAATGTGCCTAAAGTTTCTTTCAAATCTTCCGCAAAGCTACCCACCTTCCTGCTTTTGATAACCATCAACATATGCTTCAAAATTTTGCCCAATCTGATTCCAAAATGCATTATCGACTACTCTCTGGTATGTTGCCCACACATTTTTTTAGCCCAAATGGCATCTTTACGTAACAAAATGTCCCAAAGCATGTTATAAAGGTTGTTTTCTCTGCATCCTATGGATTTATCAATATTCTGTGGTATCCTTTATATGCGTGTAGGAATGAAAATGCTTCATACCCTGAAATTGCTTCAACTTGTTGGTCGATTTTCGGCAGAGGATAGTAGTCCTTTGGGCATTCTTTATTCAGATCTGTGAATTCAATGCACATTCTCCATCGTGCATCTGACATTTTCACCATGACTGGGTTCGCCAACCACTTGGGTATATGACTTCTTTAACTATACTAGCTTGAAGCAATGTTGTAACTTCCTCTTCGATTGCCTTTTGCTTATCGCTAGGGAAGCAGCTTTGCTCTTGCTTAACCAATTTAATCGAGTTATTGATATTCAAGGAGTGGGTGGCGATGCTTGGATTTACTCCTCCCATGTTCTCGATGCTCCATGTGAAAGTATCCTTGTGGCTTAGTAGGATCTCTATAACCTTTGTCTTTTCTATTCCTAGAAGATGTTTTCATATCCTTACGCACTTGTAATTGTCTTCGTCATCCAGTCTAACCAGCTCTATTTCTTCTCCCAGATCCACTGTTAATTTTGTCTCTTCTAGTAATCTACCATTTGAGATCGTGTTGACCATCTTTACATGTTCCCCAATTTTCCTTGCCTTCATTTCGATAACCATGCATTGCCTCGTTGTTTGTTAGTTTCCTCTTATGGTCGTGATTCCAGCTGGGGCTAGGAATTTCATTACTAGTTGGTAAAGGGACCATATAACTTTTGCTCTGTTAATCCACGACCTTCTGATGATAGCATTAAAAGTACTTGGGGAATCCATGACCATGAAGTCACACTTGATGATACAATTTTCCCCACATTCTGCAATGGTGACAAGCAGTTGTATATTCCCCAAAGGTGTTTCCGCTCGTCTTGTAAATCCTACCCGCGATGACGTGGATTTTTTTAGATTTGTTCACTTGAAACCCAACCTATCAAAGCAGTCTACAAATTGTATTCGACCGCACTTCCATCATCTACGGACACTCTACGAACGGTTGCATTTCTGTTTTTTTTTCTATGATGACCATGGGATCATTGTGAGGTGAGGCATTGGGTATTGCATCTTCCTCGCTAAAGGTGATAGCCTCATTCGAATGAAGTCTCTTATCCATAGGCTCCCGCGGGGGAGAGTATCTTGATTTAGCCTTCTAAGCATTTTTGGATAATGACTTCGTGGAACTGTGTATGGGCAGGATGACTGTTTCTAGTACTTCATCGCTTGCTTCATCGTTGTAATCCACTGCCGCAATTTTTTTTCCAGTGTGGTTGCTGTGCCTTGGTTTCTTACCGAAGGGTTCGCTGTTTTGTTAGTGTCACCATACTGGTTTCCTCCTTCCTTTTTGTATTAGCTTAAAGAGACATTCCTAAAATTTTCTTCAATCTCTCTCCTCGTGTCTCTGCAATACTCAATGTCATGACCATGGTCCTTGTGGAATGCACGGTAATACTCCCTGGATCTTTTTCCTGGCAGTGCTAAGATAGGTGATGGTTCTCAAAATAGCTCCTTATTCACTTGCCATATCTCTTTCCTTGATCTTGTAAGAGGTGTATCTTGGAATGGTGCGCCTTGGGACCCTCGTTCTCTTCCTTTGAATGGGGTGCTTTCCTTTCCTTTCTTCTTGAACCCCTTTTACGCATCCTTTATTGTCCGCTTTTCACCTCACTCCTGCTCCATCTTGTGGTTGTTCGCTTCTTCAGTTTGAACATGCTGCTCAATCATGTTTTGCAGTTCTCTCAGGTTTTCTAGCATGTTCTTTGTAAGTTCTTTGTAGAACTCTTCTAACTGCATACAACCTGTGAATACTCCTAATGACGATTAGAATGACAAGTCGCAAACTTGTAAGCTCTTCGTGATAAATCTATTATGGTACTCCGCCAGATTTTCATCACTTCGTTGGGCTATGTTATTAAGATTTGCAATCATTTTCGTGAATCTTTGCTTCTGATAAAAATGACCCAGAAATAGATCCGACAATTGTGCCCAAGATTTGATGCTTCCATTTGGAAGATCCTCGTACCATGTGATCGTTGTTCCTGACAAGAAGATGGGGAACGCTTTGCACACTAATTCGATGTTCGCATTGTGAAATCCCATGCTATTTTAGTATGAGTGTAGGAACTCTTTTGGATCTGTAGTTCTATCGTAAATTTTAACATGTAAAGGAAGCTTGAAGTCCTTTAGCATCTTAAAATCTCGCAGGTGTGGCATTAGGGGTGACTTGTCTGCATCATCATCTGCAACAATGTCCCGCAAATCTTCTTCATACTTTAGATTCTCATGCTCCCGACTTACTCTTTTTTATAATCTTGGAGGGTTTGGTTTGAGTGTCACCAGGAACTGATTATACAAATTCCCCCAGTTCGCTTCTAAAAATGCTGTGAGCACTCTTCTTTCTTTTTCTTGGTTCGTATTGGGGGATTATGCTTCCTCTTCTTCCTCCTCCATTTCCTCCTTACTACGTTCTTTTTCTCTACTTGGGATATGATCCTGGTTCTGGGTAGGATGCATGCTTCTACTGCATACAGGTGTATGTTCCTATGTATATTGATTATGGCTCTTGTCACTCTGGTGAACACCATTGCTTACCTGAAAGACTTTGAAATGGGAAAAAAATTCCTCCCTAGAGACGGCACCAAATTATGTGGTGATCTGGTCAGGCAAACTCTTTGTTGCTCCCTCTGTGAATCTATTTTCCTGCAAAACTAATCTCGGAAGTGATTCCGAGAAAAAAGCTCTGATGATCAAGTCAGTCTTTCTTCTTAAGAACTTGAATTTCTTAGAGTATTTTCGCTTACCTTAGCTCATTCTAAGCTTCTTGTATTTATAGGCCTATGTCAATGCGGTTCCTAGTTTTTGGGAGTTGAGATCGTGGGTTATACCACCATCACCACATTCTCGACTCATTGCTTTGTGTTCGTTATTCGCGCCATGTTTCTTGGTCCACGTTCTATGTCACGATTATATAGTTCCACATCTGACTGATTTGCGCTTTGGGATGAAATGATTTTGTCTTTCCATGGAACGAGATTGGGCTGGGCCTAGAGGTCAGTGATCAAGAGACCGATGGGCCACACATACACCATATAGGTTGATATTTTTAGCTTTTTTTTCTCTCATGTTGATTTTTTTTTTCATTTTCTAAGTGAGTTTTAGGTGATAAGAGTTCATGTTTGTAGGTTTTTTAGTGATATAGATTGATGTTTTGTAGTTTTTTTTATATGTTGATGTTTTTTTCATTTTTCTGGTGAAGTTTAAGTGATAGGAATTGGTGTTTTTAGCTTTTTGGGTGATATAGATTGATATGAATCTCCTTGCGAAGACTTACGATTTCAGAATTAATATCTTTGATCTAGTGAAGGGATCTGCAAACCCTCACTATCTCACACAAAATTCAGGTGTCTAGCCCTCGTGGTACGCCAAATCTCGACTTGCTCTCTAACTAGCCCTCAAAATCAAATTACAAGGTTTATTGATACTTAACTAGCCATTGAGGGTAAGCAACAATGGAATAGCTCGCAAGCAACAAGAGTATGAACTCAAAGGTTTATATTTTCTGAATGATGATAGTGGTACAAATCTCGAAAATTCAACCCCTATTTATAGGCCTGAATTCGTCCAAAACCCTAGTCCTAATCAAGATGGGATTTGGTAATTCCTGTCAGAAACTGAATAGAATTATGACAGCTTTAAAAAGGTAAAACCATATTTAACTAAAATACCTAAAATAAACTGTCTATGTCCGAAATTCATCCAGATTACAACTTGGATGAATATTGCCTTAACTAAACTTACCAAAACTAATTCTAATCAGAATAAAAAAATTCAATATTTTTGAAACCCTAATGGACTGGTTCGAAAACCAGCTCTTCAAAGACCACATAGCCGAGCTCTACAATCTAAGATCCAAAATGAAATAATTTTACACTATTTTACAGTGATCACACTACCTCATTAAAAACCCAGTGTGAAAAAAAAGTATAGTGTTCTTCATGATGTCTTCAGTTCGTAAAAAATCTTGAATAATGAATCCAAGATGTCGATGGTGACTTCTTCGTCAATTCTTCATCATAAAGGCAATTAATCAAAGCATTTAAAGCAGCATCCCAAAGCTTAGTCTTTGATCTAGTCATAGTTCACGTCATGTCACTTAGAGGATCTCAAATATAACCTTTAAATGTTTGATCAAGACGTGAAATGTATTCATTTATGGTGGTAGTCGTCTGGCATCTCCATCATAGATTGATGTTTGTAGCTTTTTTTAAAAAAATAATAATAATATAAACTTCGTTGATGATTTTTATGATTTCCAGTTTATGATTTTTTATATTTTTATGATCTTCAATTTATGATGTTTATGATTTTTTGTTGATGTTTTGTTAGTTGTAGTAGATGATTTTCATTTTTTGTTGATTTTTATTTAATTTTTTATATATTTTTTGCTACAATGTTTTAGTCGATTTTTATGATTTTCCGTTGATGTTTATGATTTTTAGTTTGATGATCATATTGAGATTGCAACTGGCGGGAAAATAATGGAAAAAAATTGGACAAAAAAATCCCTGAAAAAATATTAGAGATAGGTCCCTCTAAAATATCTTAGATAAGTCAATGAAGCTAGAATAAAGTTTAGATTTAATAAAGGCTCATGCCCAAAGTTTAGGCTGCCTAACAAGAGACCATCTCATTTAACAAATGTAATGTTAAAATGAAAATATACAGTAAATTTTCTATAATTTTATGATAGGCCACCTAACAAATGCAGTGTTTAAATGAAAATATACAGTAAATTATCCATAATTTAATGATGTGGATCACTATATCTCGCCCTGTATTTTACTATCCTCGCCCTAATACGTATACAGTATATATTTTTAATTTAATTTGAATAACTAAATTAAATTATATTATATTTTTAAAAATTTAATTTTTAAAAAAACCAAAATCTGGTGGGGAAAAAAAAAATTGCGCCGCCGCCGGAAAAAATTGCGCCGCCGCCGGACCGCCGGGCGCCGCCGCCGGACCGCCGGGCGCCGCCGCCGGACCGCCGGGCGCCGCCGCCGGACCCGGTTCGCCACCGCCTGGGCGCGAGGCGCCACCGGTCGGCTCGCCACGGCTTGGGCGCGAGCCGTGGCGGAGAGGCACCGGCGGTCCGGTCGCCGCGGCATGGCCGCGTGCCGCCGGCCATCCGGTCGCCACCGCGGGACGGCGAGCCGCCGCCGGTCGGCTCGGCACGGGCAGGCCGCGTGCCGCCGGCGGACCGCTCGCCACGGTCCGGGCGCGAGCCGGACCGGCGCCGGTCGCCTGCGCCAGCGCGCGAGCCACGGCTCGCTGTTCGTTGGCCGCGAGCCGGACGCGGTCCGCTCGCCAGGCCGTGGGTGCGAGCCGGACGCGGCTCGGCTCGCCGTGGCTTGGGCGCGAGCCGAGCCAGGCGATTTTTTTTTTTTTTTTTTTTCAAAAATCAGACCTCTATAAAAGGGTGCTCGGATTCCATTCTTCCAATGGCACTTGAATTGTTTTGCAGGCCTAGTTTGGTGAAAAAAAACTCCAAAAAGGGTGTTGCAAATTCCATGTCTTCGGAGGTAATTTTACTAATTTGTTTTCTGTCCGTAAGTAGTTGTTGAATTTAATAATTTTTGCTGTAGAAATTTGTGCTCGTCTTTGTGTTTTAATTTGTTAACAGTTACGTAGAAATTATTGCACATTTATCTCCTTTGAATTTAGCTCCTATCAGTTGCAGTAACGTTAATTTTGTTGTTAATTTAGCTACATAATGCTGTTTTGAATTTATCTACAGTAATTCATGGCCTATTAATTATTGTAATGTTAATTTTGTTGTTCCGTTAAAATTCTTAAGCATTGCTGTAGAAATTTATGCCCGTCTTTGTGTTTTAATTTGTTAACTGTTACGTAGAAATTATTGCACATTTATCTCCTACGAGTTTATCTCTCTTTAATTGCAGTACCGTTAATTTTGTTCTTAATTGAGCTACGTAATGGAGTTTTGAATTTATGTACAGTAATTTATGTCCTATTAATTATTGTAGCGTTGCTTTTGTTATTCTGTTAAAATTGTCCTATTAATTATTCTTCCAATGGCACTTGAATTGTTTTGCAGGCCTAGTTTGGTGAAAAAAAACTCCAAAAAGGGTGTTGCAAATTCCATGTCTTCGGAGGTAATTTTACTAATTAGTTTTCTGTCCGTAAGTAGTTGTTGAATTTAATAATTTTTGCTGTAGAAATTTGTGCTCGTCTTTGTGTTTTAATTTGTTAACAGTTACGTAGAAATTATTGCACATTTATCTCCTTTGAATTTAGCTCCTATCAGTTGCAGTAACGTTAATTTTGTTGTTAATTTAGCTACATAATGCTGTTTTGAATTTATCTACAGTAATTCATGGCCTATTAATTATTGTAATGTTAATTTTGTTGTTCCGTTAAAATTCTTAAGCATTGCTGTAGAAATTTATGCCCGTCTTTGTGTTTTAATTTGTTAACTGTTACGTAGAAATTATTGCACATTTATCTCCTACGAGTTTATCTCTCTTTAATTGCAGTACCGTTAATTTTGTTCTTAATTGAGCTACGTAATGGAGTTTTGAATTTATGTACAGTAATTTATGTCCTATTAATTATTGTAGCGTTGCTTTTGTTATTCTGTTAAAATTGTCCTATTAATGCCGTAGAAATTTGTGCTACTCTCTGTGTTTTAATTTGTTAACTGTTATGTAGAAATTATTGCGCATTTATCTCCTATGAATTTATCTCCTACTAGTTGCAGTAACGTTAATTTTGTTGTTAATTTAGCTGCGTAATGCTGTTTTGAATTTATCTACAATAATTTATGCCCTATTAATTATTGTAACGTTAATTTTGGTTGTTCCGTTGTAATTTGATTGGATGGAAAATACTATGTTAATTTAACTACGTAATGCTGTTTTGAATTTGTGTACAATAATTTATGTCCGATTAATTACTGTAGCGTTGATTTTGTTGTCCTACTAATTACCTGATGTTTATTGCTGTTTCAGGATGACAGTCAGTCATGTGAAGCTGCTGCAGGGCGGAATGGATACTCTCCATTTGCCACCTCAGCTGTGTTCCCAGATGTTGACGAGGCTTATTCGTACCTGCAGCGGATTGCTCTGCAGGTGGGATTTGAACTTGTGACGGGGTCCTACAAGCAGAACAGGAATGGTCCGCTGAGGTTATATTGCATTTGCAATCGGGGCCGGAAGGATAAGGATGTAGATACGAGCGAATCTGATGTAGTCCGACGGAGTAGCAGCTCGACCAGCAGTTGTGGCTGCCCGTTCGCGATTGTCTTGAAACAGAGCATCACGGGGAATGGTTGGAATGTAGTGCCGTGCAAGGATCCTAGACGAGGGATGCACAACCACCCTTTCTTAGTGTACCCCGAGGGTCATAGACAGAGCAGCAAGCTCCATGCGGATGCGAAGCAAATGATCAGAGACTTGACAGATTCAGAAACAGCTCCAAGGCATATCAATGCCAGCCTCAGTAATTCGTTTCCGGACCTGCATCAGAACATCAGGCAGGTGTACAATGAGAGGTCGGCATATGCAACAGAAAGGCGAGGCGGGCGCAACACGGCGGAGAATTGTTTGCATCTGGCCACCGAGAAAGGGTATGTCACTAGTCACCGCTCAGCAGGTGATGGCACTCTGACTCATTTATTCATGGCCAATCCCGATGCTGTTGTGGCATTTCGCACGTTTCCGTGGGTTGTGGCCATGGACTCAACATACAAGACCAATCGGTACGGCATGCCATTCATTGAGATGGTTGGGATGTCCCCTTGCAACACAAACTTCTTGATCGCCTACGCAATTGTTGTTGACGAAACGGCAGACACCTATGAGTGGGTGCTGAACGCTCTGAAGAACTTGCTTGTGGATGGACCGTTCCCTGAGGTTGTGGTCACCGATCGGGAGATGGGACTGATTAGGCCACTTCGGACTGTGTTTCCAGAATCGAAACATCTGCTCTGCACCTGGCATATCAACAAGGATGTGGAGGCACGTGTCACCGTGCTGACGGGGAGTAAGAGGAACGGGTCAGGGTTCAAGAACGGTGCATGGTTCCGGATTTGCAATGCGTCCACCGTTACAGAGTACGAAACCGCCGTGGTTGATATGAGGGCTGCATGGGCTTGGAGCCCATCTGTTATTAGCTACGCTGAGACGACGTGGCTCACACCCCATAAGGAGAAATTTGTGAGGGCATGGACGAACAGATTTCTGCATTTCGGGAACACAACTACGTGCAGGGTCGAGAGTGCACACTCGTCACTGAAAGGGTGGTTACACACGTCGACTGGTTCACTGGACACGGTATGGAGGCGTGTCGACCTGCAGATAGCCCAGCAGATTACTATGATCAAGACCGGCCTCGAGAAGTCAAGAACGCGTATCGGAAGATTGCACCGTATGGCCGTTTTCAGCAACTTGATCAACAATGTGTCCAAATTCTGCCTGGATAAATTGAGGGTCGAGTACCGCAGGATTGATGCACTGGGAGCACAGGTATATGCTTACTGCGGCTGTGTGCTGCGCTCGACATACGGAATACCGTGTGCATGCGTCATGGCCGCGGCAGTTGCTGAGGGAATCCCCTTGTACTTGGACGACATTCATCCGCTGTTTAAGAGCCTGGCATTGGGTGATCACTCGCAGAGCACGGAGAACAGCTCGAGGGCCGAACAGGATCAGTCGCGGTTCGACACTCTGTTGGAGGAGTTGGCACGTAGCGACCCTTCGGTCCGACGACGAGTTGCATCCTACGTAGATGCGCAGTTGCATCCGGAGGAGAGCGGCATCGGCGAGCCGGACATCTGTACCAGTGCACGTGGGAGACCAAGCGAGCAGGTCCCCCGATCAAGATCAACCCGACGTTCACCGAGCTACCACGAGCACGTGAACAGGCGATACGGGAGTAGTTCAAGGTCCCCGGGGCGTGCTTCAGGGAGCGGTCACCGCCACGGTAAGTCCAACATGTTTATCTTATTGTTTATCTAAATGTATATCGCCGCCTGCACAAGATATTTATGTTAATGTGTTGTCCTGCAGCGACATTCCCGTTCCTCGAAAGTGTCCCCCACATTGTCAGGCGTTACATCCAAGGCTGGAACGATGTCGTGAGTGATGGTAACTGTGGCTTCAGATGCGTTGCTGATGCGTTCCACGTAGACGGCGAAGGTGAATGGTCCACAGCGCGTCGGGCAGTATTTAACGAGATATCAACTCATTGGCCTGACTACGTTCCCATTTACGGTTCGCAAAATGACGTTGAACTCGCCAGAGCCCGTATACACCACACCAGCGGTCCATGTGGTCCAGAGCATTGGTTCACGGTCATTGCGGACATGTTTCCCGTCGCCACCTACTACAACACGGTCGTGGTTTTATATTACATTTTAGAGAACGGGTCGGCGGACCATTGCTGTACAGTCCTTCCACTGAGGGCAGGTGGGGGCGAGGCTGGAACAAGTAGGGAGCTGCACATTGTATACGTTCGCAGTGCAAGCCATTTCGTCCGGGTAAACATGAAGGACAACTGTCCCATGCCCCCCGTGGTTAATCTGTGGACCACGCTAAGGAAGCCTGATGTCGTAGGTTGGGAGTTACCCTTTCGTAGGAGGCTAAGCGCTTGGAGAAGAGCATACTCCCAGAGTAATTAACTGTTGTTATTAACTCGGCATGTACGCAACCGTTACAGTTATTGCCTACGCGTCGCGTAATTAATTTTGAGAACGTTGTCGATGCAAAAATGAATGACGCATAAATGTGATATGCAAAAACATAGCCGATTACATAAATGAGCAGAATATGGCACAACTGTGAGCTCACACATAAACAAACATTCGACTAAGGAATGGGTCCATAACCGAGCCTCCGATACTCATCGCGAAGACCGAGCAGAGTCGTCATCAGCTCCCTCACGCTGGGGTCGCCGAGTCCATCAACGGTCGCCGAGCCGAACGGATCCAGTGCGCTCATCACGTCACTCAGCATCTGTTACACAGGAAACGGAGTTTACAATAACGAGACAGTAAAATGTAATATAATTACTCGAAGCAAACAGTTAGTGAAAACTTACCGAGACCTGATGCTGTGTCCTGTCAGGGCCACTCGCGGCAGCATGTTCAGGATTTGCGATCACTGGGTGCGAATGAGTCTCGTACCAGTCCTCGTAATCCATGGTACACTCTGATTGGGGCGTGGCTACCGGGAACGCCGCAAGCCGTTCCTTGTGCCAAGTGTGTGCCATCTCCCATAGGGTCAACTGCAGCCTCCCTGGGTAGGTCACTGAATAGCCGGCTGGATCAGCCGGGCGGAAACAAGGCTCCGGCGCAATAGCAAGACCCCGCGGTATACCCTGTAGGAGACCGAACTGCCGCACACAGCGATCTGGCATGTACGCCTCCATTGCGTCGAGGTATCGGATCACGCCGCGGTAGTGAGTCCTCCCCCCCGCAGCCCTGACCACGTCCACTCCATATGGCAACCAATCCACCTGCAAAAAAGTTTCACAGACATGTTACGTTTCTATGGAATCCGATCTATCTACTACTGTCAGAATAAGAGTAAAAGCATGGAATTCATACCTGGTCGGGCTGTAAGGCATCCAACTGTCGCCTGATGGCACCGAGCCTCCCCGTACCCCTCCCCGATCTAACCCCTGTGTGCCACCGACTGGCGCGACCCGGAAGAGCTGGCAACGTACTCGGTCCCGGCCGAAACATCGGAAAGTACTCGTATATCCATGCTTGGAGCAGCGTGCAACATCCGCATAGGCCGCGCGCCTTGGACCGGGACGCAATTCCCAACTGCAGGTACAAGCTGGCCAACGTCGCCGAGCCCCACGACAACTGCGACAACTGCGAATCAAGCAGGGGTAGAAGGTTGGCTCTAACCTTATTCCCAGTTTTATCCACAAAAAGCGTGGATGAAAACAGGGTCAGCATGTAGCACATGAATTGGAAGTTCTGGCTCTGCCCCCCCGCTACACACCTCGCCATCAAAGATTGGGCATCTATGTTACCCCCGTTCCAGTCTTCCGCGAGAAAGGACTCCACGTCTTTCCCAAACATTTCGGCGCACGCTTCCTCAATAGTCTCCGCCGAAATGGTACTCGCAACAGCGCCACCATCGATGGGAATGCCAAGAATCATCTCAACGTCATGCATCAAGATGGTCATCTCCCCAAACGGCATGTGAAACGTGTTCGTGTCCGGCTGCCACCTCTCGACAAAAGCGGATATCAGTGCCATGTCAAGGAACTGGAACATAATCGCAGGCAGGTGGCCCAACCCGGTCGCATGTATCCGGGCCTGTGCAACATCGCTCAGTTCGGGGAGCGTGTCGACTAGCTGCTTGCATAGCGGCGACCGAGCATGGCATCTCAACACACCTCGCTCTATACCATTCCAAACGTCAAGCGCGACGTGTCCTCCGAAGCTTGGTATGACGAGGTCATCCTGCGGGCCACCAGCCACTGGTCCCCGCACTAGCCACGTCTCATCGGCGGCGGGTCGCTTCCTCCTATTCCTCCGTGCCATTCCGGTGCTAGGCTCACCGGCATTGCACGATCCACCAGAAGACTGTGCGAATTGACCAGCTCTGTTCCTCACGGTGTGCCTGGCTCCAGCTTCAGCATAACGTTCGATCCCGGCATCCAATGGAACACTCGAACCAGGTTGGCCCACCGGGGGGACATCTGCGGGCAGGTCATAATTCATCTGCCAATCACTTTCATGACGAATACCACCGGGCGCGAGGATGTTAATCTCCGGACCGTCCCATGTCGGCATGGGATCGAATGCACGAACGCTCGGTGGAGAAGGCTGCTCCGCTCCTACATCAAACTCCCGCGGGCGAGGCGACGGTTCATCCTCGACCACGCGGCCTCTAGCCTGTCTCGCCGAGGCACTAACACATCTTCGTCGTATGGAACGACCATGACCGTCAGGTTGACCACCAGTGCTCATCTACGACACAAGATATGTAATTAGTATAACAACAAGTGAATCAAACTGATATGATAAGATAAATTAACATACATTTCAACAACGTGTGAACTGATTTTCCGAACAGTGCATCAACGAACTGGAACATTTTTTCTAGTTACAAATTGGAGATTACATAACTAAATAATCTTATTTTCTTACCACTATTATTAACATTCAAGGAAACAATAGTTAAAACATATCGTAACAGTTTACTACACAATTGTTTACATCGGATTACTAAAGTTTGTTTACATAGAACTATATTCTATTATGTCACATAACTAAATAATTTCCAAAAAACACAATTCCTAATCAATAATTTCTGAATAATTTCTATTACGTCACATAACTAAATAATTACTAAATTACCCAATTTCTAAAAAATACAATTTCTAAAACAATATGTCCAAATTTAAACTAAGTAATTTCTACGAAACACAATTTCTTCGTTTTAATTCCAATTACGCCACATACCTAAATAATTTCTAAATTGGCCAATTTCTACAAAATACAATTTCTAAACCATTATGTCCACATTGAAACTAAGTAATTTCTACAAAACACAATTTCTTCGTTTCAATTCCAATTACGTCACATAACTAAATAATTTCTAAATAACCCAATATCTAAAAAATACAATTTCTGAAATATTATGTCCGAATTGAAACTAAGTAATTTCTACAAAACACAATTTCTTCGTTTTAATTCCGATTATGTCACATAACTAAATAATTTCTAAATAACCCAATATCTAAAAAATACAATTTCTGAAATATTATGTCCGAATTGAAACTAAGTAATTTCTACAAAACACAATTTCTTCGTTTTAATTCCGATTATGTCACATAACTAAATAATTTCTAAATAACCCAATATCTAAAAAATACAATTTCTGAAATATTATGTCCGAATTAAAACTAAGTAATTTCTACAAAACACAATTTCTTCGTTTTAATTCCGATTATGTCACATAACTAAATAATTTCTAAATAACCCAATATCTAAAAAATACAATTTCTAAATAAATTCTATTAGGTCACATAACTAAATAATTTCTAAATAACCCAATTTCTAAAAAAAACAATTCCTAAAATATTATGTCCAAATTTAAACTAAGTAATTTACACAGAACACAATTTCTTCGTTTTAATTCCAACTATGTCACATACCTAAATAATTTAGAACATCACAAATTCTAAACAAATAATTCCTAAGTAATTTCTATTATGTCACATAACTACATAATTTCTAAAAAATCCAACTTCTAAAAAATACAATTTCTAAAATATTATGGCCAAATTTAAACTAAATAATTACTGAAAAACACAATAAGCTTCCAATTATGTCATCATGTCCAATTATGTCATTAATTCCGACAAGCTCAACAAAATTCTAACAATTCCAACAAGTTCAACAAAATTCGAATTGATCGGGCAACGATTCCCACGAAAAGAAAAAAAAAATTTCACAAAAACTTACATTTTCCGGCGAAATTCCGGCGGGATTCCGGCCAAATTCCGGCGAGATTCCGGCGGCGGCGGTCGGCGGCGGTCGGCGGCGGCGGGCGGCGGCGGGCGGCGGCGGCGGGCGGCGGCGGCGGGCGGCGGCGGCGGCGGGCGGCGGCGGCGGCGGGCGGCGGCGGCGGCGGGCGGCGGCGGCGGCGGGCGGCGGCGGCGGCGGGCGGTTTCCGGCGGAAATGGAGAGGGAAGTGGGAGAGAAAGAAGAAGGAGAAGGAGAAAAAGAAGAAGGAGAAGGAGAAAAAGAAGAAGGAGAGGAGAAAAAATGAGGGGGAGGGGGTATTTATAGCCCTCTTCCATTTGTTTTCTTTTTTTTAAAAAATTTAAAATACATGTATTCATACGTATTAGGGCGAGAATAGTAAAATACAGGGCGGGATATAGTAATACCCTTTAATGATTGGCCACCTGGCAAATGCAGTGTACAAGTGAAAAAATACATTAAATTGCCCATAATTTAATGATAAACTACCTGTCAAAATACCTCCCTTCTAAATATACGCTGGCAATTGGTCTACAATTTGAATGTAAATTAGTTGGTTAACATCGAGCGTTGTTTAGATTACAAATAGTATTAATGATTTATAACATTCTTTTTTGATATTATAATATTTGATGGTTGATGAGAGAGAAATGATGGTATAAAGTTAGGAGATGAAGCAAGTAAATAGTAAAACAAAGGTTCCTTTCATAACTGTGTTGTAAAAGGCCATGTAAATAAAATATGCTTACAAACTTGCAGTAATATGCAACTAATTGCAGAAAAAATGAGCAATCCGCATTATCGTCAAGAACCTTACGATTCAACTATAATTTAAAGATTTAAAATATAAAACTATCATTTTGCAAAACAATTGTATAAAATTGAGGTAAACTACATCAATGAAGAAGAGGACCACTCTTTGCTAGTGATTTCCAAGTGTTTCAAAAGAGCAGCCATGTTTAGGCCATTACATTTACACCACGATCAATGAGTTGGAAAACAAATAGGCAAATAATGCTTCTAAAAGACAATGTTCAAAAATCTGCAACTTTTAGACGGGCTGAACAAAGAAGCACACGTTGTTCCACAAGTTTCTTCAAACTCTCCCAAGAGTAGACCATTAATTGGGTTCCTCCCCGCTGATATCACCAATTTTGGATCACTTCAAACTGTTTCTTGAATTTATAGCATCCAATTAGACCATAAAAGAGCAAACTCCCTAGTGATTAATAATGCTCCTGCAACTTTAATTTTTGGAACAGAGAAAATATTTTATTTAACATTCTCTGGACATATACTAATTTTACATGAACTCTTCCACTGTTGGCTACTGAATACACAGACTTGCTCCCTATTGTACACCTAGTCAGCTAATTAAGATATGCATGATATCAGTTCCCTATTGAACACAGACTTGCGGGATTGATCATGAACTTTCTTCTTCTTTTACACCTTCTAATATGCATGATCTCAGACCGACCACGGAGTGAAAACTTTTGCAATTATTGATTGTGCAGCCTTCACCAATGACACTATATGTTACATCTGAATCAATCATCCTGGAAGGAGGCACGTATTGAGGTTGAATGTATATAGGGGCTGAACAGTTATAGAAGCTAAAATCTGGAACTGACTAATTCGTGATCCCCAAATTAGCATTATAGAAAGCTTCAATGGTACCAATGTCTTCCCAATAGCTATCATACAAATAAGCTTGAACCCTGAGTCCCATCGAAGTTGTGCCAAGAATAACTTCACTTATAAATAAGTTTGAACCCAAGTCCCATGCTCCAGCAATTTAATTAAAATTAAACCTCACCAAAACTCTCTCGTACGTAAATCCTGCTTGTCCTCAAGCACAGTTGGAGAAAATAAGTAGCAAATAAAGCAAACAATATTCGAGAAATTCTTAAAACAGACACATAAATGTATTGCACAAACTTAAGCAACTGTGTTAACTAAGTAACAAACGGAGATAATGAAGCCTTCACCACAGCGCAATCTTTTGTTTCAATTAATAGTGCAAACCAAACAAAGTATCCAACATCAGAAACATTAACTATTCTCTAAGAGGTTTTAGGTTACAAATTTAGACAATAGGCACTCTATCACAAGTATTGGACATCATAAAGAGCTGAAAGACCAAAAGAGGTCTATGCAAAGGTGTCTATATCCATTCCATGCATGGTCCACCATTTTATCTATAACTATTTAACTTTGCAATAAGCATGTGATGTGTAAATATATTCTTACACAAATTACACAGTTAATCTCACCAAAACATGTAAAAAATATAGACAAGACGTCATTTTTTGTGTACAATAATACAAATCTCAAAGTTCTATTCCAAAACAATGTATTCCTACAGGTGATTCACAGTCCACAAGATTATTTGCAGCTACCAAAACAACAAAAACAGCTAAATTAAACATTACAAGAAGGTTTCTTAGTTCTCCACATAAATAAAATCCAGTCAAGTAAAATCAGTATAATTTGGAAAACATTGTTGTGTAACTAAAGTCAGCCATTGAAATACACTAGTTTCAGTTGCCTTCAATCTTCATAAGAAACTCTCAATTTTTGTAGCCAAGAAAGCAGGAGAAAGCAGATAGAAATAGTCTATCTAATATAAGTATATATCAACTGATCAATTATCCAGATGGCCAGAAAGTAAAGCAACCCAAAAAGGGAAAAAAAACTGAAAGATGGTGTTAGATGATAAGAACCTAAATTGAGTGCCAATGCATTTGCATCCTCCACATCTGTGTAATCACGCAAGCAAGTAATTCCTTTCACCCACTACTTCACGGTCTGCGAGATATGGTATTTTTAACTTCAAATATATACAAAAACACTAAATATAAGTTAGTTATATGTTATAACTTTGAAGGGAGTGTTTTTTGTGTTGGCCTATTAGTAGAATTGTAGGGTAATGGTTAATTCATTATCGCTTCCTGTCATTCCATTACTTAGAAATCCTTGAATTAACTATTTTGTGGAAGGTAACGTGAATCCATTAAACTACAAAACTCTAACTAAATGAGGGTATCTAAAATTATATGAACTCAAACCTGTTTACCTAATTATCACCAGATAAGGCTATCGACAATGAAATCAACATGTATACATTCTCATACTCCCGTTAATCATATAAACCCTTGGTTGAAACATTCAACTCTAACCACAATAACAATCTAAAATGATAATCAAACTACTACAATAACTTGATATATTTACTTCTAGAATAATTACCTAATACATCATTAAATTAATGCAAGAAGTTTGATTCAACTACCTCACTCTAGCAGTGGCAGTATAATGAGCTAACATCCAATAATCACAATAAAAATATATAAAAAAAACTCATATCCTCATCTTTAAACATAACAAACAGCAAGTTTGATGCCAACCTGCAAAGGTATATGCTAATCCTACTCTACATTGTCATGAATTGCGATGTTAAAGGAAAATCCAGCTTCATCAGCCATAAATTACATACCTCCAAAAGCCGAGACAAAACTTCCTCACTTTCATCCAGATACTAGAAACTATAACACACAGACACACAAAAATTCAGATAAACAAAAAATAAACACATACACTATAGCACAAGCATCAAAGGTTCATGCATCTATATACCTATTTTGAGCATTATGAAGCAATTCCTTCAGTTCTACATTACAATTTTACAACCAAGCAGTTGCGAATGAAAAAAACAATTAGGAGGAAAAAAATACCAATAAAGGGGAATTAAGTAATTGAAAAAATTTGAGGTTTTTTCCACACATACTATCGGAATTCTCACAGACTAAACAAACACAGAAAATCTCCAAATATATGGTCAAATTACTCGTATGATTTTGCCAAAGTAGAAAACTAAGAATCTGAATTCCAAAAGGTACTGCTTAACATGGTGGAAATTATAATAACACATAAATTAATAAGAAAATAATAAGGGCACTAACAATGGAATCGTCGCATCATCTTGTTCGCACAACTCCATGTCGTTGCATCCCTCACGCAGGGTCCAAACCAAACCACCACCACCATTGTTCCATCAGCACCCAACATCACCCCGTGACCACCATCATTAACACCCTCACCACCATCGATCCCTCAAATGATTTCACTGAACATATCTGAAATGAGAGATTCGAGAAGAAGAAAGATTCGAAAGGGACTCGCCGAACTGCAGGGGAAGCGAGGAAAACAAAGGTTCATGCATAAATGAAGAGGAGAATGATAATTTGGATGATAAATAGTGCAAAGGGAAAGTACCTTTTGAAATCTTGAAATACTTGAATCATGACCTTGCTTGCAATTTTCTACAGACACAACATGAAAACATAGAATTTCTTTTTAAAATTAAAATTATAATACATGCATCAACATATAGAGAGAAAACTTCGGAAAAGAACATATAGTTTGAACTGAAGTTACCAAATGATTTAGATTTGTAAGAGAATAGCTTCTTCCGAGATATAGCATTCCAATCAAACAACTGATGAAATCCTCCCCTCGAGCTTTTCTTCTCTACTTCAATTTGAAATCTTAAGGCAGAAAAGTTGTACCAAAAATCCTCAACCAATCCAAAAGGGATTCATCTAGAGAAGTTCCAAAGAGAAGTTCTATAGCATCTGGGATGGCTTGCACAAGAAACACCATGAGATCTGAGTTGGAGACTGCGTAGCACTTAGTCAGGGGCCGGATAAACTCAAAAACTATGGATAAGAATTCGGCTAAAATCAAACGATACTAAAATATTATAAAAAGCATATAAATACTAATTCAATGTTACATGTACTTT
Source organism: Rubia yunnanensis (assembly GCA_037428765.1). NCBI lineage: Eukaryota > Viridiplantae > Streptophyta > Magnoliopsida > Gentianales > Rubiaceae > Rubia > Rubia yunnanensis. Next base: position 41,714,444 of record CM075063.1, on the reverse strand, counting down.
AAACTGAGGTAAACATGGCAGCAACATAAACTAAATAAAAACAAAATAATTGAGCATTTAACATTGTAGGAGCCTAAAGTTGTGCTGATTCAACATCATAATACCAATAAAAAGCAGATCAATGAAAAAATTCAGCAAAGCTACTACATCTCTTTCTAATAAAAATGATTTACAAATAAAATTTAAAACACAAGCACACTGTTTATGTCGATCTATCTGTGCTAATAAGTAATAACTCTCCCATATAATACCACTGATGCATATCTTTCAATGGAAAAATAAATAAAAAATCAGATGAATAACATAACCCCCAAATTATTGTTAGTGATACCAATAAAAACAAAATTGCAAACTATCAAGAAAATTAAAAATCCTAAACGCACAGTACAAAACCCATAAAAAACAAACAAAAAAAAGATTGTTAGATCCAATTTCAGCGAAAAAATAATACACCTCCAAATAAACAAAGATAGTAAGTCGGGAGAGAAGGGAACTTGCTTAGTGATCTCAACATCGATGGAGACGCAGTGCGGTCACGGTAGTACAGGCCATTCACCTTAAAATCCACATAACTGATATAGGTGGAGATCTTCAAATCAACTTCTTGAAATAGAAGGTTCGGAATTGGTGGAAAAGTTGATGATACAGTGCTTCCTGACCCCTTGATTGCATCTCAATCGACACCGCACCTCCAGATCAAACCATAACAGCTGCACTACCACAACCTAAAATTTGATTTAGGGTTTTTTTGGACTCTTGAGAATGGACTCTCTAGTGAAGAAGGATAAATTAAAGCTACAGATTAGGATCCACAATCTTGACTTTGATTTAGGATTTTTTTCAGATTCTTATATGTTGTTGGATTCATCGTAACATATATTTTTAAGTTGTTATTTTTTCAGAATTTTTTTACCCATATAAATAAAGATATTAATATTTAAAAATTGAAAATTGACTGCTAAAAGTCAAATCAAACAAAATGAAGTGGGACGGAGGGAGTAGATGGTTACAGATATATACCAGAAATAGGAACCAATTGATATTGTTAATTACCATAGTTACAAAGCTTGTGGCAAACCATTTGGATGTAAGCTTTCATTCATTTTTCCTAGTTAATGTCAGTCATTTAATAATAGCACAAGGCTTTATGCTTAATGAGCTATCTGCCTTGAACCTCCGTTAAATTAACATTATTAACTGAACGCTCACTTTTATGAGATGAGGGGTCATGGAAGAGGGACAATCTAGCAGTATTAGCTGGAGTTTTGGGTTGCGGGAGTTCCACAATTTTTCTGTTTAGTATCAACACAACATTAGACATACTTGGCCTATCATCTGCAGATTCATGAACACACAACAGCACAATGTGAATGCATCTCAGAATTTTCATCTCAATGCTTGGATCAACTGGTTCGATAAACACCAAGTTTAGTGCTTCATTCGTGTTCCACAGTTTCCAGGCCTCAATTTTTTTATGAAATGGGATGAAAATACTGGATTTAAACTAGCAAATGGAAATGACATGGTTTATTTTTCAGAAGATGTGGAAATTACAGGATTTAAGGAAACATACATATCCAAGAAGGCTTAGATTCTCCTCAGCAAGATAGAAGTTGGTGTTCCTCTTTCCACTTGCAATCTCCAACAACAGCACTCCAAAGCTGTAAACATCTGACTTCTCTGAAAATTTCCCTCCCATTGCGTACTTTGTAGCCATGTAACCACTGCATCATTTCGGAAAGAATAACGTCAATTCAGTCACGCATGACACATAGGAAATACAAACTGCTGCAGAATAGTGGATGTGCTTACCAAGTGCCTACAGCCCTGTTAGTATTGTCTTCATCTTGGTTGCCTTCAAAAATTATCGCTAAGCCAGAATCTGAAATTTTGGGATTCAAGTATTCGGCTGTGGAATCAGAGGGAAAACACTGCTCAAGAGGGCAGAGGCCAGGGCTTTGTCGCGAACAACAGAGGGGGGTTTTAAAAAAAGTCCGACTTCATTAGCAGTTGAACAAGGTTAGATCGCTCATATTTGATGTCCACATCTTCCCAATCGCTGTGTCAGGAAGAGTGCAATCAGCATCGCAGACACCAGAATGTGATACACAAGTCCTTATGTACGAAAATACTATCTGCCCTAAAGCACCAACGAAAAACAGTAGCCTCAATCCTATACAAACCACTCTATCTCAGTAGAGCAGTGACCATCACAAACAAGTAAGAAAAAAAACGAAAGTAAATAAATGCTTAAAGTAACTGACTCAGTTCAGATAAGGCAAACTTTTACAAAAAAATGTATCACAGCAAGTTCCATCTTACTAATTTAAAAACCCCAAAATTATACTAAACCAAAGCCTTAGGGCTTTCCATTCTTTTTGGACACTTCTACAGAAAGACTTGAAGGTGACTGAAACATGCCTCGGAGGAGTTCAAAGGTCAGGCTCTCCGGTTAATGAAAAAGCAAAGAGGTAAGGCTCTTGAATCAAATTCAAATATGCAGTCAGGACTACTATCAAGATCATTGCTGGTCTTCCTAACAGAGGGCACGCGATGAGAGAGCCTGTAAAAACTGCTAGCTGGTATCAGAAATGAGTCCTCATTGTTCATGCTCCGGCACTAAAATGAATTTGCTAATCCCGCGACTTTGTCAAAGTAGGCAACTCCATGTAGTGAGATCTCAATCCTTGTAGATAGCCCAGGTTTCTCTTTCCCAGGGGAATATTATACGCGGATCCCAGGCGCTGACAGTTGAGTGAGATAAAAAGGAAGGAGATATCAGACCTATTCTCGAATGCTCAAATCTTCCATACGCAACAAGCAAGCCTGCTCCTATCCATCCCTTCTCACCTTGGGACCCCGGGATAGGTTTAAGCCACGAAACCAAAAGCCGAGCTTCCTTAAACTCCTCAATCACAGCATACGATGTTGGCAAATTCAGTTCTGCATCATAGTACGCCCATGTTTCTCCAACTTTAAACTTTCTTGCCAGTTTGCAATTCGGATTACCACTCTGCCCTTTACTAGGACACTTCAGCCCCACTATAAAAAGGCATAAAATCCGAGTCAGGTTTAGAAACAGGAGAACTACAATTACTGGCAATGGAAATGAATGTAGCATGAAAGTCCCTAATTGGAAACTAAGAAACATCACACTAAACAATATAGGCTGTGAATTTAAGGGAATAACCGATTTGCTGGGAGGAATAGGATGTGCACTAACACAGTCACTCTTCCTTTTGGTGCCTGATTTCTGGTTTTCAATCTCCAATTTTGAAACAAACCGACCCTCCAATTCTTGAACTTCCGAGTCGTTCTCACCTTCCCGTTTCTCCAAGTTCTTCTCTTTCAGAACAACAGAGTTTCTCATAATTCCAGACTGCAATTGCTCCACTTGTATTTCCTGCAAAACCCCTCTTATGTCCCGAATCATGTTACAATGCATCACAGTATCATTTCCAAGGGCTCCCATTCCCCTCTCAAAAATTCTACTCTTCAAGAAAACCCACTATTTCTCGACTTTGATTTTGACAAAGACAAGCACCGTTTAAGTAAATGAACACAAGCAAAATACTCCCCTTCCCCATTATAATTTGAACACTTTTTTAATGGAAAATTTTAATAAGGAGATGGTTTTAGTGAAATAAAAATGCGAATTGGTGGAGTATGGCACGGAAGCAGAGGCCACGTTGATTTTTAAGTCAAGTGCTCATATGACATATGTTTTGAGGGTTTGTGTTAATATGATCCTGTGAAGTTGAAAAGTGCTATTATAACCCTGTGTTTTGCTAAAATGTGCTAATATAACTCTGGAGACCTGAATTTGGCCGAAAATACTTGAAATGACTATTATACCCCTGTTTTTTAAAAAATAAAAAAGGTTAAAAGACAATTATGCCCTCAGAATCTTCTGCTCTTTTCTTCTTCCTCCTCTTTTCTTCCTCGTCTTCTTCCTCTTCTGCTCTTTTCTTCTTCTTCTTCCTCTTCTGGTCTTTTCTTCTTCCTCCTCTTTCTTCTTCCTTTTCTGCTCTTTTCTTCTTCCTCCTCTTTTCTTCTTCCTCCACTAGCCTCCAACCCAAAATCCGCCATTAGCTTGGGTCGGATTCGTCCGGATCTTCTCAGATCTTCTTCTTCTCGAGCTTCTCCGAAGAGGCATCGGTCGGCGTGGGTCTGGAGATTTGAAGAACTTCAAGGTTAGAAAATCGCTTTTTCTTGGCTGGCTTACTTGATATATTCACGGGTCTTGGAAGCATCACTTGATAGCTGTGGTCGGGTTCGTAACTATGGAACCCGGCCGGCCTGTTTCTGGGTTCTTATTCGGATGCCGAAGTGCAATTGTTTTTGGCTCCTCCAAGCCGGAAATAAGGTTCACGATGGCCGGAGGAAGGATTGCTATAGGAGATAAGGCAAGACTACAACAAGAGGGAATTCGGAGGTGTTAGAATTCAGAGTTTTCGGTCTTCCGAGAACTTCCGTTTATCCCTCCGGCCAAATAGGCCGGAATCTAACTCTCCGGCGAAGTCGGCGCTCTGACCGAAGCCCGCAAATCACGGTCTCCACCTGTGCCTCCTCGTCGTCGTCGACCTCCTCGGACTCCGGCGCGGCGTAGGCGGAGTTCATGGTCTTGAGAACACCGGTGGTGCGGAAGGAGACGGTTTTCAGGTTAGCAGTGAAAAGATGGGATTTTTTGTTGTTCTTGAAGTATTGGTAATTAAGTATAGAGAGGTTCAAATTAGCTATCGTGTTGGTAATTAGCTATTCTCTGCTTCCATTTTTAACATGACTCTGGTTTATAGCTGTTCTTGAAGTGTTGGGCAATCTGGGCAATGAAAAAATGGGGTTTTGAGGGCTGTATTGAGACCGTGTTCTTGGGGTGAATTGGATTTAGAGGTGAAACTTGGGATTTTTCATTGATGTGCTGAGTAGTTAAGAATTTCTCCTGGGTTAAGAATTTCTGTGGATAATTTTTGTCATTTGTGAGGAATGCGGAAATCCAGATTCCGGCGGTGGTGGGCGGCAGAGGTGGTGAAGCGGCGGTGGAGGTGGTGGTGCGGCAGAGGTGGTGGCGGAACAATGATGATGAAGAAGGAGAATGTAGGGGTATTTTAGTCATTATATTATTAGGTTTAAGACTAGGGATAATTTAGTCATTTTAGATTTGGTCAATGCCGGAAATTACTAAGTCAATGCCGGAATAGTGCCACAGGGTTATATCGGCACTTCTGATGCAAAACATAGGGCTACAATAGCACTTTTCAACTTCATAGGGTCATATTAGCACAAACCTCCAAAACATAAGGTCATATCAGTATTTTGCCCTTAATTTTTTTCATTAAATTGAAAATTAAAGTTGGACATTAAAATGGTTTTAAAAATGTTCAAAGTAGAAATAATCTGTGCAAAATAATTCAAACTAGATTGGATACACCGCGAACGCGCGGTGAGCTTGATAACAAATTATAGAAATTCTATGGGAATGTTAAAAGAGCTGTAATTTAAGCTTTAAATGTATCAATTATACATATAATTGAAGCATGGAGATGGCGAGAGGTGAAGGTTCAGGTGGAGAGGGTTCAAGTGGAGGGTTCGAGAGGTACGGATTCGAGATGTGAAGGTTGCAGTGGAAGTTCGAGAGGTAGTTGGTTGGAGAGGGGGGTTCGGGAGGTACGGATTCGAGTGGTGAAGGTTCCATAGTAGGTTTGAGAGGTGAAGGTTCCATTGGACAATTCGAGACGTGAAGGATAGGGGTTCCATTAGAGGGGTTGGAGAGGTGAAGGTTAGGGGTTCCATTGGAGGGGTTCGAAAGGTGTAGGTTTTGTTGGAAGGGTTCGAGAGGTACCCATTCGATTGATAGGCTACAGTAATCCACGTAAACTTCTCCTGATCATACCGCACGTTGTGCGGTGAGCTTGATATTAAATTATAGAAATATTATAGGAATGTTGTTACGATATAGGAATATTAAAAGAGCTGTAATCGAAGCTACAAATATACCAATTTTACATGTAATTGAAGTGTGGAGATGGTGAAACGGTGGTGTGGTTGAAGAGGACGATTCGAGAGGTACGGATTTGAGAGATACGGATTCGCGAGGTGAAGGTTTAGGTGAGGAGGTCCAATGGGTACTTCTCGAATGGGTACCTCTCAAATGGGCACCTCTTGAGTGGGGACCTCTCGAATGGTACCTCTCGAACCCATCCAATGGAACCCCTCCACCTGAAACTTCACCTCTGGAGTGGGTACCTCTGGAGTGGGAACCTCTCGAATGGGTACCTCTCGAATGGCCACATCTCGAATGGGTACCTGTCAAACCCATCCAATCGAACCCCTCCACCTAGAACTACACCTCTCGAATGGGTACATCAAGAATGGATCCAGCGGAACCCCTCCACCTGAAACTTCACCTCTCGAATGGGTACCTCTCGAGTGTGCACCGCTGGAATGGTACCTCTCGAACCCCTCCACCTAAAACTTCACCTCTAGAGTGGGTACCTCTTGAATGGGTACCTCTGGAGTGGGAACCTCTCGAATGGGTACCTCTCGAACCCATTCAATCGAACCCCTCCACCTGAAAGTTCACATCTCGAATGGGTATCTCTCGAATGGATCCAATGGAACCTCTCCATCTGAATCTCCACCTCTCAAATAGATACCTCCTGAAAGGTTAACTCTCTGATGGAACCATTCCAATGGAAACCCTCCACCTGAAAGTTCACCTCTCGAATGGGTATCGCTCGAATGGATCCAACGGAACCCCTCCACTTGAAAGTTCACCTCTCGAATGAAACCTCTCGAGTCGGTACCTCTAGAATCCATCTAATGGAACCCCTCCACCTGAAAATTCACCTCTAGAATGGGTACCCTCGAACCATCCAATGGAATCCCCTCCACCTAAAAGTTCACCTCTCGAATGGGACCTCTCGAATCGGTACCTCTAGAACTCATCCAATGGAACTCCTCCACCTAAAAGTTCACCTCTCGAATGGGTACCCCTCGAACCCATCCAGTGGAACCCCTCCACCTGAAACATCACCTCTCGAGTGGGCACCTCTCGAGTGGACACCTCTTGAGTGTGCACCTCTCGAATGGTACCTCTCGAACCCATCCAATGGAACCCCTCCACCTGAAACTTAACCTCTCGAATGGTACCTCTCGAACTCATCCAATGGAGCCCCTCGGCCCGAAGCTACACCTCTCGAATGGGTACATCTCGAATTGAACCAACGGAATCCCTCCACCTGAAACTTCACCTCTCGAATGGGTACCTCTCGAATGGGTTCAATGGAACCCCTCCACCTGAAACTTTACCTCTCGAATAGGTTCCTCTCGAGTGGGCACCTCTCGAATGAGAACCTCTCAAATGGTACCTCTCAAACCCATCCGAGTGGGCACCTCTCAAATGTGTATCTCTCGAATCGGTACCTCTCAAACCCATCCAATGGAACCACTCCACCTGAAACTTAACCTCTCGAATGGAACCTCTCGAATCGGTATCTCTAGAACCCATCCAATGGAACCTCTCCACCTGAAACTTCACCTCTCGAATGGGTACATCTCGAATGGGTTCAACGGAACCCTACCACCTGAAACTTCACCTCTCGAATAGGTACCTCTCAAGTGGGTACGTCTTAAATGTGTACCTCTCGAACCCATCCAAGTGGGCACCTCTCGAATGTGTACCTCTCGAATCGGTACCTCTTGAACCCATCCAATGGAACCACTCCACCTAAAACTTAACCTCTCAAATAGGTGCATCTCGAATGGAACCTCTCGAATCGGTATCTCTAGAACCCATCCAATGGAACCCCTCCTAAAACTTCACCTCTCGAATGGGTACTTCTCGAATGGGTTCAACGGAACCCCTCCACCTGAAACTTCACCTCTCAGTTGGGTACCTCTCGAATGGGTTCAACGGAACCCCTCCACCTGAAACTTAACCTCTCAAATTGGTACCTCTCGAACCGGTATCTCTAGAACCCATCCAATGGAACCCCTCCACCTGAAACTTCACCTCTCGAACGGGTACATCTCGAATGGGTTCAACGAAACCCCTCCACCTGAAACTTCACCTCTCGAATGGGTATCTCTTGAGTGGGCACCTCTCGAATGTGTACGTCTCGAACCCATCTGAATGGGCACCTCTCGAATGTGTACCTCTCGAATCAGTACCTCTCGAACCCATCCAATGGAACCACTCCCCCTGAAACTTAACCTCTTGAATGGGTACCTCTCTAATCGGTATCTCTAGAACCCATCCAATGGAACCCCTCCAACTGAAACTTCACCTCTCGAATGGGTACATCTCGAATGGGTTCAACGGAACCCTTCCACTTGAAACTTAACCTCTTGAATGGGTACCTCTCGAATCGGTATCTCTAGAACCCATCCAATGGAACCCCTCCACCTGAAACTTCACCTCTCGAATGGGTACATCTCAACGGAACCCTTCCACCTGAAACTTAACCTCTTGAATGAGTACCTCTCGAGTGGACACCTCTCAAATGTGTACCTCTCAAACCCATTCGAGTGGGCACCTCTCGAATGGGTACCTGTCAAACCCATCCAATCGAACCCCTCCACCTAGAACTACACCTCTCGAATGGGTACATCAAGAATGGATCCAGCGGATGTACCCATTCGAGAACTTTTCAAGGGGCTAAATTGAAAGAAAAAATTTAGCTTATCAAGTGAGCTCAGAGGTCGAATGGAGGACAAAACTTGAAGAAGAAGAAGGGCTAATAGAAACGTTTTTTTTAAATGAAACCCATGTTAATGGGAGGGATATGTATTAGGCTTCCCAAACCTGAAAACAAAAGAATCTTTTAAAAAGTTGAGCTTCAAAAAAATGATTTTGAAGACTTTGTACAAAAGCATAATATGAGGCAATCAAAATTGCCTGAGCAAAAGTCTACTTAGGGTATTTTAGCGATGATTCCATTTCCCATGTCTCCACCCCTTGTGCTAACATGAGAAAATGGATAGATCTCCAAAATGGTTCTAAGTATGAAAAAAGGAATGTCTACTTTCTTCTGATGTTTAAAGACTTCAGTGTTCCTGAAGTTGTGCCTCGATTTCCTCTGCTGTAGGTGAAGTTCCTCCTGCCTAACCGTGTCTTGTCAAAATTTGGTTTCCAGCTTGTTGAATTTTTTCCGCCGGCCTTTTCCCTAAGTTTAGTACCTATTGGAAAGTTACAGATATCAGTAGCATCCATTCAAGCAAGTCTAATTGTTGGGAGTTGTATTTTATCCAAATGAATCAGACCCTTGGTTTTCTGGTCTAGCTGATGAAAACTGAGGTTCTTTGGTTGATATTTAATGGCAAGTTTGCTCAATCTATCCGCCACTAAGTTGCCATCTCTGAGTGTGTGTGTGTGTGACTGGTATATTTGCTAAATCCAGAGCCAGATGAGAAGCAAGTTCAAAGGATTGCCATGGAGCTTTTAGGGGCTCATTTACAACTTGAATGTCATTAATGCAATCAGTTTCTATAGTAATAATTCCCAGATTTAAATATGTTGCATAAATCAAGCCTTGTTGCATAGCTACCAATTCGATATGGAAACTAGAGGTACAGGAGTTAGTTCTGAGGCTGCAGCTACAAATGATCCTTCTGAGTTCCTAATTATAATACCAATACCACATTTGTTGTTGTTTTTGTGCCAGGATGCATCTACATTAACTTTAAACCCATGAAACAATTTAATCCAGTGAATACATTTAATAGTAGGTTTTGGTGGGGGTCTTAGAGTGTTGATTAGACCCATGTTAACCCATTTTTAGTCTTCTAGGCTTTTAGAAAACATAGGTTTAGCAAGGAATGTCAAGGAAATGTCATTTTTAATGTCTGTAATGATTTTTCTATGCAGTGGTTTAGTGTCATGAAAAAATATTCTATTTCTTGATTTCCATAGATTCCAACAGATGAAAGATGGTATTAAAGTGATCAGGGTTCTGTGGATCTTGGCCGTACTAGTTGGGGACCAGTAATTGGTGTCTGTCAAAAATAGTGTTAAACTTATGTGACCTAATCTCAAGTACAGTGTTAAAACAATTCCAGATCTGGATAGCTAGGTTGCATGAGTTAAACCAGTGAGAAAGAGAGTCGAAGTTGAGGCAACTAGGATATTTAGAGGCAAGACTGATGTTAGAGAAGATGAGGATGTCATCGAAAGGTAACATAGCATTTGCTAATTTCCACATGAACACAGAGATCTTCTTTGGCAGTTTATTAAACCACGCTTTATTTAGAATCATGATTTTTTGGTTTTTGTTGCTTACCAAATCATGAGCAGACTTGAAGGTGAAGTTTTCCAAGTTGCCAGGTTTCCAAATTAGCCTATCATGTCTGTGTTGATGAGTCTGAGCAGCCTGTATGAAAGAAAGCATGTTGTTAAGCAAAATTTGCATTGCATTTATGAGGTTCATTTTGTTTGAGATAAAAAAAGCAAGGGTTATATTAGAAGGGAAATTATCATAGGGGATCCAGTGATCTTGGATAGGTGCAAAACCTGTCCAATTTGATGTTAAAAAGTTTGCAGATCCATTCCCATGAATCACTCCTGTGTTAGATTCTGCAATGTTGTTGACCTCAGTGATTGTCTTCCAATTTTGAGATTTTCTTAGGTTATGATGGATAGACCATATGAACTGTGTCCAAGGGGCCAATCCTAACTGAAACTTCCACCAGAGTTTGGCCTTAATGATATCCTTAAATATCTGAGACCAATTTCATTCTGATCTATTGGGAAACACATTTTAGGGAAACTCTTCCACACCTTTTTATCCTTATTTTCTGATTTACCCCAAAAGAAAGTAATCAGTTTTCTTTTTAACTCAATGATTACTAAGTTAGTAGGTTTCATTACAGCCCAAAGGTGTTGTGGGATTAAGAACATTACTGATTTAATGGGTGTTAATCTACCTGAAACACTTAGCCATTTGTTTTTCCATGAGTTAAGTTTTTTGTCATACAATTCAAACAAAAGCTGGAAGTGTATAGATGTTGTTCTTCCTATGTAGATAGGACAACCAAGGTATGTAAAAGGGAAAGATCCTTTTTTGACTCCTAGTAGGTGTTTGATCATATTCTCATGGCCCTGGGTAGCATGTTTACTGGTGTAGTAATTAGTTTTGTCAAAATTTATTTTTTGACCACTGGTTGACTCAAACACCTCTAAAAATGCTTTAAGTCTTTGTACAGTTTTTCTAGTGGCCTGAAAAAATAAAATTGTGTCATCTGCATGGCTAAGGTGAGATATGTTTAAAGCATTTGCAGGTAATTTGAAATATCTCAGCCTTTTATTTTGAAAACAAAAATGCAAGCTTATTGAGAAAGATTATGAGAATATGTTGAAGAGAATAGGTGAGAGAGGGTCTCCCTGTTTGATTCCCCTGGTAGCTCTGAAAAAACCTACAGGTTTGGCATTAATAATTACAGAGAAGAAAGCTGATGACATATTTGTAATAATCAGATTGATAAAGTGTTCTGAGAAGCCAAATTTATGTAGGACATTACTTTTAAAAGACCATTTGACCCTGTCAAATGCCTTTGCTTTGTCTAATTTAAGTATGCAGTTTGGAGCCCCTGATTTATTGTTTAAAAATCTTGTCATCTCTTTAAGGTAAATGACATTATCTGTCATTTCTCTGCCTTGTAAGAAAGCTGACTGATTTTTAGAAAATCAGGGAAGGCAGAAACTCAGATATTCTCTGAACTAATAGTTCAGAGAATATCTTGTTTGTGAAGTTGGAAAGTGAGATTGGCCTATAATCTAAGAAAGATGCAGGAGTGTCTTTCTTACGAATTAAGAAAATCCAAGTGTTTGATATTCTAGGTGGGATGGTGTTGCCTTTCATGAAGTCAAGTGTTGCTTCTAGAAGGTTTGGACCTATAGTATCCCAGTTTTCTCTGAAGAAAGCAGAGGTGTAGCCATCTAGACCTGGGGATCCATTGTGATTCAGCGAGAAGACAATGGATTTGAGCTCTTCTAGGGTTGGTGGTCTGGTTAGCATCTAGTTATCTAGATCATTAATGATACTAGGTATTTGACTCATGAAGTGAGGGAGGAAACAGTCAGACTATTGACTTTCCTCATTAGTTAGAAGGTTAAGGTAGAAATTAATAGCCTCAGTTTCTATCTGTAATGGACCATCAGTCCAAGAGCCATCAGATTTCTTTATATTTGCTATGTTCTGTCTAACCCTTTTTTCTTTGATTAAGGCATGGAAAATTTTTGTGTTTCCATCCCCTTCTTTTAGCCATTTAAGGTTAGCTTTTTGTTTCCAGAAAATTGTTTCCTCATTTAATGCTTTCAGAAGTTGTGCATTCTAGTGGTTAAATCAATTAGATCAGTTTGAGAATTTGAAAAGTCATATGCAATTTCTTTCAGTCTGACATCTTCTTCTGCCTTTTTGATGTTAGCATTAATATCTCCAAAGCATTCTCTTTTCCATTATTTAAGTTCAATTTCAGTCTTTTTAATTTGTGGAATAATTTGCTCATTTCTCTTTCTCTGATTTGTAGTGACCAGTTTGACTGAATTAATTGTTTGATGTCAGTTCTAGTCAGCCATACATCTAGGAATCTAAAAGGCTTTGGGGTAGATGGAAGCCTGCTACCTATGTTGAGTAAAAGAGGGCAGTGATCAGAGGTGTTTCTATTCAAGAAATGAAAAGTACTTTTAGGGTTGTTATCTATCCATGTAGTATCAGCTAGGGCCCTGTCAAGTCTCTCTACAGTAGGTGGTTTTCTCATATTTGACCATGTAAAAGTATTACCTACTATTGAGATGTGTGCGAGTTGACTTTTACTGATGAATTTATTAAAGTCTCTAATCCTAATTCTGTTAGGACAGCTTGGTCCCTTGTATTCTTATATAGATTTCTTAGCATTAAAGTCACCTATCAGTAATTTTTTATTATCCTGATGTGCTATCAGTTTTGTCCATAGTAAATTCCTAGTTTTCCTATTTGTGGAGGCATGTATAAAATAAGTGCACATGTCAAATTGAAAGGAAGGATTAGAGATACAGGTCTTAGTGTACTGGCTAGTTTCAGGTACAATTTGTATTTTGAAATTAGAGTTTCATATTAGCCATATGTTATTATTTACAGAGTTGTGGTAACAATCAAAGTTAAGTCTCATTTTGTAACTTAAGCATGGTTCTGGTTTATGTTTTGGTTCAAGGATACATAAAACCTGGACTTTATGTATACTTAACAATCTTTTGAGTCTATCAATAGATATGTGAAGGCCCCTTATATTTCAAACAAACATTTTATTAGTAATGGCTTTATCATTTATGTTAAGTAACTGGATTTGCTTTTTGAAGTGAATCTCATATTCATTTTGTTGAGTTTATTATACAAAGGCCCCTTGTTTTGTTGGGCTGATAGAAATGCAGAGTTTCAGTTTGCAAAAGAGAAGGAATTCAGTTTAAATAGCAAATTTAGTATGTTTTATATGGAGGATTATGTTTTTGCAAAATAGGCTGGAAATGGTGTAATAGATTAGAGTTGTGAACCAATTTTATATATATATATTTTTGGGCTTAAATTCAAAATACGGAAGTTTTCAACAAAAAATGAATATCTAACAATATTAATTAATAAATTAAGCATAATTGTTATATTTTAAATTAAATTTATTCAAAGCAAAAAATATATATTAAGCATTATTTAATAAAATTATGACTTTAGTTTTTGAGTTGTATATAATTCGAATGTAATAATTCAAAAAATTTTGACTATAATTAACTTTAGTCAAGATAAAAATTTTTTGTTGCATTAATCGGGTGATACACTTATAACTACTGCACGTTGCATTAAATATTTTATAATATTGCAACTAAAACTATGTACCTTTTTATAATTCTTATTCAACCCCGTCTTTCCATATGTCTATGGAAAGACGGTCTTTCCCAACATTTTGCCTTAATAATTTTATATAAATTTCTTATATGTATTTATATAACTTTGTATAAGTTTCTTATGACAATAAATTTATAAATTTAAGACTGTTTAACCTTTTATTTATTTTATATATCGTGTGCTTTTCCAATGTGCAACAACTAGAAAAAATAGTTTTTGTAAAAAATGATTTTACTATCTCATCATTCTAATGAATATATTTTAAATGGATTTATTGTTGCTTTTGTTGCGTAAGGAGATTTTACACTTGATAATATGGAGATTGTACTAGACAATCCAACCAAATTGCATGTGGAATACACTTTGTGCAATTGAAGCACTAAAAGCATCTGACATCAAGAAGGTTGTTCCCACAAGTTACACCTTTTTGGAAGCTGCAGATGTGTATTTTGTAACAACGGTGGGCTACACTGCTGCAACTTATAGAATTTTGCAAGGAGGTCCAAAAATACCACCGTTGGAGTTGCTCTAAACTTATGGACCTGCCATAACCTTGCTTGCAATTAATAAAAATATATCCAAATTCGCAAGCCAAACTCATTAGTACAAATCTTAAAACTTAGATACAATCAGGAAGCATCGACATATATGTCAACTCCTCCTCCTCGGCGCCACCGTCTTCCTTCTCCTCCTTGACGCCACCTCCCCCTCCTCCTCGAAACCACCTCCTTCAACCTCCTCCCCACCGCTACCACTTTCGTCTTCCTCGGTGGCATCGTCTTCTCTCTCCGAAAATCCCTCTTCTCTCTCCGAAAATCCCTCTTCTCTCTCCGTTTCTCAGCCTCTTCTCTGCCTTTTCTTTGTTTCCTCATCGCCGCTCGTTTCTTTGCCCCTTCTCCGTGTTTCTCCACTTCTTCTCTTCATTTCTCTGTCCGCTTGTTTCTGCTATTCCTCTCCAACATCGCCATTAGTATGTTCTTTGTTTTGTTGAGTGTTGGACATGCATCTTTTTTCTGTGTCATGAGTTTCTTGTGCATTTTTCAAGTGATCTGATTTTTAATTGCCCTCTTGGTGTTATAATTAATTTGTTGATTGTTCGTCTTGGATCACGAGCTGCATACACTTAATTATATGTTGCAGTTGTTATTATTCAACGTGTACCTGTTAGTTGTACTGTGAATGACCTTTCATTTTTCATTTGTTATTGATTGTTCATTTTAAATTATGGGGTGCGTCTGTTTACTTATATGTTGCATCTGTTAGTATTCAGTTTGTACTTGTTAGTTGTACTGTGTATGCCTTTTATTTTAATTTGTTGTTTATTTTCCGTTTTGAATTAGGAACTGCACATGTTTACTTATATGTTGTTGTGAGTTGTATTGTGAATGATTTTTTTATTCGTTGTTGGTTGTTTATTTTGAATCACGAGCTGCACCTGTTTAGTTATGTGTTGCATATGTTAGTAATGAGTGTATACTTGTTAGTTGTGCTATGTATGACTTTAATTTTTATTTTTTGTTGACTGTTCATTTTGAATTAGGAATTCCATTTGTTTGCTTATGTATTGCAACTATTTAGTATTTAATGTGTATGACTTTTTGCAGAGCTTAGATTGAAACTTGAAGTGGTTTTAACTTTAAGGAATCATAAAATACTGAACATTGGAGTCCACGAGACGTTCCAGCATGTGGAGGATTTGGAAGAAGATGACACTGAACTTGAGGAATTTGATAATGATCCACCATTGAAGATTAATAACTCATTCATTGTATTAAAGATTGTTAGTTAATCTAGATAGGAATATTGTTGTAACTGTTAGTTCCCTAATGGAAAATATCTATCACGGGCACTTGTAGTATTTATCATGTATCTTTCCCTCTGTTCAAGTGTTGAGAGTCCCTCTTGTGTATGAAACCGACAACATTTGCATGATTTGTATACAAAGTATGAAATGCTTTCAAATGCGTTGCTTTCATGCCGATAAGACTTTTAGTGGCAGCTCTCTAATTGAAATCAAGAAAATTTGATCTTGTTTTTGAAAACAAATAGAGGATTCGGTGTAATCAATACACATTGTAAGGTATTAAATGTAGTTCATATGATAATATTTTTAAAAAAATTACAAAATTATGTAACATCTTTTCTGTATACTATAAGAAATGCTAGTTATAGACTAACATAAGTATGTTTTAACAAAACAGAAACGATTCACAAGGTAACTTATACACTACATTCTGACAAACTTTTGCTATTCATAAAAGGAATTGACATTTTAAAACCAGGTGTGTATTTTTGTTTAAACAAAACATGTTGTAAAGTAATCAATGCACAATTAATATGACAATTTTAAATTGTCAAATTTTAACTTAACATATACATGATCTCCAGGAAAATTTCATAATTCATATTCACAGTTTTTACAATAGGTGCTTGTTTTAATGAAAATAATACGTATTGTAAGGTAACATGTGCATAGTATATACAAAAAATTACAGCATCATTTATTTCATTTTTTGAATATTTACCACGTATATTTTACATGTTAATAGCAGCATACATTCAAAAGTTTCAACAACAATTTCACTTACATCGAAGGTATTTCAACAACATAAACTCATTCAGATGTGAAAATTTCATATCTTTGACACTATTAGGGAAAATTTCATCCTCTTAAAACTAAATTTCATTCGTTCAAAATTGAAATTCGTTGATGTAGATCTTGTTTCAGGGCGAAGAGCTCATAGCAAATTTTGTTGGACAATAACCGATCGGAAAGAAATGAATTGATCAGAGAAGGATTTGGTTGGTTAGGAGAAGTTAGATTTGCATAGGATAGAGAATTTCATCCTCGGTTGGGAAAAGAATTTTGCTTAATTTGCATTTATTGCAAAAATTGGTCTGTGACATATTTATAAGTTTATGGACATGCCACCTGTCAATAGACCCACTCATTTTTATGTTATAAAAAATTAACAAAAACAACAATAAACATGTCAAAATTCTGAATTATCCGTATGTAATTTTTCCTGCGTCTCTTTTCTCACTCATCTTGTAGTTTTGACATCCAATCTTCTGTGTAACGGGTAACTTCATCAAGACGCTTTGAAAAAGTTAATACGTAGATTTGGTGCGGAACATTTGCATAATGTAGGTATAGTCTATCTCTCAAGTATTACAACCTCTATCACATATTTTATTATATAAAAAAAACATCTAATAATTTTTATATAAAAAAATCACCCTTCAAAAGAACCCCCAATAGTAGTAAAAACACTTCTGCACTTTTCGATATTTGAGATGGTTCATCATGTCATGACTACCATATTTAAAATACTCATTATATCCACCGACAACATTTCTCACATGGTTGGCTTTTCATGCATTTAAACGACTTACTTAAGAACAATGATGTTGCCATATTTTCCAAATTGTGATGTTGGCATCATGAACACATATGTATCGAGTATTTTTCGGACCTCTATAGCATCTTTTTGGCTCAAATAGTGTACTGGTATAGTTTGGACGTATCCAAATTGTTACAACATGCGATCAGACATATATGATTTTGTATAGTTTCTTCAATAAATCATACTAGAGTATAGTGTAATAAGACATTTTTTATAAGGATTATTATCAAATTGGAGTCCAAGTAACCCTTATTTTAACAATGTTGACAAAAGAAATGGATTAAAAATACAAATAACGATGATAATAATCATCACATAATCAATTAACAATGAATTGCACAACTAGTATGACAAAAATATAAAAGAAGGTAACTAACCCCATCGACTCTTAGACTCTTAGAGCATCTCCAATGTGAGATTCAATATGGTAAACTTCTCTTGCCACGTAAGAGTAATGGACTCTCAAACCTAAATTTACTCTCCAATCCAAGGGTCAAATAAAGGAGTCGCAATGACGTGGATGAAAATTCAATTGACATTGTCGATGTGACCTTCTGTATTCAGACTATCAATCTGAGGCTCGCTATTTGCCAAATCAGCATACGGTTAAAATTTTTTTATACATGACGGTAAATCTTTGTATTAAAAAAATTATTGCACGTTCCATTAGAATAAATTGCAAATATATATACACACAACAACCAAAAATTCCATAACCACATTATTTTTAAACAAATGATTCAACATGATAAAACTCATTAAAAAATTATAAATCTACTTTTACAGTACAAATAACTTCCAAAAAGTAAAATTAATCATCTATAAATCATAAATATATAGACTAAACCACAAAAAGATATACACATGTGAGATTGAATTTATCAAATATTATTTACCTTTTGAAATTATGCATTTATATATATATTACCACTTATATATATATATATATATATATATTATCTTACATCTATATATATATATATAAATTTATACTAAAAAATTTATAAGTATTAGTCTATTAACATTAGAATTCAATTTTTTTTTCAAATTCTAAAAAGTAACTATGAATTTATAGGTTATAAAATAATTGAATGATGTATTTTAATAATAATGAAAAATCCACATGTTAAGTGCTAAATATATTCATTTATATTTAATAATATATAAATAATAATGATGCATATATTATAGATTGGCAAAAATAAAAATTAATTTCAATTAATTTTTGTTTTTTACTCTTTCTCCATACAAGTAAAATTGAGACATAAATTAGAAAGTTTCTTAACTCATTGTCTATTTAATAATTAGTTAATTTAATGAGAATAACAAATTAATTTCTAGAATAGAATCAATTTTATTTTAAACATGAACTAAAAATAAGTTAGTGCCGATTAATGTTATACTCGAGTTCATAAAAACTATTTTATTGAACCAATATAATTATTTATTCTCCATCATTACTTTTGTAAAATAATTAGATGCATCCAAAATATAATTAATTGTATGAATATAATATTTGTTGAGATCAAATATAATATTAAAATACAATTTCAATATTATATATATACACGTCACATAATAATTGGGAGTTTGTAGCATATTCACGTCACATAATAATTATTCATTTGAAGTTTGGATTGGAGAATGATTTCAAACGAGACACACAGTCGAAACATTTAATATTACGTCAGACTGAAGGTGAATCGATGTTCCAATCAGATTCTACCATTTGTACCAGTTAAATAAGGAAAACTTTTTATGCATTGGAGATGCTCTTAGAGCATCTTCCATGCTGGTTTCGTTACAGTAAACTTTAATTGCCACGTAAGATTTACTAATACGTATTATTAAATTTAATCTCCAATCCAGGAGTCGAAGGTGAACGTCGATATTACGTGGCTAAAAATATAAGTGACGTCCAAATGGACTTTTATTCTCCGAGGATGATATCGAAGGCCGCGCTTTGCCAAATCAGCCACACAAAAAAAAACAAAAGCGCCCTATTTAATTTTTTTATTGGGTAGATATTTTGGTGTTTTGATGTAGGTTTGTATGGAAAAATTTCCAAATTCACGTTTACCATAATTTTGTACACCACTAAAAATAAACCAAACTACATTGAAAAATGAAATGGCAAAATTAATTTTAAACGTTGATTTATTTTTATATATAAAATAAAATAATAATTTAAAGAGATTTTAAAAATATTTTCAATATATGTGGTAATATATACATACATATATATAAATTTATACTCAAAAAAGTATAAGTATTAGTCTATTAACATTATAATTCAAAAAAAATTTCAAATTCTAAAAAGTAACTATGATTTAAAGGTTATAAAATAATTGAATGATGTATTTTAATAATAATGAAAAATCCACATGTTAAGTGCTAAATATATTCATTTATATTTAATAATATATAAATAATAATGATGCATATATTATAGATTGGCAAAAATAAAAATTAATTTCAATTAATTTTTGTTTTTTACTCTTTCTCCATAAAAGTAAAATTGAGACATAAATTAGAAAGTTTCTTAACTCATTGTCTATTTAATAATTAGTTAATTTAATTAGAATAACAAATTAATTTCTAGAATAGAATCAATTTTATTTTAAACATGAACTAAAAATAAGTTAGTGCCGATTAATGTTATACTCGAGTTCATAAAAACTATTGTATTGAACCAATATAATTGTTTATTCTCCATCATTACTCTTGTCAAATAATTAGATGCATCCAAAATAAGGCAAAGTCTTGGGAAAGACGGTCTTTCCATGGGCTTATGGAAAGACGAGGTTTAATTCGAATAATAAAAGGTAAAATGTCTTAGTTGCAACATTAAAAATTTAGTATGCAACATGTAGTAGTTATAAAATTTATAACCCGGTTCATGCAACCCAAAAATTTTATCATAATTTATTCTAATTTACACTTTAAACCTTGGTCTTTCCATGACTTATGGAAAGACCGTGAGACGCATTCCCAAAATATAATTAATTGTATGAATATAATATTTGTTGAGATCAAATATAATATTAAAATACAATTTCAATATTTTATATATACACGTCACATAATAATTGGGAGTTTGTAGCATATTCACGTTACATAATAATTATTCACTTGAAGTTTGGATGGGAGAAAGATTTCAAACGAGACCCACGGTCGAAACATTTAATATTACGTCAGACTGAAGGTGAATTGATGTTCCAATCAGATTCTACCATTTGTACCCGTTAAATAAGGAAAACCCTCCATGCATTGGAGATGCTCTTATATTATCTAGTTGACGCTTAGCTAAGAGTAATGTAGTAGAATTGTCATTTTTAATAGATTTAGGCAATCACTTTAGAGCATGATTTTATTCTTTATTTCTTGTCATCCTAAACAAACTGAAAGTACTTAAATATCAAAACCTATAAATGTAGTTTACATGGTTAATATATATATATATATATATATATATATATATATATGAAAAAAAAAGTCTTGACATAATAATAATATTAGTGTAAGATATAATAAATATATCTGCAATACGGTAAAACAACTGCCAAATTGAGCACTGATGAATCTAGACGCCACTCCAAGTTAACGATACTGGTGTACTAAGCAAGCTACTTCCCCATGCACGATCTTTCACTTTGTCCCAATCAAGAAGAAATGGAAAGGTTGCAATCACTAACAGATGTGCCTGGCCTATCCACAAAAAGAGTTAACCCTAACAACCATGACAAATAACCTCAGACTACTAGCTCAAAATCTCCGATAATTGTCTAACAACATGAAAAAATATTATTCAATTTGATAGTACCAATGTGATATTTTTTGTTGAAAACATATTCTTATAGGTTTAGTATGTTTTGAAGCTAAACTTTCAACTCTTTAACATTATAATCTCTAAAAATAGCTTTCTCGGCAGTAGAAACATTTAAGATATAAGCCATATCATGAGAGTTATGGTCATCTCTCCAAATGAAAAACGGAATGAATTAAATTTTGTATGCCACATTTCCTAAAAGAAGCATGTATCAAAGGCATATTAAAATCATCATGCATACAATCAACCAAATGAGATAGACTATTTGTTTGATTCAATTCTTGACATTTGTTTTCTTAAGTTTCCACTTTCACAACCGGTCTGTCTGCTAATGATACTTTAATATCTTTTGCTCTTATTCAACATATGATATTAGAATACTCATTATAATCAAAAGAGTAATTATATTACTCTGAAAAAGTGAATAATATAAGAGATAAGTGAATATATAATCCTGTATAATTCACATAAGTGCAAATATAACCTTATGATAATTGAAAGTGCAAATATAACCTTAGATAATAAGGAAAAGTGCAAAAATATCCTTTTCAGCAAATTTAAGCCGAAATTTGATAAAATATCATTTTTACCCCTCTTAAAAAAACAAAATAAATTAAATTTACCATCATACCCCTAAATCCTAACCCCAACCCAAACCCAATGCTTATTATTTTTCTCCCTCTCCCATTCTTGATTCAATACCCGCCACCCAATCTAAATTTCATCTCCTGTCCTTGATTTACAGGTTTGTTTTAATTTTAGCTTTCCAAAATTTTGGCAATGACGGAGAGATTGCTGATGACGGAGATGAGGGAGTCGCTAGGGAATGGAAGAAATTTCCGGGGAGTGGAAGGAGTTTCCGGGGAATGGAGAGAGTTGCTGGGGAGTGGAGGGAGTCGTCGGGGAATGGAGGAAGTCGTCGGGGAATGAAGGGAGTCATTGTTGCGGCCAAAAAACAAAGGGACGACCTGGGGTGGTGGTGGTGGCTAGGTGGTGAGCGTGGGGGGTGATAGTGGTAGTGGCCGAGAATGGGCGATTAAGAATTGGTCATGCATTGGTACTAATTAGTGATTAATAGAATAATTATAAAGATGATTAAGAAAATATTTGAATATGAAATTATGGAAGTTAATGTCCCCGGAGATTGATAAGAAGAATGGTAATATTATGTACGCTTTTTAGAATTTAATTGATTAACTTAATCAAAATGATGCGGTAATCCACCAAAGTAAGCCAACCGTTGTTCACTATGAAACCTCTCTTCCTGCAAAACAGATCCCGAAAGTAATTTTGTGGAAAACACTCCGACGATCAAGTCAGCCTTTTCCTCAGAGAATTAGAATTTCTCAGTATAGTTGCACTTACCTGAGCTTGTGTTGCTCTTCCTGTATTTATAGCCTATCGTATTCGTGGCTCCACGTTATTAGGGATTGAGATCGTGGATCGCGCCATGGTCACTATATTTTTTGTTCATGCCTAAATGCTTGTCCTCATTCCGTATTTCTCAGTTCATGATTGGATCCATGACCACATAGTTCTTCCTTTATCGGTTCGTGGTTGACTTGAACTTTGGGATGAATGGCTTTGTCTATTCGTAAAGTGAGACTGGGCTGGGCCTGGAGGTCAACAACCTTTTAGCTGCTGGTTAGGTATACACCATAAGCCCCCCAGCCATGAAGTCAATAAAACATGAAGGTATGATTATGCTCGAAAGCTGAACAAGAACTGTTATTCTATTCATTTTTTGAACCGTAATAACATGTTCGTTGTCACAGCGACTTGAACTGCTTTCGCAAAGTGTTGTGTGCTTCTTGGTTGTGCTTTGTTACCCCATTGAATTTTCCAACCTTTGAAAATTTAATTCAAAATTTGGAACTATAAGGATTGCGGTAGACATCTAGTTGTTGCGATCACGGAGCCTAGATTTTCTCCTTCTTATTCGCTAACAAAACTCTGAGATTTCCTCTCATTCCGTTACATTTCCCCCTCCCTCTTTATAATTGCTTTGATTTTTGCATTTTAACTCTGTCACTGTTCAGTGTATTCTCTCCACTCATACACCACCGCCTTCTCAAATTCCTAAAAAGGTAATTCACTATTTGTCAGACCGTCATGATTACTTACTGTTTCCTTCTGGCTTTTCACTTTCTTTAATTAAAATCAAATCTCTTTAGAATTCTTCATCTTCTTCTCTTCTTCTATATTGCTCTGATCTTCCATCCCACTCCATTAATCTCGTAAGTTCTTTTGTTCTCCATCTCTTTTTTCCTTTCTGGAACAATTTTTATAGTTGTGAATTTGCATGGTATCTTTTCTGTAGTAATTTTCTCTTTCAATCTTGATCTAGATGTTATCCTTTTGCTTTTCCGGCATATTATCTATGCTCTTCCTCTCAAATTTTGCCAAATTTTCCTTTTTAAATTATGTGATTGTAATTGATAAGACTTTCGTCTGAATCTTAAGAATTCTCATTGTTTCAATATCTACCTCTAATGTTGTCGAGACTTCCATACAAAACGTCTCCGATGACAATGTCGATTCTGGGGAGAATTCTTACCAACTTACCGGTTCTTCCACCGTTAGTACCAATCTCTCCTATTGCTACTTGGAAAAATTAAAGCATAATTTTTCTTATTTGTCTTCGTACGAGCTTAGGGCTCTTGAGCCTTCTGAAAGCATTCACACCCTTCCTTCTGGCTTTATCTCCTACTACTTGGATTATCTTAAGTTTGGACTTGTTTTTCCCTTACCTCAGCATGTCCTGGACATGCTTTCACATTATCGGGTCGCATTATCTCAGCTCCACCCTAAGGCTGTTTCAATTATTGTTGTCTTCTATCATGTGTATGAGGCAGCTTAGGTGCCTTTTTCAATTCACTTATTCTGTAACCTTTACCAGCTTCGGAAAGTGAAAAACTTGTCTGAAGAATTCACCCTTTATCCCGTGATTCCAACTATCAAATTTTTCATGGATTTCCAAAGAACTGTGGTGTATGGCGTAAGAAGTTTTTCTTTCTAAAACTTGGTAATGATAGGGAACCATCTTTTCCAATTTGGAACTATAATGTTCCTATATCAAAACTTCCTAAGGCTGGGGTTTGTCTTAATGCTAAGTCTGAAGTTGTACTATCACTTAGCAAACATTCGATCAGTCTTTATCCTGCTGGTTCTGAGAGCGAAGGTGTTTGTTTGTCGTTATTTTGTCGCTTTTCCTTCTCCTACTTATTTTTCTCTCTTGTTGTTCTCACTGCATTTTATGTCTGTGTGTTCATCTGACTTGCTTTGTATACTGAATTGCAGATATAGATTTAACCAAGCACTCCGTTCATAGAAATTTTATCTCTGATGATGAAAATGAAGGTCCAGAAACTATGGCTACTGAAACAAATGACAACACTGCAAATGTTGTCCTTGAGGAATTTGCTATCAAAGCCTACATGCAGCTAATAACTTCTGGGGTTATAACTAAAAAAAGGTAAGGAGGTAGCTGCTCGCAACTCCAATGAGACCTCCCACAGAAGAAGGAAAAAGGATCAACATATGGATCTTCAAACACTTTGGAGTCTGTTAAGAAAAAAATGCGTATTAGCCACTCCCATCCCAAACTTCTATCATGAAGCCATGGCTTAATGGCAGAGGGAACTATTCCTGCTACCATATCTAAGTTGTCACTCCATGAGACAATGGTTTTGGTATGTTCTTTAGGGTTGGTGTTGTGTTTTAATTTGGTGCTTATTGATGTCTAACTGTTATATTTGCTTGCGTATTTTGAAAATAAGGTTGGTGAGAGTCTCCAGCTCACCATCGAACAAGTTTCCAAGTTTGCTAAGGGAGACAGGTCGGTCCTAGAAACATGGTAGGCTATCGAAGCGAAGTGCACTACTCTTAATCTTTCTCTTAAAGCCACTGAAGAGCTTGCACTTTATGTTGAAGAGCATGCCTTAGCCACTGAGAATGAAATATAAAAGCTGCGTTCTGAGTTAGAGGAGATGCGGACTACTGGTCCTACTTCGCTTTCGTTTTTTCAGGTTCTGGTTGATAGGCTTATGAAGACGAAGTATTTTTATGCTTTGTTTGAAGATGTTTCAACTTGCACTCGCAACGGTGGGTACTGCGAGACCCTGGTCAAACTGTGAGAACTGAACCCTACTGTGAATGCTCTGAAGCAGCCTAAATTGGCCAAGTCTGAGAAAGTGTTGGAGCAACAGAAGGCTATACTTAACAAATGGTTTAGTAGCTGCATTTCTGATGGTGGTCATTCTTATTCCTTGCTATCCCACCTTGCTAGTCTTCCTTGTTTGCCTTCTGCGGCTGAGTTGAAGGAATGTGCAGTTGATTACTTTCAGGATATTCCCTTCAGTTCTTGAGCCTCTCAACTTCACGTTTCTAAGCCTCTTTCTAATATTGATGTTGATGAAAATTTTGAGGTCAATTTGAACGTTGAAGGATCAGCTCAGCATGCAAGAAAGGAGGATTTTAATGTTGTTGTACATCCTTCATCCGCCTCCTCTTCTAATGTTAGTCAATCCTAGTGCTATGAATTTTGAGTCTTTATTTGTAATTCATAACAATTTTCTGAAGTATGTATGTATTGTTTTTACTATCAAGGATATTCACTTTTGATCGCCTTTCTACTTGTGACAATTCTCCTCGTAGTTATTTATATGCAGGGCTTTGATATTTTGGTTGATCATAAAATTTTGAAACGTCTTGAATATCTGGGATCTAATCATTGTTTTCCTCATCACCCTGGGTTTTTGTCTCCTCTTAGTCTTTATCCCAGAACTTCGTGAACTTGTTTCTTCTGATCGCTTCTATCATGTGGAGTCTATTCCCTTATGTATTGGATGGCAAATTTCTACTTCCTCATCACTTTCTTCTTCTTCTACAGGATGCTCTTGTATCAAGGTTGTACCTGAAGGTTGTAGTATTGAATCCCTGGACAAGGATATCGTTCGTAGCTTAGTCGCTCAATCTTACATGCATTCGTTCAATCTTCCTGTCCGTGTTCATGAATGGGAATTGTTGTTAGGTATTCATCTGTAGTATTTGTTATTAGGTATTAACGACCTTGAAGCAAGGTAGAAAAAGACTGTAAAAGACATACAAGAATCTGTTCATGAATTGAGAGAATTTTGTGTGGAACAAAACAACTTTATTCAATATCAATAGTTGAGTATGGTAAAAATGATTCGTCACTGGGAGGAAGCTAAGAATTTTGCTGCAAACAAGGCTTGTGAAGCTCATTAAAAGACCCTGATCATTGATAAGCAATGTACTCGCATCGACGAATTGCTGGATCGATTGAAGAAAAAATAGGATGAGTGTGATCACTTTTCCTCTTCTGCAATTGAGTGGCAAAGTAAGTTTGATCATTAGTTTTCTATACATACTCAACTGGGTAGTGAAAATGATTAGCTTCACGCTGAGTGTAATCGCCTTGACTCATCTGTGCACCAGCTCGAGCAAGCTTGTGTTGATTACGAAGATAAGCTCCAGGCCCTTTCATCATCTGCTCGTGGTTCTACTGGTCGTGGAGATCTGACTATGGATATCGGTGGCAGAGGATTAGGTCACATATTTTCCAACTGGAGGAAGAAGTGAAAAATTTGATAGCTACGAATAAGAGTTACCAAGATATTGTTGATGTTATGAGTATGCAGCTTGACCGCGAAGAGTTTGGCCCTATAATTGATTTTAAGGCATATTATGCCAGATATATTGGGCATATGGAACGAAGGGGTCTAACACGTCATCATGCATACTTGTACATGAAATGGGGATATGATCATATTTTAGATGAGAAGCGCGCGACTGAGCAATCCTGTCGTGAGGCTAAGCACTCTCATCGCGAGGCTGAGCAAACTCGTCATTGCAATGGTTTGTCATCTTCCAGATTGTCTCGTGCATCTAGGCAAAGATAGCTATTTAATGGAATTTTTCAAGTAGTACTTTTATATTATGTTGTTTTGTATTTTGGAAGGTTGTTTATTTGATGGACAAAAAATATTACGCTTTTCTCATTCGCAAGATCTATAGCTTGCAAAATAGGTAGCTTGTATTGTGTAAACTGCAAGATCTATTGCTTGCTTGTATCGCTATTTTTGTGGGCATATCTTTCTTTTTGCAAGATATATGACTTGTATAGTCAATTTGGTGAAGTTGCAAGATCTATCGCTTGCAAACTTGAGAGCTTCGATTTGTGCAAAACGCACGATCTATTGCTTACTGATGTTGCTTATTTCATAAGCATGTATGCCTTTGTTCAAGATCTATAGCTTGCAAAAGTAATATTTGCAAAGTTACAAGATCTATAGCTTGTGAAATCGAATAATTGTTTTGTTCTAATAGCAAGATCAATTTCTTGCTTTTGTTGGTTTTCCTAATTTTTGTTTATTGCCTTTAGACAACTTCATAGCTTGCTATGGCATGATTGGTCATATTCGATTTCTTACGATCGCAAGACTTGGTATTCTATTTGTAATATGCTATAATTTGCTATTATCCACAATGAACAAGGACTGGAAAAGTAATTTTGCCCCAAAAGATGATTTTGATATTTATAATGTTCGATCACGATAATATCTCCTTCAAAACATAACAAAGGAACGAACACCACGAATGATCATCTCATGGCTTCTATACAACTAGATATTTCCTGCATTCTTCCTTGGATCTACACAAAACTTTCTGAAGTTGATCACATGCAAGTATTGGGAACACTGGTGTCATCCAACCTCTCTAACTTGTAGCAGTTAGATCAGTGTGCCTTCGTTGTCTTGTAGGGTCCTTCCAACTTTGGGCTTAGCTTTCCTTTTTCTTCTGCTAGGTTTGCTTCATTTTTCCTCAATACGAGATCACCAATTTAAAATTGCGTATCCTTAACTTTCTGATTGTAAGCTCTAACCATCCTTTCTTTGTACTTTGCCTCTGTGATCATTTCCCTTTGTCTTTTTTCTTCAAGTTCGTCTAAATTCAACCTCATAATTTTAGGATTATCGCCCTCCTTATATTCTTCTACTCGAAGGCTTGAATTTCTGATCTCCACTGGTATTACTACTTTGAGACCATAGACCAGACTGTATGGTGTTTCTCCCATTGGTTATCGAATAGTTATTCTGTACGACCATAGGGTATTAGGTATCTCGTCAACCCAGCTAGTTCTCTTTCCTTCCAACCATTTTTGGATACCATGAACTATGGTTCCGTTTCTTACTTCCACCTGGCCATTTGCTTGAAGGTGAGCTACAAATGTAAACTTTTGTACAATCCCCAACTTCGAACACCATTCAGTAAAGGTTCCACTTGTGAATTGTGTGCCATTGTCTGTGCCGATAGTTTGTGGAACTCCGAAGCGACAAACTATATTCTTCCAAACAAACTTTCTCTTTACTTCAGCCGTGACTCTTCCTAATAGCTTTGCTTCCACCCACTTCGTGAAATAATCAATTGCCGTGGTTATAAATCTAGAATTTCCAGCACCCTTTGGAAAAGGTATGACTAGGTTGATTCCTAATTTATTGAATGGTCAAGCTCCATATATTCCCCTTAAAGCACCCTGTGGTTATTGCAACAGTTGGGCATTAATCTGGCAACTTTTTCACTTGCGCACAGAGTTATGCGCATATTTGAACATGATTGGCCAATAGTATCATGCTCAAATGATCTTCTTCGCAATCGTTCTAGACCCTTGATGTGTTCCACATAATCCTTTATACACTTCCTTCAAGATTTCACCTGATTGCGATGGTCCTACACATTTTCTTCACTGAGATAGAAACATTTCTTGTATAAGATTCCCCCTTCGTGAACGCAGTTATGAGATCGCAATTCTAACTTCCTGGCTTGTATTTTGTCTATTGGCAACTTTCCCCTTGCAAATTACTCTATTAGTGGTGTCATCCAGTTTACTTCTTCTATCTGGATTGTTGACGTGGTTGTCATTACTGTTCTTCTGAATGGAATAACCTCCACACTTACATCTTTGTGTTCGATCAATGAATCGAACCTAGCGGTTGCCAGCTTTCTTACGGCATCTGCTTTTGTATTTTCACTTCTTAGTACATGCTAAATATTGAAGTATTCGAGTTGGGCAATGAGCTGACGGCCCTCCTCAAATAGTTTACCAGCTGCTCTTCTCGCACTTCGTAGTCTCTAAGCACTTGCTGGACTACTACATGTGAATCACTAAATCCCTGAATGCTTTTGACCTTCATCATGATTGTAAGGTCTAAGACACATATTAATGCCTCATATTCAGCCTCATTGTTTGTGAGTGGGAAGTTGAAACGAAGTGAATATCTGTGCTCCCTTCCTTCTGGGTTGACTAGTAGCAGTCATGCGCCGCAACCTTCTTTGCTAGATGCTCCATCAACAAACAACTTCCATGCAATGTTTACCCACTTGGATTTTCCTTTGTCGATTCCAAGATTCTGCTGTATGTTCGTGTCTTGTGCGTCTTCACTTGTCATCCCCACAGTGAAATTTACTAAGGCTTGTGCCTTGATTGCGGTTCTTGGCTGGAATTAGATCTCATATTACCCCTATCTAAGAGCCCTCTTGGTCATTCTACCAGATGCTTCAGGATTGCTTTGGATACTCTTGATTGGGAAATTTGTATAGATGACAATCTTATGACTGTGGAAATAGGTTCACAATCTTCTTGTTGAGTATATCAAATCTAGAGTTAGCTTTTCAACCGGCATGCATACCCTATCTACACTTTGTAGTATTTTACTGATGTAGTACACTGGCAGTTATCTTTGGCTTTCTTGACGCACCAAAACTGAGCTTACTACATTTTTTAAAACTGCCAAGTGCATATATTCCTTAGAGACTGGTGATTTCAATGTTGGCAATGTTTGAAGCTGCTCATTCAAGAACTCATACATTTTTTTAACTTTCCTCGCTCCAGCTAAACTTTTTTACCTTCATCGGGACTTCAAAGAGGGGGAAATGTTTCTCAGCTGCCTTTGAAACAAATCTACTAAGTGCTGCCAACGATCCCATTAATATTTGTACTTCCTTAACTGTTCGTGGTTGAAAACGGTCTACTATAGCCAAAATTTTCTCTGGGTTAGCCTCGATCTCTTTGGAGGATACCTTGTATTCTAATAATTTTCCTACGCCTACTTCAACTACGCATTTTTTGGGATTAAGCTTCATCCTAATCTTACTCAATGTATCCAAAGTTTCCATCAAGTCTTCAGCAAAGTCGCCCACTCCTCTGTTTTTGATAACTATGTCGTCAACATATGCTTCCATATTTTGTCCTATCTGATTGCAAAATGCATTGTCGATCACCTCTGATATGTTGCTCCTGCACTTTTTAGGCCAAATGGCATTTTCACATAACAAAATATTTTAAAGCTCGTTATGAATGTCGTCTTCTCTGCGTCTTATGGGTTCATCAACATTTGGTGGTACCCGTTATACACATTAAAAAGGCTAGGACTTCATATCCCAAAATCGCTTCGACTAGTTAATCAATTTTAGGCAAAGGATAACAATCTTTTGGACACACCTTATTAAAATCAGTGAAGTCTATACACATTCTCCACCCCGCGTATGAGTTTTTCACCATTATTGGGTTTGCCAACCATTTTGGATAGATGACCTCTTTTGGTATACTAGCCTGAAGCAATGGTGTAACTTCCTCCTCAATTGCTTTCTGCCTATCACTAGCAAAGCTTTGTTGCTTTTGCTTGACTGGTTAGACCAAATCACTGATATTCAAAGATTGGGAAGCGATTCCTAGGTCGATGCCTCCCATGTTCTGTACACTCCATGCAAATGTATCTTTGTGACTTTGCAATATTTTTATGACTTTTTATTTCTCCATATGTGGAAGATGTATTCCTATTTTAATGCACTTAGAATTGTCTTTGCCATCCAAAGTGACTACTTCAGTTTCTTCCCCCAAATTAACTGTCGATTCAAATTGCCTGAGTAAGCCACCATCTAAGACTGGAAGACCGTTGTTGTACCTCTCAAAGATAGTATTTATAGGCTCAACTTATGGCTAACTAATCAATAGTAGCTAGCGGTAAGACGAGGTCATCCACGAGGAAAAGGGGGTTTTATCAAGTGTTAAAGCATAGTTAAAAAGCACATGAAGGAGTCACTCTACGTGTGTGGTAACCAAGTTGGGGGGGTTGGTTTTTGAAACACTACGACTACTTTGAACAACTAAATTAACAAAATATTCGATGTAAATACGATTACAAGCAGCACAAATAACTTAACAAAGGTTGTAACGAGTCTTGGGCATAATTGGTTTACATTTCTAGTCATCCTTTGATCATGGATTAATTATCCTATTTTTATGCATTAATCACATATTGTGGAGAACTTATCCACACCTTTCGAGTGTTGATATTTCTCACCTCCCCTCGGTTATAGTTAGAGTGAATGATCGGCGCCACATAATAACCCTTACCCTCGAGTCACTCTGGATGATCAGTGTCATAGACTTCTCCGAGGATATCAATACACATTGAGATCCAACACGACTACCACACTGCCCTACAAGTGAGAAACACATAGATAGCACAAGTATAACTACTAATAACGACTACAAGGATCGACCTTCATGCTAATCGTTATGAGTGGGCTACATTGATAATTAGTCAAACCCATTCAAATTCATCCTAAGTCTAAGCAATTTCATCAATCAACAATCATAATTAGCTGTCACTCATAATTATAACCTAGCACTGACCAACAACAATCACATTGACAAAAGGTCAAAGTCTTCCAAGTTTGACCAAAGACTTAGCAACACATCAGCCCATAATCATCAACTAGTTGATCATCCTAGCATAAATCATGCATTAATCACACAAGAAAGCACCAAACATACTTAATAATCAAAGCACAAAATAGGATAAATTAAACCTCACAAATTCATACTAGAAATGCTTACCAATTGCTCCTAAGAGTATATTTAGCCTAGATTATAAAAACCCATAACAAAATAGCAAGAATCCATGGATGAAATCAAAACTCTAAGAAAAGATTAATGAGAGGAAGAAGGATATAAGGTTTGGAGTATTTATAGCACAAAATGGTCAAAAGAAAGTCAAGGCCCGCAGTTGGCGGGTAGGCCGACCAGCTCGTACCAGAGCGAGGCTGTGGCACGAGGGCACAGTGTGAGGACATGGCACGAGGCTATGGCGGGCGTACAGGCACGTGGGTACGAGCGGGTCTATAGTCGGCCGCTAGCGGGCGTGCGATGAGGAGAGCTGGCATGCAGATCCGGTCTAGGGCTGCGCTCCATGGCTTATCTTGAGCGCACATCCGCGTGCTGGGATGCGCTGCCCGCACCCAAATTCTTCACAATCAGGTTTCCGTGTGTGGCCATGCTCTAGCTTGGGCAGGCCGCGCGTTCTAGTTCTGAAGCTGCGCTCCATGGGTTGTTTCCACTGCGTGGTCGCACGATTAAGGGCACTGCCTGCATGCCTGGTATTCATCACCCAACCGGTTGACCGGCTAGTCTTCGCATCGGCCGGCTGGCGTTCGTTTTCCAATTCGGACTTTCTTCTACCACATATGGCACATGGCCTTCAATCTTCTATCATCCTTGCGAATGGCCTTCACTAAAACAATCCAAAGTGCATACGAGCAATCTACAAATTAAGCTTACAAATAGGAATCTAGACGCTCGTAATGACCAAAAATCCATTAGACTATAAATAGGTTATAAAATGAAGGATTTAGATATAAAAACTGAAAATGGCCATCTAAACACCTAGATGTAAACCTACCTAAATCTAGAAATCTTCCACAAAAACATGACAAAAGAGATGTTAAATGCTTTGGAAAATACATGCATTTGACGTCCTATCAAACCTTCCCGCACTTAAACCTTTAATCATCCTCGAGTAAACAAGAACAAGCAAAGATCTAGGCGTAAGCTAGCATGCAAAAGTTTTCCCAAAACATCCAACATCATATTCCTAGACTACCCTAACCCCCAAGACATAAGAATTTCTCACACTCTCAAGATAATCTAAACAACCATCATACCAATCAAATGTGAGGTATACAATGCAAGTGCAAAATTAGCTTACTCTACCAAAGAAGCCACCAAATAAACAAATCAAGAGAGGTATAAAATTTTTCAATTTCTCTCATTTTCTCTCATTTTGCCTAGGAGCCCTCTCGGGTTTTCATCCTAGCTTCACACATTTTTTTTCAAGGCTCACCCTCTCTTTTTTCGCACCATTTGGCCTCTCATTTTTGCATAGGTTTCCCTTTTGGGTTTCAACCTATTCGGACCCCCCAATTTTGCCTAAGTTTCCCTCTCGGGTTTTCAACT
The DNA here is from genome assembly GCA_037428765.1 of Rubia yunnanensis. Classification (NCBI taxonomy): domain Eukaryota; kingdom Viridiplantae; phylum Streptophyta; class Magnoliopsida; order Gentianales; family Rubiaceae; genus Rubia; species Rubia yunnanensis. The sequence goes on along the minus strand of CM075063.1, from coordinate 41,681,021 downwards.
TAGTGGGATGTTTTCTATTCTCTTTTTTTTTTCCAATTTGTTTTCATTAGAAATCTTTCAAAAGAGCTACTTGCTACAACAAAAATCACTACTAATCATGAGTATCAATTTATTTCCCTCCCTGCACTTAAATGTTGCATTGTCCTCAATGCAAATAAACATTATAGATCATATGCTAATGATAGAAAATGAGAGAATATTCATGATGAGTAACAAACACCAAAAACACGCTTAGTAGCACAACTTTAAGATCTAATGGACAAACTACCACAACCACAATATACTCTCCCCACAACCTCCATCATAAAGGTCCAATAACAACTATTGTCATGCATAACAAATCGAATAGAGCATTTAAATTGCAATAGAGGGGAGAGATACCTCTTTGGTTTTGAATTGTGTGTTTCAAGTGGGTCGCGAGTAAATAAGTTCAGCGTGTATTTAGAGGTGGTAAGGAGGGAATTTGGTACTTTAGAGATGGGGGAGTGTATGAGCATCGCATAACTTGCACTTATATACGATTTGTGAGTTGAACTTCTCCAAGCCCCAGTTGCTTGCCCATTTTTCTCACTCCTTTTTCTCCAAAACTAAATGCTCCATAAAAAAAAATCATACAATCTAAGCGTAATAGTGTTCCAAAAAAATAAAAATAGAAAAATCATGAATTCCAATTAAAACAACATATCTCCACAATTCTTAACAAAAAGGAGATCACAATTACAACGATGGAATTTCACGAATGACTATCCAGGTGATCAAAACCAAGTTTATTTAACGTCACCAGCACGACATACTCCTTTTTTAAAGCTTCATTTAAAACATTCCTCGGGTCTCCAGAATCACCATCCGTGATTCCGCCCATTCTTGTCTCCGCATGTATTGGTCTCCAACATTGTCTCGCCTTAAACCTCACCTTCAGAGCCAATTGAACCTGTGTGTCTCGTCCCTTTTCAGGTGGTTTTGGGGACTCTTTGAAGTGAAGGAGGTTTAGATGATATTTCTTTAACCCCTTCTTCACTCACTGCAAGTTAGTACTAGAGACATTCGCATATGCAACATTGACTTTGTTCAACATACTAGAACCTTGCTTAGACGCCTTACTCATTCCATTATCAACTTCAACTAAATTAATTTTGTGGCAATGTTCAAATTAATTGTGAGGCTAATGCAAACTTTCAAGTATAGTGACACCATGACAAGACATTTTATCCTTTGGAAGTTGTTTGTCCTTGTTGATCTCATAACCTAGTTTTTCTCCGTCTAACTCTAAGGTCAATGAACCACTATACACGTCAATCTTAGTTCTCGCCATTTTCAAAAATGGTCTCCCTAACAAGATAGGAGGCACACTATCATCATGCGGCTTATTGAGAACATAAAATTTGGTGGGGAAAACTAGTTTATCCACTTTAACCAACACATCTCGCACTAGTCCTTTCAGAATAGTTTGGGAATGGTCGGCTAGTTGTATGATCATCCTAGTTTCATGCAAAGTCCCTAAGTTAAGAGTCTTGTATAGAGAGTAGGGAATTACATTAATAGAGGCTCCTAGGTCTATCATTACCTTTTCAAAAAAATTTGTCACCTATGACAAAAGGGATAGTGAACATGTTGGGATCATTGCATTTAGGAGGTAGTTTCTTTTGAAAAAAGTCGACACTTGTCCACCAATTTTAATTTTTTTCAACATTCTTCAATGCTTTAGTTCTCTTAGGTGTGCATAACTCTTTAAGGAATTTAGAAAACACAGGCACTTGATTGGTAGCATAAAAAAGGGGAATGTTTAGCTGTATTTGTAGGAAACCTCAAAAGGGGCTTTATTCTCATTCTTGCGATTCTTGTCCCGCAAGGTGGTGGAAAGATTTTTTCAATTTCCCTCTTCTTTGGTGGTTGAGTGATCACCTCCTTGACCACTTGGTCTTTCACCACAAGCTCCTCTTAGACTTCTTTCCCATCCTTAACAACCCGCTCAAGCTCCTTGGTTTCTTTCCCAGTTCTCAAGGTGATTGAGCTTACATTTTGCCTTAGGTTCAATTCCGGTTGTGAGGGAAGTTTTTTGGAATCCCTAGCCTCCAATCAGGCCACGAAAGATGCAATTTGGCTAACTTGACTTTCCAAGTTCTAGAATCTAGCTGAGGTGTGATCTTCCAAATATGTGACCATGGTGGTTATGGCATGCATAAGCTCCTCATGCTCCGACCTTGATCTCCCCTCTTGGGGGTTAGATTAGCTCTCATCCTTCGGGTAGCCTTGTTGTGGTGCTCGATTATACCCTTGATTTCCTTGGTAATAGGTTTGTGCCCTTGATGATTTAGTTGAAACCCACCTTGATTACCTTGAAAACCACCTTGAGAATTTGATTGACCGGCTTGCTCATCTCTCCACCGAAAGTTTAGATGGTCTCTCCGCCCAGGGCATAAGTTTGGGAGTATGGATCATACTTCTTCTCATGAGCTTATCCCCTTTGGAGACCTTGTCCACCTTGCCCTTACCCACCTTGGTACCCCTTCAACTTGCTAAGCATGAGATGAGAATAGTGTTGCAATTTAATGCTTTGAATGATTGTCTTTGCTATCCTCCAAAGAAGTGAATGTTCATGGACAATTGGGCGAAGACAAAATTTCTTCACAGAAGGAGATAACCGCTAACGGCGGCTAATCACGGAAGGGTTTCAAAATCTCCGGCTCGGAATAAAAAATTCACATGAAGGGAGGAAAATCGTAAGCCCTGTGGACTGAAGCATGTAATTAAAACAAGTGTTGTTTTAGATATAAAGGAAAGTTTAAAAAATTACAGAATTATCCCTGGTTGACGGATATAAAGCAAACAAGGAAGGACGATAAATATGATTATACATGTAATGTATTATATTGTTTATTTTTACCAAACGGCTACAAGAAAATAAAATTAAAAAAAGAACTGGTTATTTTAATTTAGTTAACTACACCTGTACGACAGAAGACGTAAACAGGTGTTTGATCATTTTCCTTTAGCGGTGGACTCAGGAAGATACTGTAGAAGCAGTAGAATGCACTGACATTTCTAATCTCATTATCTGCCGACAAATTCTGTGTCTCAAGCTCTTGGATTGTCCAGCAAAAGGAGTGCATGCATGTAAGAGCTTGAAAAAGGCACGTGATCGATTCAGGATTTTTAAAAGGTTGCAATAATTTGTGATGTTGAGTTGCACTTCCGATCTGATGATATGTATGTGTTTGATGTTATGATTCTGATGATCTATGAACAACTTCTTGGTGTTTCTGCGTCGATTCTTACAGTATATATACAGTAATTTTAAATTTTGCCTTGGGTTGATGATGAATATAGCTCATGGTGCCCTAGAAAAGGGGGATCGATGTCAATTGTGCTTTAACTTGGCTCCGGAAAATTGTAGAATCAGAAAGTTATAGGAAGTGTTTGATTTTATTGGCGATCAAAAATAATCAATGGTGCATCTTAATGATTATATCGGCAAGTGTTTGTTCTCTATTTGATATATGTTACATTAGGGTATGCTGCTACTGGTATTTATGAAAATAGGGAATGAAATGAAAAGGTTACCATCTTCTTTCAGTACCAATCTTAGTGATTAAGAACTCCACAATCCTACTAGATATTAGTTATTTCTATTACAGCAGATCTTTTGTTACAAGGTTGCGAGATTGGAAAGTGAGAAAGAGTTACAACATCAGACCGCTCTTCACCCAGGAAAGGACGGGCTGAACTGTTACTTTCAAGAATTCTTCCGGTAATTGTCCTTTCAATCAATTTCTGAAAAATGTCCATCAACATTACAACATGTGGAGCTCATCTGTACTGTGTGAATGAGACTTTTAAGGCTGAGGGAGGGTTCATGATTATTGCATTGTATCTTATTTAAACTACAAGGGTTCTTTGCTTTGGTTAGACGAAGTGTATGGTATTCTTTAGCTGTATGATTTTAATTATAAGCAAAACTCGTGGATTTTACGTCATGAAAAAGGTTTGAACTTGACCTATGCAAGAGTTTATTCTCTATTTGATGTTAATAGACTTATAGTTGAATTTCAAGTTATGGTATGTTGCTGCTGGTATTTATGAAAGTAGGGAATGAAATGAAGAGATTACCATCTTCTTTCAGTACCAATCTTATTGATTAAGAACTCCACAATCCTACTTGACATTAGTTATTTCTATTACAGGCCTTTTGTTACAAGGTTGCGAGGTTGGAAAGTGAGAAAGAATTACAATATCAGATTGCTCTTCACCCAGGAAAGGACAGGCTGAACTGTTACTTTCAAGAATTCTTCCGGTAATTGTCCTTTCAATCAGTTTCTGGAAATATGTCTATCAACATTACGACATATGGAGTTCATCTTTATTGTGTGATTGAGACTTTTAAGGCAGCAGGAAACTCTCTTTAGGAAGAGGGAGGGTTCATGATTATTGCATTTTATCGTATTTAAACCACAAGGGTTCTGTGTTTTGGTTAGACGAATAGTATTCTTTAGCTGTGTGTTTTTAATTATAAGCAAAACTCGTGGATTTTACGTCATGCAAAAGGTTTGAACTTGATGTATAAGTTTGTTCTCTATTTGAAACTCCTGTCAGTTTCTTGCCTGTTTACACCTCTGGATCTCAGCTTACAAACCTGGAAATGTATTCTTCATTATATTGATGTTAAAGTTGAATGTTAAATTAGGGTATGCTGCTGCTGGTATCTATGAAAATAGGGAATGAATTGAAAAAGTTACCACCTTCTTTCATTACCTATTTAGTGATTAATTACTCCACGATTTTACTTGATATAAGTTATTTTTATTACAGGTCTTGTGTTACAAGGTTGCGAGGTTGGGAAGTGAGAAAGAGTTACAATATCGGACTGCTCTTCACCCTGACAAGGACTGGCTGAACTGTTACTTTCCTGAATTGTGCCGGTAATTGTCCTTTCCATCCATTTTTAGTATGCGTAATTTGTTGCTTTAATTTCTCTGGGGTCCAGGTAACGTTAATATGTTGCTTGCCCAATTCTCTGTTTTCTGTGGTTTTTCTTTCCCAGAAAATTGCATCCCATTTAAAGGATATGTGTTGAAGGAAAGCCAGTCAATGTTTATCAAAACTTGTGATTTGGTGAATCTAATGAAGGATTTTTGGTGCGCGTGAATTGCTAAAGTTAAAGCTTTTTTCTGGTGATTGCAGATTGTTAAGATGGCGATGATGAAAAGAAGAAGATCTGAAACATCTGTAAAGTTGAAGAAGAGAATAGCAGAATCAAATGATCAAATGAAATCCTTTAGTTCCCCCATTATGGATTTACCTGAAGCAGTCTTCACAGACATTTTGCTGAGGTTACCTCTGAAGGGCATATTGGTTTGTAAGTGCGTTTGCAAAAGTTGGCGTTCCCTGATATTAAGTGCTCAGTTTGACAAGTTGCATTCTGCACAATCAGAAACAAGCCTGCTGCTTAGAAACTTGGATGGCTTCTGTTCCCCGAGAATCTGCTATCTAGCTAATTTTTCTGATATTCAGGGAAGCTCTTTTCAGTGTTGGCATGGTGGAAATCGAATGAATCTAAATGTGAGAATCAAGATGCCTTTGCGCAACGCAAAAGGTGCCCTCAGCAGGGAGGCTGTCAAGAAGAACCAGTGTGTTAGGTTGCGACGCGCAGATCACAGTTACAAGTTTGTGAATGCTTGTAATGGCCTCATCTGCTTATCTGCGCCCTCGACTAATGATCCTGCTGCAGTATGCAATCCAGTTACTGGTGAGTACATCAACATTCCTAAAGGCCATGTCAGTCTCGAGGATAATCGCGTGGATTGTGGATTTGGCTTCTGCCCAACTACCAACCAGTACAAGGTGATCAGATTAGACTACTACTTGCTTAGTGCAAAGAGATCGGCAGAGGTGCACACATTAGGGACACAGACTTGGCGAACCATTGGTTTTGCACTTCACTACTACGAGGGTGCTCTCCGTTCACTCACTTACCTGAATGGGAATCTTCATTGGCTTTATGCTAAGTGGATCACTATTAGCTTCATTCTAGCTTTTGACCTCGAGGAAGAGAGATTCCGAAGCTTCCCACCACCAGGTTTTTATAGGTCTGAGTTCCCGGATGAGGATGTATCGCACACGAGTATGGGTGTCCTCAGAGGTAATCTTTGTCTATGTTGCACAAGGACCAGCTCCGTCACATTGTTTGTCATGGAGGAGTACGGTACTCCAGAATCTTGGACCAGATTAGTTACATTCCGAAAGGACTTCTGGGGGCCTAACCTTTTCTGCCAACCAATTGAATACCTTCGAAATGGATCCCTGTTGATGCTCTGCCACCCTCACATTGTCTTGGTACATCACAATGTAGAGACACAGAGATGGCATTGCTGTAAGGTTTATGGTATTGGATCAAAATACCAAGCTATAACATTTATTCCGAGTTTTCTCTCCCTCGAGGAAGCTGTCCGTGGAAATGAAAGAAGGGTGATGCACATCAGCTCACGGTAAGAATCTTTGAACTTTAGTTGCTATGAGCTTTGATTACTAATTCACGGAAAATGTACTGTATTTAGTTGGGATCAGTAGCAGATGAATTACAAGATTAACTATGCTATGCTGTTGATTAAATGCTATTTAGTCGCTTTTCTATTTACGATTTTGGACAGAAGGGTTGAAGTTGATGTCCTTTTTACCTTTCTGTTTATGATGTTTGTTTGTTTTAATTGTGAGGTTTACAGAGTTCTCTCACATATATTTGATTATCGAACATCTACATTTTAACTTTTTAAGTAAGCCTTTTATGCTGAAGCTATGATCTCTACCTCATTATTGAGTATATGTAGAATAGTATAAGGGAATAGTTCTGATTACCTGTGCAGTTGAAATTTAATGCTCCCCAATAACTGCAATTTACGGTTCTGTCATTCATAGTTTAACTAGTATTTAGTAGTTTTACTTTCTATGTAGTTCTTATTCGATTGTATCAGGTGCAGATTTTGACAGTCTAGCAAACCAGTATGAGAAGAAAATTAACTGTTGCCTGTGATACAAGAGAATTAAACTTCTTTGATCACCTTATAGGAAAACGAAACAGGATCTGGTAGTTTATGAACTTGCACATAGATTCATTGTTTCCAAAAATAGCGACATTTTTTCAAATCTGTAGGAGGAGATTGTTCCATTTGAGCTATGCATGTAGGTAGACTTCTAATTATAGAACTTAACCTGGTTTCAAATCTGCCAAGTGAAGTGGTGCATCCTGATCTGACAAAATAGGAATGTTTAAGAATGAGTATGGTAACCTATGTCTGTGAAGATTGTTCTTGATTTGTCAGTTGTTTATTCTCGTTCAATCTTACGCGGTATATGAAAATTACTGGAATGAATGTAGTGTAGTTTCTACAGTAGATTATGTTCTGCTGACCATGTTTTTTAATTGATCCGATGGCTGAGTAAGACTAGCATACCAAGCACATATTTGCCCTTCTGCCGGAAGTTACTGCATTTATCTCTTCATGTGTGTACTTTTTTTTACTTCTGATCATATAATCCAGTGGTGGAAAATGTTCCAGACTATGAAGTGGAGTGCTTATCTTTGTTTTTTAAATTATATTTCCTGAAACAGGTGTGGCAAGATCAAACTACAAGGAGAGCGCCAACATCTCTACATAACTGAAGAAAGCATCGCAATTTTACCAGTTAGCGCTTAAAAGATTGAAGAATCGGATGGTGAAGCTTTGGCTGTTTTGAATGATTGGTAACAGACTTGGCTATTGGATATGAAGTGGAGTACTTATCTTTGTTTTCTAAAATATACTTCCTGAAACAGGTGTGGAAAGATCAAACTACAAGGAGAGCGCCAACATCTCCACAAATCTGAAGAAAGCATCGCACTTTTACCATTTCGGGCTTAAAAGATACAAGAATGGGATTGTGAAAGCTTCAGCTGTTTTAAATGATTGGTCACAGATTTGCTTATTGGATATTGATGCCTGTTAACTTCTGTTAATGTTATCAACTTAGTCATCCTTCCAGAACTTGTAACAAAGTTTGTAACATCTTGAGTTTGGCTAACTTTATTTGACAGAAACAATTTTACATAAACTCATGTTGATTTGTCTCTTCAGCCACTCGAAGTTGATTTTCTCATTCTAGTTTGAGTTATATTTCTGTATATGACCATGAACTTTGGACCTAATGATTTATTCAAATGTGGTGAAATTAATGATTCTACATTAGCAGAATATGAACTATAAAGTAATCTTTTCTGAGAAGGTAAGTTTCTTTTTTCTTCATGTAAAAAGGCTTGAAGTACTGATTGAGCAGCTGAAGAAGAGTAGGATGCCTTTATTGAAGTAGTGGTTTGTTTCAATAGGATTTCTCCTTGGAATGCATGTAGCTCTGATTCATATACATCCACTGCAATGTTAATCAACCATCCGCCAGGATGCCATGCCACGAAGAAGATTATATACTGGGATTGGTCCTCAAGGAGGCTAAGGGCTAGTGTGGTAACTCATGGTGTTCCTCGGTCCAAGATCGCACCGGATCGGAACAAGTTAGGACCGGAATTGAAATTACAAAAAATCTTGAACCGAAAATTGAACCGTTTAGTGATTGTTTAGGATTGGGACCATATCAGAAATATTTCGGATTTTTACCGGTTGGACCGGATATTAGTAAACTTTAATCTTTTAGAAAAAAGAATTGGTATTGGAAATTTTTTAATTAAAACTTTTCTTTTAAAAGATAGTAAACTAGAAGTTATTAGAAAAAATATGCCTCAAAATAAACATATAAATATGTACTCTAGATATATACAAAGTCTTACTTTAAAGAGCATAAACTTTAGGCAGACCCTATTATGCAATTAATATAAATCTGAAATTTGAGATGAGTTTTTTTAAGAAAAACATGCTGAAAAGTTTAGAGGCATATTGTGCAATTACTCAAATACTATATATATATCACCAAAATATCTAGATTTTTCAAAAAAAAAAGGGGGCAAAATACTGATATGACCCTATGTTTTAGAGGTTTGTGCTAATATGACCCTGTAAAGTTGAAAAGTGCTATTGTAACCCTATGTTTTGCATCAGAAGTGCCGATATAACCCTGTGGCACTATTCTGGCATTGACTTAGTATTTTTCAGCATTGACCAAACCTAAAATGACTAAAATATCCCTAGTCTTAAACCTAATAATATAATGATTAAAATACCCTTACATTCTTCTTCTTCTTCATCTCCATGACCACAGCCATGGCTGTTCCGCCACCACCTCTGCCGCCCCACCACCTCCACCGCCACACCACCTCCACCGCCGCACCACCACCACCGCCGCCCACCACCACCGAAATCTGGATTTCCGTCGCCATCGCCGCTCCGCCACTGAAGTTCGCCGGAATCTGGCAAAAATTCCTTCGGCGAACCCACTTCAATCCTCCTCCACTGGTTTGAAATTAACCCACTCCTAACTTCACTGATTAGAATTCCGATTCCTGAAGAAAAAAAATGTTGAAATCCAGCACATTGACTCATATGCAACACATCAAACTAGATGAATTCGGATTCATAAGCATTACTGCATCAGACATTCAAATGCAACTAAACAACCTCAATCTGGAAACACAACTAAGCATTACTACATCAGACATAAGCATTTCCGCCTTGACTCGCCATTGTTCCTTCATTCTCCCCTGCGCCAGCTCCCTGTGCCACCTCGCTATGAACATCATCAACGATTTCAATTACCCTTCGTTCTCGCTTGCACTGGAAACTCAACTTCTCGGAGGCCCCAACGTTGCCAACATCGCCAGAACGCTCAGCTCCTCCACCTCAACTCCGCTCCTCTACCGCATTCCACCCCCGTCACCACCTTCCACCTTCCACCACCAGCGACCACCACCGCTGCCTAGCCCCACCATTGCCCATTCAACCCCTCCATCTTCTACCCCCCACCACCACCTTTCAACCCCCGCCACCATTGCCCATTCTCCCCAAAAATCAAGCCCCTCCGCTCTACAATCTCACCATCTCCATCTTTCCCCAACTCCAAAACACCGTTGAAGCCCTGCCCGACCCTTCTGCTGTCGGCGCCGACTCGAATAAGCCCTAGCTCAGCTCCAAAATGCTGGTGCCGACCGACTCCACCCCGATAGAGCCACGCTGAAGCTTTACCCCTCCCGACTCCACCCCGCTGAAGCTCGACGCCGCCCGATACCTCTTCGGAGAAGCTCGAAAAGAAGAAGATCTGAGAAGATCGGACGAATCCGACCCTAGCTAATGGCGGATTTTGGGTCGGAGGCTGGTGGAGGAAGAAGAAAGAGAAGAAGAAAAGAGGAAGAAGAAAGAGAAGAAGAAAGAGACGAAGAAATGAGCAGAAGAAAAGAGGAAGAAGGAAGAGAAGAAGAAAGAGACGAAGAAAAGAGCAGAAGAAAAGAGGAAGAAGAAAGAGAAAATGAGGGCATAATTATCTTTTAACATTTTAATTTTTTTAAAAAATAGGGGTATAATAGTTATTTTATATATTTTCGGCCAAAATGAGGTTGATGGGGTTATATTAGCACATTTCGGCAAAACACAGGGCTATATTAGCACTTTCCAACTTCACAGGGTCATATTAGCACAAACCCTCAAAACATAGGGTCATATGAGCGCTTTACTAAAAAAAATTAGATCGAATTTCTCCTCTCCTCCGATCCAAATCTGTAACCGCCACATCTCCGTCGCGAATCACCATATCTCCGCCGCGAACCGCTATATCTCCACTGTAATCTCACCGACATTCTCTGCAATTCGACGCTGCAAAACCCTAGGCTTCAATCTTCACCGATTCTCCATCGCTCCAGCATCGATTTACTGATTCTCCACCGTTGCTGCTCAAGCTTCCGACGAAGTCGTTGCTCGAGTAACCGATTCACCGACGGTTGCGATTCCTCGCACAGAGACGGTGGCACAAGCGGTGTCGCACGGAGACCGGTGGATCTTCTTCATCTTTTGCTCGGCAACCACCGCGCTCAGCGAGATCGATGAAAGATGGAGCTTCTGCATCGGAGGACATCGGAGCAACGACAGTGCATCCACAGTGAATCCACGATAGAGAAGCTGGTAAAGGTGAGGCGACGACGACTTCTTTGTCCAATTTTTGTGATGGAGGGAACGGAAAAGGAGCGATGTTCGTGCGCTTGAGATCCACGCACAGCATAGCGGGGACGACGCTTATAGTTCACGCGCAGCTACGGCTGACGGCAGCGGTGGTGGATAAAGGCTGGCGACGACGGAGGCATATAGAGGTTCTAGAACCTTGATGAGGTGAGGTTTAATGGTTTTCAAATATGTGTTGAGGAATAATATGTTGTTGACTGAGTTAACTTCATGAATGACTGTTTGGTTTAGTGGTTAGGTCTTCTGTTGTTGAGTTGAGGGCTAGGGGTTCGAGTTCTCACTATGACCTTCTATTTGAAGAATTTATATTATTGATGTACATACTGAGGTTTATTATTATTAGACTGACTTCATGTTCAATATTAGTCGTGTAGTGGTTATTGCTCTAGGCTTTGAGGTTATAAGCATGAGTTCAAATCCCACTAGATTTCTTTTTTGAAGAATTTTTATTTTTGAGGTACTGTAGCTGTTTTGTTGATATTTTTAGATTTTTTTTCCTCTTATGTTGATGCTTTCCATTGTTCTGGTGAAATTTAATTGATATGATTTGAGGTTTTGTAGTTTTTTTTTAATAATATGGATTGATGTTTGTAGTTTTTTTTCCCTCATGTTTTATGCTTGAGGTACTGCAGCTTTTTGTTGATGTTTTAAGCTTTTTTTCTCTTATGTTGACGATTTCATTATTTGGGTGCGATTTCATTGATGAGTTGAGGTTTTGTAGTTTTTTGTTTGGATAATATGGATTGATAATTGTAGTTTTTTCTTCCTCATGTTTTATGCTTGAGGTACTACAATTTTTTGTTGATGTTTTTAGTTTTTTTCCCCTCTTATGTTGATGTTTTTCATTATTCGGGTGAGATTTAATTGATATGAGTTGAGGTTTTGTAGTTTTTTTTGGGTAATATGGATTGATATTTGTAGTTTTTTTATTTTCTCAAGTTGATGTTTTTCATTTTATGGCTGAGGTTTTGATAATAAGTTTGTAGAGTCTTTTTTCTTATGTTGACGTTTTTTCGTTTGTTTGTTAGTGATTCAAATGTAGGTTGTAGGTGCTCATTTTATAACTCGTGTGCTACGAAAAAAATTGGTGCTTAGAGTACAACTTGTTTGTGCTTCAATCGTTGCTTGTAAGTGCTTCAATTGTTGCTTGTTAGGAGTTGATGTCTGTAGTTTTTTTAACGATATGGTTGGTTTTTTGTAGTATTTTTTTCTTATGTTGATTTTTTTTTCCAATTTTTGTTAGTGCTTCAAATGTAGGTTAGGTGTTTATTTTATACCTTGTAAGTGTTTCAATCGTTGCTTGTAAGTGCTTCAATTGTTGCTTGTTAGGAGTTGATGTTTGTAGTTTTTTTGATGATATGTTAAATTTTATATAGTATTTTTCCTTACGTTGACGGTTTTTTTTTTCATTTTTTGTTAGTGTTTCAAATGTAGGTTGTAAGTGCTTATTTTATAACTTGTGTGTGCTTCATTTTTTATTTGAATTTATATATATTTTTTGTTGTTTTATTTGACTTTTTTATACTCCTTCCATCCCAAATTAAATGGTATGAGGGAGAATTTCACGCTCATCAAGAAACTTGTCTAATCGTTAATATGTTTAATTGCGTATAATTTTGGCATACAAAAAGTTACTTTTCAGAAACTACGTGTTACGACGAATAAAACCATATAACATATAATAATATTATTGTTTATATATCTATTCAAATAAGTGGTCAAAGTTGGACAGTGAATAGTGATGTTTTATGAAGTGTACAGTTTAATTTGGGACGGGGGGAGTATATTTTTTACTATAGTTTTTAGTTGATGTTTTGTGATTTTTTTGATGAGGTTTTGCTATTTTTGCTGATGTTACTGCGGTTATTTATTTATTTTTTTGCATTTTTCAAAATATTTGTTAAATATTTTTTGAATATTTTTTATTTTTTTTACAAATTGCAGGTGGCGGAAAAATGATGGGAAAAAATTGGACGAAAAAACCCCTTGAAAGTTATTAGCATATGTCCCTGTAAAATAATTAGAGATATGCCCATGTTAAATTATTAGAGATATGCCCATGTTAAATTATTAGAGATATGTCCATGTTAAATTATTAGAGATAAGTCCCTGAATGTAGAATATTATCAAAATTGTAAAAGATTCATACCTAAAGTTTAGGATGTCTCAAGGAGACCATGCCCCTAAAATTATCCTTTTCCTTAATCTTCTTAAAAATACGAATAAATTAATGACAAAATTAGTAGACAGTGGAAAATTTGAGGAGATATGACTAATCTTTACTTAGTCCGGATATTTTAGACATTTGGATGACCATTCAAAAAAAATTCCAGTGCCATCCCAAAGTGTTTCAAAAACATAATTTGTACATACTCATCTGCAATATAGTGGCATACGGAAGAAGGTGAAACAAAAAGAAATTGAGTAGTGGATTGACTTTCAAATCTTTTATGGGAACCAACTGGGAATAGCCCAGTGGCCAGAGCTCTTGCCCGTCCAAGGAACATCCCAAGTTTGAATTTGGCCTGAGGTAAATTTCTGGGATTCAGTCTCCAATTACACCGTGTTGGGTGTAACTCACTTCGTGTGAGTTGTGTGAGAGTCTCACCCCACCTTTGTGTGAGACACGGGGGAGCCTCACCCCTTTGTGTGGGGCACCGTAGATTTGTTTAATGAGAGAGAATCTGAACATTTGTTTAAAAAAAAAATCTTTTATGGTGCTATCCAACGAAAATAAATCTAAATTAATACATAAAGTTAAATTATATGTAAAAATATATACATAATAGTAAGTTATCGGTCCACTGGTCCGAACTAGAAAATTTTGATCTTGGATCGAACCGGAACCCAAAATCCTAAAATAATTTGGATCGAAGACCGGACAGAAATTCTATATATCCGATTCCGATCCAATTTAATCCATTTTACCGATTTGGACCAATTCATGAACACCGTAGTGTTAACTAGGTTTTACAAAACCTTGGTTTTAGATTTAATTTAGCAAAACTTTATTTGGTACAAAGCAGGACCGGTTCAAAAATAATTCGTCATGTATAAGACCCAAACCCGCGGCGGTTTAACCGCCTTGAATCGAATTCTCTAGTGTACTCACCAGTATGTGAAGTTGTGGGCAAATCAAATTTTATGTTTCACAAATTACTTCTCAATTCCTAAAAAAATCTTTCACTTTACTAAATATAGAATTAGTAGAACACATGATAAAATTTAATTTTTCCAACACTTTAACTTACACCATTTGCTAATATATAAAATTTTCGTAGTGTAAGTACAAACAACATATTCTCTCTTTTCCAGTTCAAACTTCACACTTTATTATTTGATACTATTCACTAGCCAACTTTGACCACATATTTGAATGGATATATATGTTATAATATTATTGTGTGTGATATTTTTGGATTCGTCGTAACAAGTAGTGGTTTCTAAAAATTAAATTTTTATTTATCGTTATTATACGACGGTCAAACATATTTTTTGATAATCATAAAAAAGATTCCATGAAATTTGAACTGGGATCCATTTCTTTTTACAGTCAGCATGATTTCCTTCGTCCTTTCTGATGAAATCCTTAGTGAAGAACATGCATGTTCGATATTGAAATCCTTATAAAAAGTCTGATTCTGCTCCAAATCGAGATAATTTTTACAAATCAAAATTTTCAAATTGAATTCGTTATGCTCCAAGTCATATTTTGCCCATTCCAATTCGATCGTCACCACTAATGCTGCAATGTTTTTCATCCCTATTATCAAGTCATCGCCGCCCCCAGAGCTGTTAAAGAATATTGATTGTTCAACAACCACCACCATCCATGTATGTGCTTTGACCATTGACCATTGCTTGTAATTAAGTGTTTTAAATATAATATATAGGTGCTTTATTCATTGTTTGTTAATGCTTCAAATGTAATTTGTAGGTGTTTCTTTTATAACTCGATTTGTGAAATGAAATTCAACAATATATAAGAGAACAAATGAACTACACCAAATGGGTAATGGAATTATATACTTAAGACAAAATGATTGCATATGGTGTTTGTATTGGTATTGCTACGATGTTTGGATTTAGAAGCAAAGGATGTGGGCTACAATAAATAGATTAGTGGTCCAGATTAAATGGGTAAAATTGAAGTTACGCAGATGGGATGTGGTCCAATTAAATTGAAGACAAGTCCAAATAAATGGTCTAACCTTATGTTTCACCAACACATGAATAATCAGAAGCCATTAGATAAAATAGTTGAATGGTTTAAATTTATTCTCACACAAATAACTGTTCTCACATTAAGGGGGTGTTCTCACCTGATCCCACCCCCATATTATTGTGATTGTGTGAGAACACCTATCTTATGTGAGAACAAACACTTATGTGAGAACAAACACTTATGTGAGAACAGATCTGGACCATTCAATTACTCAATCCCATGGCTCCAAATGATTCATGTATTGCGGAAATTAAACACATGTTATTATGCGAGTGAGGTCCACACCCATCAGCATCTCTTCCATGACGTCACTGTAAAGACCTCTCGCAACCTCTGGTTCCATCTCTTCACTTGAGTTCCAACATGGTCCATACGATGCATGTGAGCCCATAAATTGACTACCGATGAGCCCTAAAAACTAAAGCACAGAGAAATGGACAATGGCGGATAAAAGTGAGATCAGGGTTGCGCAAACGGAGAAGAAGGAGGAAGGGGATAAATTAGAAGGTCTTCCAGTGAAGACCAGCCCATACACTCAGTATAAGGAATTGGAGGATTAAAAACTGCGGGGCTACTGCACAGATTTGATACATTGGAGCCTGAACCACTCAAAGTTATTCAAAGTTACAACATGATTTCCGTTGAACCCTTGACACCATCAATTTTCTTTAATGCACCTGATACTTCCGTCGGAAGCAATTTGTTCTGGAAGTCAAAATATTATAAGAATGGTTGGATTTGAAAGATGTTGGTTCAGTAACTTATGTATCATTTGGTAGCAGACACCTCCAAAACAACAAATGGAGGAGATTAGAAGTGGCATGTTGAAGACATAGCGGCCTTTTATGTGGTGATACAAGAAAAGTAAGATGGACAAGAAGAGATGTAAGAAAATATATTGAGTTAGAGCAAAAAGGAATGATAGTTGCGTGGTGTTCACAGCTTGAGGTTCTTACACATTCTTCTCTGGGATGTTTCGTGACTCATTGTGTGTGGAATTCGGTGTTGGAGAGCATAGTTTTGGGTGTTCCAGTAATGTCATTACAAACAGGTTCAGCCCAGGCCCAACGATATTGCCTCAGTCGACGCTCCGACAGAGGCCAGTGGTCGTGTTTCTCCGGTGGCGTAGATGCAGTGGCAGAATTAGGGGGCGAGCCGGTGCGGTCGCCCCCCTAAACTCTGGAGAATTAAGGGGGGTAAGTTCACCTCTCGTCTTTGGGTGCCCCGGTTCAAAAAAATGATGATGGTTCCGCTCAGGCCCAGGAAGAGATAGGAAGAAATTTTCACTGCGCATCGTAAGAAGATTAGATGCAAACGGCGTGAAGAGTTGCAGACAGCGGGCGGTCCAGTAAAATTGTTGAAGAAGAAGATTAGATGAAAAAGAGTACTTGTCTTCTTGGGCGGTGGGGCCTTTGCTATTAATTTATAAATTTTCATTTACCGCTTCATATTGGATTTGGGCAAGACCAATCATAATAAACCTCGTTTCAATACCCATTAGGGTCAAATTACAATTATTTATACACTGCGATACATTTAAAAAAAATTAAAGTTATAGGAACCTCGTTGCAATAAATAAAAACAAACAACAAATCATCACATTAGTTACATCAATTATAAAATGACCACGTCTAACAGTTAGTTGGTTTAAAACCAAATTTTGTGTTTAATGTTTGTTTTAATTTATTACAACGTGGTTTCAATAATTTTAAAAAATATTTCAAAATATATCTAAAAATATATTAATTATAATTTAAATTTAAAAGTTATCAATTGAATTTCTCATTAAATGCAAATGTGTGGTATGAGGCGTGATCAAGGGCTCTGGTTCTTGTGTTACGCTTTTGTGTAACACTCTATGTTACACCAGTAAAATTCCACCATGTGTCCCTCTTAATAAAATTATACCAAGATAAAATTTATTTTACTAATACTATTTAATTTAGGAGAAGCACATGACAGAATGTGTATCATATAATGTTACACAAAAGTGTAACAGATCAGTTTGGTCATTTGGATTCACTGTGAAACTCCTCTGAGGAGATCCCTTATGTGATTATTCTATTTGTGATTTTGTGAATAATCGGGTTGTTTTGATTGATAAAATAGAACCAGGACTACCTGCTAATGTGATAAGTTTTTTGAAAAATGACTTGGTTCTTTTCCCTGAGTATAAAGACTCCTTGATATAGAAACCCTCAGAAATGGTATCTTTTTTGTAAAATTAGCTTATAACTTGATTAGGGTTAAAAGAGATGAAGTTTCCCCCTTTAAATATTTATGGCCTAAATTTTTTCCAAGAAAAGTCAGTGTGTTCAGTTGGAAACTTTTAAACAGGTTGATACCTCTACCAGACATTTTGGAGGACTTTAATCTTCATCTTCTATCCAGATGCATGTTCTGCTTTACATCATATATTTAACGATTGCAGAGTCATAACAGATTTATGGTCCAAAATACACTTAATTTTTAATATCCTAGTGCATAGATTTAACACTTTATGGGATAGATTTTTATTTTACTGGACTTATAAAGAATCATTCTCTGAACTTCTGCATTTAATTAGAGTTTTTCCTTCCATAGTAGTTTAGTTGATTAGGTGTGCGAGAAATAAGTATTCTTTTGAATCCATTAAACCAAATATAGATAACATAATGCACATTATCATACTTCAGTATAATGACATCTTTAAAGCTCATAAAATGAATTTCAAATGGTCTATCTCTTCTGGTAAAACAAAACTGCTATATTCTCACATAAGACAGACCAGCAAGAATAAAGAGGATGTCATTGTACATTGGAATTTTCCATCTTCTCGTAAGTTAAACACCGATGGTTCTACATTAGGAAATGGTGACTCAGGTATTGGGATCATAATTAGAAATTCACAAGGAACAGTTCAAGTAGATGCTTCAAACTTTCTAGGACAGAACAACTTGAAATCCAAAACCCCAGCCTTGAAATATGGACTAGAGGTATCGGTGCAACATGGTTTCTTTAATATTCAAATTGAATGTGACTCCCTCCACCTAGTGAAAATGGTCAGAAGGGAGTATAAGATGTCATGGAAGCTCATCATAAAGATAAGAGAAACTTGGAGACCGTTGACATGGATAGAGGGTTCAATATCTCATACTTCCAAAGATGCAAATAACGTAGCAGACTCCTTAGCCAACTTAGCAAGCACTACAAAAGTCATTACCTTCTTTAATCTTGCTAACCTTCTGAATCATATTAGGGGTCTAATAGTGGTTGATGCTAGTTATTTTCCCAACATTAGTTGCTGAAATGATAATTATTAGAGCGAAGTGCATATATAACTCTACATAATTCATGAAAGTGGACATATAACCCTGTGATAATTGAAAGTGCAAATATAACCCTAGATAGTTAGTTTATGTGCAAATATAACATTTTCCGACTGTTTGAGGCTGGATTATGATGAAAAGACAAATTTACCCCTCTATAAAAATATAAGGGTAATATGCAAATATAACCCTATATGTTGGAGAAAGTGCAAATATAACCCTGAGTTGTTTTTTAGTACAAATATAACTCTAACTATTATACATATGTGCAAATATAACCCTAACTATTATACATATGTGCAAATATAACCCTAAAGCCATTATTTTCGGCATTGACTAACCAGGGTTATATTTGCACTTTCAATTATCGCAGGGTTATATCTGCACTTTCATTATTGCAGGGTTATATCTGCACTTTCATTAATTATATAGGGTTATATATGCACTTTTCTCAAAATATAAATACAAAAATCAATGAAATTACTATCAAACCCTTGAGGCCCTAAAATTTTGGGAACTCTTCTTCCCCCCGCAGCTTTACTCAATTTCTTCTCCAATTTCTCTTCATCTTCATTACTGCTCAATTCTTCTCCTTCTTGTCTTAAATTTTTTGCAGGGTTGACAGGTTGGGTGTGGTGGCGAGTATGATGTGTGACGAGGGAGGGTTTGATATGGTGTGGTGGCGAATCTGATGGGTGGCGGGGGAGGGTTTGATATTGTGTGGTGGAGAGTCTGATGAGTGGCGGGGGAGGGTTTGATGTGGTGTAGTGGTGAACGGCGCGGGAATGTGGCGTCAGATCTACACCTCTGGAAGCTAACTCTGGCAGTCATCTTCGCGAGGCTAAAAGCAGATTCGACGATAGGACGATGACGGGATGGCGATGGGACAAACTCAGGAGAGTAGCTTTCATCCTCGCCGGAAGTGGTGGCGACGGAAGGGGTAAGGCGGCGGAGGAGTCAGAAACCCTAGAGGTGATGGAGGCGGAGGTGGTGGTAGCGGAGGGGGTGAGACGGCAGTGAGAAGGTGGACAGGCGTAGGTGGTGGCAGCAGGGTGGATGGGGAGGGGTGTTGGTGGTGGCGGGGGTTGGCTGGAGGGGTGGTGGTGGCCATGTGGAGCCAGGTGGCGGTGGAGGCAGGATGGCGGCGTGGTGGTGGTAGCGGGCTGGAAGGTAGTGGTGGACAGGTGGCGGCGGAGCAGCGGAGGGGTGGTGTGGTGGTGGTGTTCAGCAGATGGGGGTGGTGGGCAGGGGGCATTTTTGTCTTTTAAATTTTTGCTTTAGGCTGAAAGGGCATTTTGACCATTTTTTGTCAGTCAATAACTAAAAATGGCCAGTCAATGCCGAACTATAGGCTTTAGAATTATATTTACACTACGTAAAGTAATTAGGGTCATTTTTACATTAATAAGTATCTCAAGGTTATATCTGCATTTTTTCAATTATATAGGTTTATATTTGTATCTTTCCCTAATTATTATGTTGGAAAAGAAGTCTACTGTGTTATTTTCTTATGGTAGGAGCAAGAAGACATGGAAAGTCAATATTTCAAGTAGGGAAGATGGCAGCAAATGCACTGTTCATATTAATTAGGCTCAGAAAGAAAGTACAATCCTAGATGAATGGATAGAGAGAACCAGTGCAGAAAATATGGAAGCGACAAGCTATGAAGGAGTGCCCAAGAGGAGGCATAGCAGATGCTTAAGGCTTGATTTTGCTACTACTTTTTACAAGAATCTCAAGATTATGCAGCAAAGTCGAATGAATAGGATGATCATGGATCATTCAGTGTATTATTTCTGGAAGTAGCATCCAATGAGCTATTACGGGAGGCAGGTCCTTTTGTTAACAATTGGTATGGAGGCAAAAACAGTGGTAAGCCGTTTTAGACCTCGAAGAGAAAAGATCATTCCTTTTATTACCACTTGGGTATAGAGGCAAAAGTAACGAAGAATAGAGCTAGTGACAACAATTGCCCAAGTTTAGTACCTTATGGTATTCATTTACTCATTGTAAAATATCTCTCTCTTGAGCTACAATGTTTTATGTCTTTATTTCATAGTTTGGGAGGCAAACAAATTTCCCCACACTTTAATGAGTTTAAAAAAATATAAAAGTGTAACAGAAGATCCAGTTGTTGATTGGATAGATATTAATAAATCCAAGCAATTTTTAAGCACTTAAATTTATAAGTTGTTAACTCTATTGGAACTTGGAAGCTCTAACTGGCTAAGAGTTTCTTCTTTTGTCCCTTACTCCTCAATTGGGACATTAAAGGTATCATTTTTAATCTATTCCATCATATCGCATCCATAGCATTTCTCATAAGCCTTGCAACAAGTAATAACTTGCAGCCATGGAGGGAAGGGCTTATAGTCCCTCGGATACAATTTAAGACCTTATTTCAATGACTAAAACAGGCATAGATCCAACAAAGGAAGTACAAAAACACCTGTGGAACTTAGACCGGAACTGAGCTTACTTACCCTGCCTCCGCTAGGCCATCACAAATTTGAACATATTCAAGAGTCAAAACAAAAATCACATATTTACAGACCACAGTTAATATTCAGAATCACACATGCCAACACAAAATGCTTCAGACATTTTCAGTTTTAACAGACTAGATAAGGAATACACACATTGTTGTCGATCCGAATAGGCTGATATGAGGATTTAGTTGATGGCCCCAAGAAGATGTGTTGCGTTGATGAGCAGCCACTTTCTGTTATCAACTTGAAACCTGTCACTTTTTAAATCTGGCGAATATCAAAACGCATAACAAACTCAGGTATATTTCTACTTGCTACAGAAAAGAAACAGATAACTGGACTACACTTTGAAGGAAACAGCTACTGCAAACTAAACCATCCTTACCTATCCAGGTCGCTAAAATTGTGTCCATTTATATAACTAGACACAGCAACCAAATAGATTAATCTCTGCTTCTTTGCATTGGTATAGACTATCTTAGGTTGAAGTCTGATTGATATTGTAACTTAAGAAGATAGGTTGGGCGAAATTAAAACCAAGATCTGCCTATAGCTAGTTTCTGTGGAGGCAGAATTTACAAGTTATCCAACACAACGATATGTTATCTGCTATTCATTTTTCATTAACACAGTATCACAAAACTGATGTTACAATTGCATCGAAATCCAGATGTAAGTTGAAATGTTACCTTTACAGCAGTAGAGTACCATCAAGCAAGTTTGCTTCAATCTACGTCCGCACTCTCGCTTGCGGTTACGCAACATCTCTTAGGAATGTTTTCTGCCCTGTGGTTTTCTCCAATTTCCAGTAATTCTTTCCTGCTTCTTTTTCTGACTTCTGCAACTCGAGTTTCATCAGGACAGGCAGATTCTTTAAGATATTGGTTGGAGGACTTACTAACGCATGGAAGTTCCACCGCCAGATTCCCACTCTTCTCCTCGACTTCTTCTTCTAACAAATCCAACTCAAGACTATCTAAAATCATCTCTTTGGCATCAAGATCACTTTCCCACTCCTCAAACTTCTTCTGCTTCGAAACTAGATCTTTTTCCATCCTCTGCAGATGCCACTCTTTATCATACAGGCCATTTTTCTTTTTGTTCAGAATTTTGTTAAGGCTTTTGACCTTATCTTCTACCCTCTTAAGCTCTCGGTCTCGGGAACAAAGGTTCTCCTCCAACATCTTTTGTTTCGAAGAGAGGAAATGAATCTCATCTTCCCATAGCTGCAACTTTTCCTCTCTCAATACGAGCCTCTCTTGCATACTTTCCAAAACATCATCCTTCAAACTAAGGTCATCCTCCTTTGTCTTCAACATGTTCTCTTTTTCAAGAAGATCATCATCCCATTTCCGTAACTTCTTCTCTTCCGATACGAGCTCAATTTGCCTACTTTCCAACATATCTTCCTTAGCATTCATCTCATTCATTCTGCTCACCACAACCTTGTCCTTACAATCAATCCCCTTTTCCCAACTCGCCAATCTTTCCTCCCTCAGATCAAGGTCATTTCCCTTAATCTCTTCGACTTTCCCTTTTTCAAGAAGACCATTCTCCCATTTCCGCAACATTTTCTCCTTCGATATGAGCTCAATCTGCCTACTTTCCAACATATCTTCCTTTGCATTCATCTCATTTTTTCTGTTCTCCAAAACCTTTTCCTTACAACCAATCCCCTTTTCCCAACTCCCCAGTTTTTCCTCCATCCGATCAAGATCATTTGCCCAAATCTCTATGACTTTCCTTTCTTCAATAAGATCATCCTCCCATTTACTCAACTTTTTCTCCTTCAACGCGAGCTCAACTTGCCTAGTTTCCAACATAGCTTCCTCTGTATCCATGTCATTCTTTCTGCTATCCAGAATCTTGTTCTTATGATCAATCCCGCTTTCCCGAATCCCCAATTGTTCCTCCCTCTGATCAATATCCTTTCCCCTGATCTCCATAACTCTCTCTTTCCCAAGAAGACCATCTTCCCATTTCCGCAACCTTTCCTCCTTTGCCACGACCTCGTTCTGCCTATTTTCCAAAATAATTTTCTTCAAACAGAGCTCATGTTCCTTAGAATCAACCCCATTTTCTCTGCTCCCTAATTTTGCTCCCATAATCTCCAGGATTCTCTCCTTCTCAGCAAGATCATTTTCCCACTTCTCAAAACATTTCCCAGCCGTACAAACCTCCTTCTTCCTCCTCTCCAAATCGTCCTCCAGAGAATGCACCGCCCTCTCCTTCGTTTCCAACAGCGTCACCAACTCTCCAAAAAAACCCGCCATCATTCTCTCTCTCTCGTTAACATCATTCACCATTTGATCAACCTTGCTCAAAAGCTCGTTCAACCGCCTCTCTTTCTCCTCCAGTTTCTTCACTCCCCGAACCAGCCCATTTCTCCTAGAGTCGAAACCCTCCATATTTCGGGCCAGGGAGTCCGCAACTAACTTCAACTTCTCCTCTCTGCCTTGCAGCTCCTTGAAACAATCCAACAAACAGGTGTTGGTGCAATTCACCTGGCCCTCCAAATCCTGGCAGTGCAACATCATCAGCCCCACAACACTGTACAGGCTCTTTTTCTTCTCTTCACATAACTGCACTGCCTCGGATAACTCCTCCAGAAATCTCATTTTGCACAAAAATTACAAAGTAATTTATCCGTCGAGAACAAGTACAGGACGGGGTTCTGCAACCTCAGTCTTCTGTAGGGTTCAGTTACTGCCTTTGCTTAACAAGAGGAAGTAGAAACCGCTGCCAATGTTTGAGCTCCGCAAATTAGGGTTTAGTGGTGAGTGCAGATCAGCAGAAGATCTTTAGCGTGAAAATAAATAGGGGATTAGTAACCAAATTGAAGCAGAGAGGTGGTGAAGGCTCTTGGTTGTTCGAAGGAGTAAATAGCTTATGATTTACTTTTTGCTTCGTTCGTATTGTTTTGTCCAATAGGTAATCACAGATGGTTGGTTTCAGTCTAAAAAATGATAAAAAGTTGATGAAAGTGATATTTCGGGGGTGAGTTTTGAATGATTTTAATTTTATTTATTTTTTGATACAAATAGTCTGGCTCATTCTCATTAAGATATAGAAATGAGTTACAATTTTGAGGTCGATCGTGTACACGGTCATTATTGTTAGTCGATCTACTTAAAACTGATAAACTTGTAATATTGCTAGTCTACATTCTATTACAATTAAGGAGCTGATAAACTATAAAACATCATAACTAAAATGACAAAAAACAAACTATTACAGGGTGGGATGAAACTCCACATGTCTGGCTCACACAGAGTGAGTGGGGTGAGCTTCCCACTTGAAATCCACACCAACATGGTGTATCAGAGCTTGCTCCACGCCAATCTGGCGTATATAAACTTAAAATTATTAGAGGGTAGAACCCGAGTTGCATCTAGTTAGTTAAACGCAATGCCCTAGTTGCTTTGATGGCTGAATGGAAGGTGTTACGTAGAATGAAGTGGTCCACCTGTACTGTGATTACGTCCAGCAGTTTCGACATCAACCCACCGGACAGTTATCTGAGTTCAAGTCGGCATCCCGACTCAAATCATCACAATATCAGACATTAAACTATAGACTTCTATCTTATAAGCACGAAGGTCTCTAACTCGCGCCAATTTGAACATTCAAGATATATCGGTCTATCCTGAGATGTCCAAACTAACCATGGTCTACTAATCTACTCTTTGACCTTAGAGGATTTCGTCAAAAGTATGTTGTCTAAACTACTTTTGACTCAGATTTCTCCTAACCAGACTCTTTGTAGAGTAGATCAAAAGCCAACAGTAATTTTCCGTTTGAAAATGTCGCCAGAAAATTATAGTTAGTAGAGACTTCTAAATCTAATGTTCTAACGAAAGATCCATTTAAAGCTCCCATTCCTTATTGAACTAAACAAAAGTTAAAATAAACTGAAGCATAAGCAAAAAACCAAAGCATCTAAACCCACTGACCTTAGCCCCAACTAAGTAAGGGAAAAAAAACCTTTTGATATGTTCAACCTAATTAATGACCCAGTTTCTTAGGACCAAAACCTGCCTCCGCCCCATTTGGGGCGAATATGACCCATGGTTAATTTCCGCCGTTTGTGACGTTTCCGTTGGTCATCAGCTATTTCACGCCCTGTATTTTACTTGGTTACGCCCTGTATTTTATACTATATAAATACTCACCTTTTTTTAACATTAATGTAAATGACATTGATTATCAAATTTAATTATGGATGTTATCATTAGCAATTAATTCACAATTAGTGAGAATTAAATGTGCAATCAATGTAATTGATTGATTTGGGATCTGGTTGCGCCGGTCAACGGTCAGTGGCCGGACGGTGGTGGTCAACGCCGGAGTAGTTGGAAGTCAACCGCATTTTTCTGCGAGTAAATTGAACGGAGAAGACAAACTCTGGCGGCGGTCGACCTTCTCCGGCGGTGGAGCACACGGAGGCTGCGCGCTCTCCGCCGCACACCTCGTCTTCTCCGCCGTTCCTCTTCCCTCTCCGGCGACGCTGCGAGAGCTTTCGACTTCCGCTCTCCCACCTCGGTTCTCTCCTCTCCGGTGGCGGTCTTCTCCTCCAGCTCTCCGACCTCCGTTCTCTCCACTCCGATCTCCGCCGCTCCCGCTCGTGATTTTCCAAGTCCCGTTCTCTCCGCTCCGTTCTCTCCTTCACTCCGGGCTCCCATTCTCCTCGGCCAGTCCGGCTCCCGTTCTCCTCGGCAAACCGTCCCCCGTTCTCCTCGCCGAACCGGGCTCCGTTCTCTTCGGCGAACCGTCTCCCATTCTCCTCGTCAAACCGGGCTCGCTCCCGTTCTCCTCGCTGAGCTCGCTCCCGTTCTCATCGGCCAGTGGCGAACCGGGATCGCTCCCGTTCTCCTCGCCGAACCGAGCTCGCTCCCGTTCTCCTCGACCAATGGCGAACCGGGCTCTCTCCCCCAACCCGGTTCTCCCTTGAATTTTTCAGCTTTCTCCCACAAAATTTTGGGTTCTCCTTTACCTAACTACCATCTACCCACATTTAATGTCATTTACTCCATTATACCCGAAAAAGTGTAATTTTTTTCTATAAATTGTTCTGTAAATCTCATTGGGCAACAATCTCCAAATTTTTACTCCAAACAAGGGTGTTGAAAATTTCATGTCTTTGGAGGTAATTTTTCTAATTATTTTTCTATCTATAAGTAATAGTTAAATTTATGATTTATTAGTGTTTTAAGTAGAAATTTATGTTCATCTTAGTATTGTAATTTATTAATTGTAATCTAATAATTATTGCAATTTTTAATTCTTTTCAAATCCCATACAACGAACTATTTATGTTTTTTATTTACAAATTATATAATTACTTACTAAATCATTATACAATAATTTACTTGTTTAACAAGTGAAATTATTGTTATTATTTATTGAAATAATTATTAAAACATATCATCATCATTTACTACAAAAATTTTTTTATAAGATTCAAAAATTTGATTTTCATAATATTGATTTAAATAATATTATATTCTATTATATTATATATACTTTCCAAATTACTACAATAGTTATCATTTTGAAATTTAAACTAAACAATTTCTAAAATTAACTATTTTTTTCATTTTAATTCCAAAGTTCATACAATTCATAATATTAGATTTTTCAAATTTAATTTACTATTTGATTTCCAATTTTCTGATTAAAGAATTTATTTTTCAATTAAACCTTTAAATTTTCTAATATTTGCACCCAAACCCCTCATCTTCCTCATCCCTCCAACTCCAACCTAAACCCTAAACCACCTACCGCCGCCGTCCTCCTCCGCCTTCGGACGCCGCTCCGGCTCCTTCGCCCGAAGCCACCTCCTCCCCTCTCCTTCTCCTCTCCTTCTCCTCTCCTTCTCCTCCTCATCTCCTTCTCTTTCTCCTCTACCTCTCCTTCTCCACCTTCCCGACGCCGGCGTGCCCGCTCTTCTTCACCACGGCCTGACGCACGAAACCGGCCAAGGGCAACCTCCGGTCCATCCTGCTACAGCCCGACACCACCTCCGGTTCATCCTCCTCTGGCCATTTCGCACCACCAATCCGACGGGTACGAACATTTCTAAAACAGCCCAAAATTTCTAACATTTTCTAACAATCCCCAAGTCTAACAATTCTAACAAGTTCTAATAAATTCTAACAGATGGGCAAGAACATCTAACCCATTCGAGATTCAGAACTTCAAACAATTGTACGAAATTAAAATTTTTTTCTGAAAAAACTTTCATTTTCCAGCGAGATTCAGGCTTCGTACGGTGGCCGGAGGTGGTCGGCGTCGGTCGATGGCCGTTGACAGCGGTGGTGGGCAGCGGAATCCGGCGAGAGTTGGTGGTTGCAGGTAGAAAGGAGGAGAAGCAATTAAAAATATTAATCTTTTCGATTTGAAGTAGAGAATTTCTCTCTCTAAGAGTAAATGCTCTCTGGAGTGGCTTCGTTGGAGAATCTCTTGTCCTGATCTTGTAAGCATTCAATGCTGTTCAAGAGCTTTAAATTAAGATTCTATGATTAAAGGCGAGCAGCTGGGTACCAAATTTAACGCATAAGGTCGAGTTCTTTTGGAAGATTCGGGAAAAACCCGAAAGGGTTTTTCGTCGGATTTCTTCTGGGTTTCCTCATTTCTCATCAAATCTCGAATCCGTCTCAAAATATCGAAGAAGCACAATGTCTCTTGAAGTTCTATGGCCAGTTTCTAGAAGCCCATTCCCGTCCTTGAAGAATTAGTCGAGTTCGATCGGTTTTCTTGGAGTTCTGCAAGCTAAAGAAAAGGGGAAGCCGATCCAGATCTGAAAATTCATAGTTGATCGCAGAACAGAGCACCAATTGGACCCCCGCACCCAACGAGTAGGTTCTTCATATCGGCAGAACAGTTTCTGGCCAAGAAGCAGGTACAACCGGGTCCTATTGTCATCAGTGAAGAAGATTGCTATGAAGTTGAAGTCCACAAAGAATATTGTCTACTGGGGTGTTTTGGAGGCCGCTTCCCGGGAAGGAGGGGAGTCTCACAACTTGTACAAACATGGGCACACCACTGCAGAGTGTTTTACAGGCCAAATGGATTTATTCTGTTTCAATTCCAGACAGCGGAGAAAAGGGATTCCATCCTCAACGGGGCCGGCCATTTTGTCCATGTGAAGAGATTGTTCCTGAAGCTGTCTCCTGAGAATGGAGACCTGAAAATTGAGGATTTCTGCATCCGGCCAGTTTGGGCCATTTTCCCGGAGTTGCCAAGGCCTTTGTGGCACCCGAATGCTCTCTCTAACATCACCTCCATGTTGGGTGACCCGATATGCATGGACACAGTAACCTTTCAGAGGAAGCAGGGGACCCAAGCCAGGGCACTAATCTATATAGATACTTCGAAGCCACCCCGAACCTTTATCCCGATCTCCTGGAATAATGGGTCCAGCCTAGATCAGAAAGTTGACTACGAAAACTGGAGAGACTTCTGCATGCATTGCGATCAAAATGGCCATTACGCAACAACCTGTCCAAAGAAGGAATGCCCGCAAAGAGGAAAGCCGATGGAAGAAATGGGTAAGGTGACTGAAACAATATCGGGGAACAGGGGAGGCAATCAAATCACAGGGGAACTAGCTGCAGAAACCATGGTGAACATTGATGAAAACCCCACCAAAAAGGTTGGCGAACCATCGGGGAATCAAAGGGAACAAGATGAAGGAACTGCGGACAACGTTTCTGAATTAGACCCATCTCACAAAGTAAATCCCCAGGATTCAGTGCTCAGAACTTCTGCCCCGCCCTCACCCTTTGGAACTATAGAGGCTCCCATGCCGTCGAATGGAGATACTGCTGAACATGATCATCTTCACGATTTCTCTCCTGAGGAACTTGCTGAGGCACACAAGCAAATGGACATAATCCATGGGAAAATCCCAGACGAGGAAACAGTGAAAGGAAAGAAAAAGAAGAAGAAACAGGCCAAACCATCTAAATCCAAGTCCGACGTGGATTCGGCATACTGGATGTCGGAAGGCGATACGGACGATGAATTCGTGCAGTCCAAATTCAGGCCAGATCATCTTGTCGCACTGGGAGAAGCTGACGGTGGGGTGAAACTGCGGAAGAAAAGAAGAAACATGGGAAAAGGGAGAAAGTTCCCAGATACCTCACCGAGAGCGAGCTGGAAACCGGAATACCCAGCCGCAAATCAAAAATCACAAAACAGAAACTCGACGGAAAAGTTAAGGTCATTTTCGAGGGGCGAAATGATGGCGCACATGCTGTAGCTATTTGTGCTTGTCTTTCTTAGCGACGACCGGGTAAGAGGAGAGGAGAACAGAGGTAATCATCAAACTCTAGAATCTCACCTCAAAAAAAGGCCCTCGGAAGAGCCTGAAGTAGAGAACCTAAAAAAAAAAGAATATCTGCCTTCACCTCGGTAAACCTTTGGAATACAGATTGTCGAGCCGCCGACAACTCCCCGGGTTCACTAAAAGAGGGGGTACTCTGCTAAAGTTACCTGTCGAGCTGATCCGACATCAAGTGGACCGCACCTCTGAGGACTCAATATGAAACATAAAGGTCTTCCTTTAACCCCGAAAGTTGTCCTGTAGATAGGTTTTTCACCCGTTGCAGAAAGTATTTTAATAAAATAATAAAAAAAGGCTTCTCTAAATTTTCGTGGCATCCGGATCGGGTGTTCATAATCTGGAGTAAAAGGATTCGAACCTTTGCATGCCGGTACCAAAAACCGATGCCTTACCACTTGGTTATACTCCATAGGCCTGTTTTGGACGTTAGGAACGGGGAGAGGGGGAAGGGAGAAGCAGGGCTCGAAGAACGAGCCGAGCCGCGCAAGGACGCGGAGATAGAGGTCACAAATTTTTTTAAGGTAAGGGTATCTCGCTATTATTTTAATTGAGATTTTTTGGAGGATAGTTATTCTAAGGTTAAGGTTCCGAATTATACCAACGAAATCTTGTTTGCTCTATTTAATATTAAATATATTATAAAAATAAAAAGCGAGATTTTTTTGCCATTGAACTTTCCAATCGGCTCAGGCCACTCTCTCGTGCTCCCTGAGACTTCCAAGGGAGATGGCGGCGGTGGTAGGCGAGTACCCACCTTCGGTGGGAAATGAATACGGGCTATTGGAACATAAGGGGACTGAACCACCCCACAAAAATGCTCGCGTTGAGCAGGTTCATAAGGGAAAATAGAATCGGGTTATGCGGAATTTTAGAAGTAAAGATGGAAGAAGCAAAGTTTGGCGCATTTATGAAGCGCAGCTACAGGAGATGGGATTCTGTACATAATTTCGGAGTTATAAATAACAGCAGGTTGGCTGTCATCTGGGACACAAGAAGGGTAGATGTTCAAGTCCTAGGTATTCATGAGCAGTGCATACATCTAAGGGTGGAGTGCAAAGAAAATGGAAACAAATTTTTCTGTTCTTTTGTTTACGGGTTATATACAGTGGTGAGGCGAAGAAGCTTGTGGGAATCCTTGAAAGGTTTCAGTATGCGGCTAACAGAACCATGGATCGTCCTCGGTGATTTCAACTCCATTATCTCCCCTACGGACAGAGAGGGTGGGACAGAACTATCAAGGTACTTCATGCAGGATTTCAGTGAAGCATGCACTGCCTGCTGCCTAAAGGACTGCCCTTCTTTTGGACCGTGGCTAACTTGGAGTGGGCCTGATAAGATCATGGCTAAGCTTGACCGAGTTCTCACAAATGACTACTGGTCCGAGAATTCTTGCACAGCTCATTTCATGAGTTTTCACTCACGCATGGATCACAGAGCTTTTTATGTTAAATTAATGGGTCAGGCATCGGGGGGAAATAAACCATTCAGATTCCAGAATATGTGGAACCAACTCCCTGAATGCAAGAACACGGTAGAAGCAATATGGCGGGAACAAACCAAAGGCTCAAAACAATACAAGCTGGCAGCAAAACTAAAGAGATTAAAATTTCCACTGCGGGAGTTGAACAGAAAGGAGCTGAGCCACATATCGGAAAGGGCTTCCAAGGCAAACAAGGATCTTGATGATTATATAAGTAATTTGGATATGCAGAGAGTAACAGAGGAGGAGTGGGAAGGAATAAAGAGGCTGAGTGAAAAGGCCTGGTTTTTGCAGGATGCGGAGAGGAGGTTCATCAACCAGAAAAAGAAGGGAAACCACCTCCTGCTGTCAGATAAGGGTACCAAATACTATCATGACCTGATTAAGAGTTCCAAAAATTTTTCCCCGATCACGGCGGTATTAGACTCCAACGGAAACTCAATCACTGGGAGGGAGAGAATCGGAAACATGTTCGTTGACTTTTACATGGCTCTTTTTGGACAATCGAAACACAGAATCCCCACAGAAGAAAGTATCCTACATAGAGGACCCACGGTGAATACAACAGAAAGAGAATGGCTGAAAATGGAGGTTTCACGGGGCGAAATAAAAATGGCATTATGGGCAATGCAGGACGATAAAGCTCCTGGGCCAAATGGGTTTACCTCAGCTTTTTACAAAGCCCATTGGAGCACAGTGGGCCAGGACCTAAACGCAGCAGTGTTAGATTTTTTCTCCAGTGGCAGACTACTAAAAGAACTCAACCACACCTCCATATCATTAATCCCGAAAAAATCAGATAATGTCGGAGTCGGTGATTTCCGCCCAATTTCTTGCTGTAATGTGTCCTACAAACTTATCACGAAAATTCTGGCCACGAGATTGGCAGCGGTCCTGCCGTCGATTGTTGATGAGGCACAAGCGGCATTCGTCGAAGGCCGTTCTATTACGGATAACATCATGCTTGCCGAAGAACTTGTGACAGGGTATGCGAGGAAGAAAAACACGGCCCGGTGTATGATTATGGTGGACATCAGAAAAGCGTTCGAGTATCGTGGGAATTCTTGAAAGAAGTACTGAATGGGTTAGGTTTTCCAAAAAAAAATCGTGGGCTGGATAATGGAGTGTGTCACAACATCTTCCTTCTCTATCAAGGTAAATGGTGCGCTACATAGGTTCTTCCCAGGTAAGAGAGGACTTCGACAAGGTGACCCAATGTCGCCCATGCTATTTGTTCTTTGTATAGAATACTTCTCTCGACTTCTCAGGTGCAGAATGGCGACACCGAGGTACGGTTTTCACCCAAGATGCGAGCCCCTTCGGATATCACACCTGGCCTTTGCGGATGACATTATGTTGTTCTCCAAAGGGGGACCGTTCTTCGATGAGCGTACTCACGCATGCCTTGAATGAGTTCGAACGGACTTCTGGACTTGCGATAAATGCCAACAAGTCCGCACTGTATATGGTCGGAGTTCAAGAAGACCTAACATTCACGGGAATTCCCCATGCAAACCTCCCGGTCAGATACCTTGGAGTCCCTTTGGACTCACAGAAGCTAAAAGTCTCCCAATTCACCCCCTCATTGAGACTGTAAACCAGTATATATCTGCTTGGAAGGGTCACACACTGTCTTATGCTGGACGCCTTGAATTAATCAGATCAGTAATCCAAGGGGTGATTGGCTTCTGGATCCAACAACTATCCCTCCCCATTAAAGTCATAGAGCACCTCACTTCCATATGCAGACGCTTTCTATGGGGAGGAAAATCTTGCTCGATCGCATGGGAAAAGGTGTGCAAAACAGTGGAAGAGGGAGGCCTCGGGCTCAGAGACATAAAGATATGGAATGATGCGCTCCTATCAAAGCAAATTTGGAATTTCCATATAAAAAAAGACTCTTTATGGGTGCGATGGGTACACTCATTCTATATCAAGGATGCAAACCTCTGGAGCTGGGTACCTTCAAAGAATAATTCGTCGGCGCTCATCCGACAACTGATGAAAATACGGAACAGAATGATGGATTCACTGGGAGGAATGAACCCCACTATCGCACGACTTACGAGCTGGTCAACTACGAAGGGCCTGGACTCATCAAAAGTCTACAAGATATTGTCGGGAAGACTACCACCACAGCGCATCTATAGGCTTCTATGGAAGGGAACTTATCCTCCAAAGTACTCTTTCACTGTTTGGCGAGCGGTAAGGGAACGACTGGCCACAAGAGACAGATTGAGGAATTACCAAGGAGAAACAATTTGTCCTTTATGCAGACGTGCGCAGGAAACCAACTCCTACCTCTTTTTTGTCTGCGATTACTCTCGGTACATATGGAATGCAGTCAAACAATGGATGGGTTTCAAAAGGAGATGCTACACCATCAAGGGAGCTGCAAGATGGATAAATAAAGAAGCTCATGGAGATAAAAAAGATGTCAAGATAGGTATGCTGGCCCTGCTTACAACAATATATTACATTTGGAAGGCAAGAAACAACCTGGTGAAGGATGGAATGGCGCAACCGAAGGAGGCAATCACACACCAAATTTTTACACAGATATACACAGTGCTCTTCAGGATCTTCCCGGGGGGCACTTCTCATACCTCCGTCAGATCGGGACTCCCGGTAGCCCAAACAAATTACCGAGAAGCTGCCCACTAGCTCAAAGTGGGAACGACAGTACAAACTGTCACGCGGGGAAGTGCACGGTAAAGTCACTTCTCTTTAGTGCCAAGCTGGGGGCGCTATCGTAATAAATTCCGGCTTGCGTACCTTACCGGTGGTGCACTGCTCTCACAAATCCGGTTACGGTTGCCTACTTACCTAAAGTTGGGATGACTGTTCAGGCAGTTACGCAGGATCACGCGGTCACGTGATCCACTTTAGAACCAAGCCGGTGGTACTATCGAATTATCAATCCCATCCTGCGACCATTCCGGTAGTCTGCAGTAACATTAAATCCGGCGATGGTTGCCTACTGACCCATAGCAGGGAAGGCAGTATAGACTATCACGCGGGGCAAGCGGTCAATCGCCCAACTTTAGTGTTATGCCGGTGACACTATCGAACATAAATCCCGGCCTGTAAGCCTCACCGGTGGCGCACAGCAACTTCAAATCCGGAAATGGTTGCCCACTGACCAATAGTAGGGAAGGCAGTACAGACTGCTACGTCGGGCATGCGGTGAAGTTGCCCACCCTGTGAAAGTGGTACCCACGGTTGCGGAACATTGTTTCCGACAGAGGCCAAGCATCCCAGCAACCAACAAACAGTCAGTATAAATTGCCACGGTGGAGAAGCTTCATACCGTTGCAGTTCAGAGTAACAGAGGAAATTCAGAAAATGGAGGTGTAAGATGGTGGCCTTTCTGCAGAAGGAACATGAGTGATGCAGTACACAAGAGTCACAGGGAAATGCCCAGTTCAATCGATGCGGGAGACATGCAAAGCATAGGAAACAGAGGAGTACCGGACATCCAGGACGGAAATCGGAATGGACAACTCTCACGAAGAACAAAGGATCAAAATGCTTGACAACAAAACTGGGCTGGGTATTCATCTTCCGACTTCTAGTCGAACCTCAAAGGAGTTTTCAGAGCCAGAACTGACTTGACTTCAGCCATTCTCCTTACTCTTGTAATATCCGGAGTACTGAATGGGCGACTCTCACGAAGGAGAAAAGATCAAAATGATCGATGAAGGAACTGGGCTGGGATTTAAACTTTCGACACACGGATGAAAACTTCGAGAAGTTCTCTGAGCCAGAACTGGAGTGTCACTTTTGTATGGTCCGATGCGTCATGAGGGAACTGGGCTGGGATGGAACACAGAGACTAGTTCAACAGCTCGAAGGGTACTCGTGTGAGAGCTCTGGGGGTTCTAATTTGAAGGCCTCTCGGGTTCTAGTTCGACAGCTTGAGTGGTTCTTGTCCAGGGCCTCGACGGGTTCCAGTCCGAGAGCATGATTGGTTCTATCGCCAGGCCCCGAGGAGGTCGAATTCGAGGACTAGAAAGATGCCTCTCCATGCCTCTCCTCCAAACTTCAGATGGAATGGTAATACTCGATTCCTAAAACCATAATGTTTTCGGGCTGTTTGCTTATATGTTCTACGTGAAATATAGAGCAATGATGTAGTTCATTGAGTGGGATAATACTTGCATCTAGCTGTTTCGAATGTGTTGCTTTGTTTTCGTTCTGCACTCAGCTGGAATGGGAGGAACTGGAAAGGATTTTGTAGACTGAAAATGCTAAGGAATTCTGGGGCTGAAAGGGATTTTTGAAGGAAGCCTACTTAGGCCGAAATGGATTATGATGGGCTGAAGGCAATATTTAATCTCTGTGGCTTTCTTGTGAGCTAAGGGGATGACTTATTGAATGGGCCGATTTGTGATGAAGTGACTTACAAGAACCCTACTGCTGAGCTTCACATTCTTTAATTCTGGAATGGACCGAATTATCGTTTGGCCCAATTCGGAGTAATGAAGGGGTGTTATTTCATTCAACCTCTGCAATCTTTCTGGGCCGAAATGGTCGGGCTGAAAACTAAAGAAATCAGCCCTCCTTTTTCGGCTGGCTTGGAGCTGGATATGGAGACAAAGGAGGAGTGCTTGGGTTGGAAATCAAGGAAAATGGAGATTGGATTTCCGGGCTGAATTAACAATTAATAGAGAAACCAAATTCTGGGCTACGGGAATACTCAGGAGGGAGGCTTACCGGGCTGATTTGCTGGGCCAATTCAGGATCATGGAGAGATAAAACTGGGCCATATGCTGGGCCAATTCAGGGGTTTGGAAATATGAAACAAATGGGGAAGAAATATTGATGGCCCGATTTGGAGTTATAAGGTGGGTTTCCGAAATCAGCCTTTGCACAACAATTGGGCCGAAATTAAATTTCTTTTCGAGGGTACAACACATCGGGATTTCGAGGAAAATTTATTTTGGAGCGGGAAAGCATGCGACAACGTGGTAAACAGCCCCAGCGGGGTTCTCCTCTAGCATGTCATTTCCGGGATAACATTTGTGGTCTCATACTCGGGCAGGAAAGGATTGCGGAGCCTCCAGGCGTGACGAGGAGACGATACCGGCACGTTCCCCTACAGCTAGTTAGGGTTGCTGCCTAGTCCGGTGATTCATGTGTACTAGCGGTCTCATTTGTTAGTTTCTGACTTCCATAGTCACGGAACCATTCGGGTTCTGCATTTGGTAGTTGAGAGGGGCTATGGCCCTGTCTCGTTTGTTGTATTGTTGGACATGTTTTCGTTTAACTTACTTACCATTACCATCGAGGAGAAGCAATTTTGGGCTAATTAAAAGTGTTGTTTTCACAAATGTGGTTCAACCACTTTTATACTACCCAATTTCTTAAAATAAAATTATTTATTCCAAAATATAAATACATGTATTTATACGTATTAGGACGTAGATAGTAAAATACAGGGCGTGATATAGCAATGCCCGTAAAAATAGAAGACATTCGAATTTTGCACCTTACTATAGGCGAGAACTGAGAAGACTCCTCGACCTCGTCGGCAATATCCACCACTGTGCGCCGACCTCGCACCATCAATCACTGTCACAGTTGTTCTCTGCTTGGGGACTTGTACCTTCTCCGAACCTTTTCATGATCCATCTCCACGGGATGACTAGCAATTGTGCATTTCTTTAGCACTCCGTGTCCCGTCCGACCCGACTCTGCCAAAGGTGTGTTCCTTCCCCGGGCAACAACAATCAATGCTAGTATGATCTTTTTTTTGCAGCTTAGCTTCTTGATCGGAGTTTCGGTAAGTTGGCCCCTTTTCGTCTAGCTTCGGATCTACAACTACAGCTACAACTAAGAAGACAAAATAAATATCGAGGAGGCAAGTAACCGCCCTAACGCCGTTGACCTCGTCGGACCGTAGTGATCTCGCTGGGAACACCATGCCGCCAGTGAAGGTTGGCGTTGACTGGTCGGGACCAGCATTGACCGCCTGAGACCGCTGTTGACCAGCTGAGGCTGCCGTTGACCGGCCTGTTTTGCTTGCCAAATATGCTGCTCGGATGGCTTTGCCGGAGATGACCACCTTGGACCGCTTTCTTGGTCCTCCGCCGGTCGCTCACCTTGATGAATGACGTTGCGCACCCATCATCTTCGTCGGGACCGAGGTTGAGCTCGCCTTGGATTTATCGTTCGTTTAACCTCCTAGGACCTACTAGGCCGCCGATCTAAGTACACCAGACGCTACCACATCGAAGGTCGAGGAGCTCTGCCGGCTCCCGTTCTGTTTCCCACCCAGATCTGGGCTTTGTCGTTTCGTCTTCGTCGATCGGCTGGTCGCCGGCCGTGTTCTGCCTCTCGGACCTGGTTCTCGTCGGTTTCCACAGCCTATGCTCACGAAGGAGGTCGTCGGAAAGCTCTTGGATTTCAGCGACGTTGTTGGTGAATCGTAACCTTCCTCCTCTATCTAATAACTACATACCAGAACGAAGAAGGAAAACTATACTGAAGGAAATAACGGACGGGGGAACTCCTTTTGTGCTCCCTCCGATCCATTAATAATGACTCACTTTTCTTTTTTTGATGATTCTTTTAAATTAGTTCCTTCCCATTTTAATAAATTCTAGATTATTTTTACACATTTTACTTTTTATACTTCCAATACAATCTCTACCATTCATTTATCTTTTTGTAAAAATTTGTGCCTAAAAGTTGGAGCCATAATTAGGGTACTAGAGGGAGTATTTTATTAATGAGTGAGTCTCCTGACATGCGGTCTGTCCATAAGTTTATGGACAGACAACTTATTTCTTACCTTATACACTGCATTTCTTAAATTACATACAAAATTTAAAAATTTTGAAAATATTTTTTTATATCATATATCTTTATATTTTCAACTTCAAATACATATTATTACTTATTTTAACTTACAAAATGCAATATTTAAATTTTATAAAAAAATTACAACATTTTAGGCAAATACCCCTGAGAATGGTCTATAAGCTCATGGAAAGGCCGTCTTTCCTGAGGCTTTCCCTTTATTAATAACTATGCTTTGTATTAATTCTTTAAAATGTAGATTTGAATTTAATTAAAAACAAATTAAATTTAGATTTTAAAATTATTTCTAATTAAATTTCAGAAATTGCCGGCCAACTATTTGAAGACTTAATCTGTTAAATTCTGATCAATTTTCTGACGAAATTTTGGATACTTTCTAAGATGATTTTTTGCCCATATCCAATCAAAATGGTGTTGAAACACTCCGGCGGTGAATAGAAAGCTTAGTGTCGCGATCTGGGCATCTTCCTAGAGGGCCCAATCGTGAGTTTACGTGGAAGGACCTGTCGCTGGTGGTACTGGGACGACAAAAATAAAATTCATGGAGCTATGGACGACAGTGGTGCTTGTAACACTCCTAACTCAGACCACCTTGATTGTCGTAAGTGCTAGGTCAGACCTGGGCGTACTACTAAGAATCCAACTGATCAGGCTACTTACATGCAGTAAAGAGCAATACAGCTTATGTGAAAGCGATTTTAGAATTCAAAACCTAAGTCACTAATACAATTTAAGTCTTATATTCCCTCCGTTTTTTTAATATTGGCACACTTACTAAAAGTGGATGTTTTTTTTTCATTGGCACTTTCTATTTATGTCTAAGTTTAAGGTTACTACATCCACTCATTTTACTTTCTCTTCTTTCAATTTAATTTCATCCACTCATTTAGCATCTCCTAAATTCTAACACAAAAAATGAGGTGCCAATATTAAAAAAACAGAGCGAGTAATAAATGTTTTACATGGTTTAAATAAAAGTTCTAAATTAGTTTCTAGATTCAAGATCTCATTCAGGATCCTATTCCCAAATGAATTAAAGGTTTTACGCACGAGCTCTCACTCTATCTGCTTAGCTACACCTAGGTTGTTTAAACTAGGTTATAGGGTAACCTCTTTGTTTCATGAGAGGTTTCATTACTGAGTTTTAGTGATCACATAAATAAATAACCACATAAATCCTAGCATACGGTAATATGATATGGGTTGTTAATGCCAAGTTGCAGGCAAGTGTAATATGACAACTCTGACTAACATACAGGGCATAACTTTTTTAATAGTGCCCGAAGGCTATCAGATCCTGGAGTTCATTCTCGTCAACCACGCTCAATATTATCATATATGAGCTTGTATCGAATCAGATGGTTGTGCTAGCATACCGAAATGCCATGAGTAAGCGATCGATACCGCTTCCCATCGATTTCTA
This sequence comes from Rubia yunnanensis, assembly GCA_037428765.1. Classification (NCBI taxonomy): domain Eukaryota; kingdom Viridiplantae; phylum Streptophyta; class Magnoliopsida; order Gentianales; family Rubiaceae; genus Rubia; species Rubia yunnanensis. The sequence continues at coordinate 41,641,780 of CM075063.1, read as the reverse complement.
TCAAACTACAATTGTGTCGAAAACCCTGATAATCATAGACAAGTAATCAAGTAGCACACAACTAAATTTAACACGGCAAGATTAATTACAAGAGACCATCCACATACTATTACGATAATTAAACATGGTGCGATAAAGTACACATAAAATTATTATGAGAGCAAAATAATTAACAAGAATAATCACAATATTAACACAATATTTTATGCAAGATCTAACATTTTTAATTAACATATTTAAATCAAGAAGTATAGTGTAACACTTTTTTATTCCATTCATATTAGCAAGATCTCACCTTAATTGAATGGTTTGAAATGATTGCAACTTCGTTGTTCCTATCCAAACACCATATTTTCCTGTATTTTATTTTATTTGAGGAGGAAGAAGTGATTTTCTGCATAAATCAATGACTTCCTCCCCCTACTTATACCCTCAATTGCATGGACTGAGTACTTTAGGTGATTTAATTTGGGGACACGTATATAGCACGTGTCCCCTGGCGGAGATGCCCTTCTTAAGGGTTCAGCATCTCCATTTTTGGAAAAGGGACACGTAGGTCCCAGTCCCATCACATTTCATTTCCATCTTTGCAAAAGGGACGTGTAGGAGTACTTCTCTCTTTTTCATTCTTTTATAATTTCATACTTCATACCGTGCAAGTGTACATATTTATTTAATGAGTAAATTTCAAAAAAGGCAATCTTATGAAAGGTGAGGAACTATTTAAAAAATATGAGATTCAGTTTGTAATTAATAAAAACTTAAGTATTAATTAGTTAAAATTTGTCTTAAACCCTCTCTTCTTTATCATTTTTAGTCTCATCTTTTCTTCCATCATTCTTTGTGTCTCTCTCTTTTTTTCTCTCGTTCTCCTATTGTTTTCCGCCTCAATTCTTCAAGAAAATTCCTCTCGCTTCTCATGTGATATGATCTCGACTCAGTCAAATTTTTATACTGTCGAAGAAGCTGCCCAGCATAATACCAAGGAGGATTTTGGCACGGTAATCATGATTAATTAGATGAATTACAGAGCAAAAGTATGATTTTTTTTGTGTGTATAAGAGGCCACTCCAAGACTCTTGACATCTTCACCATCATTCATCACAATTCATCTCACAGTACGAAGAAATAAGGTTGCTATGATATAAGCATCTTTGTATGTCTGTTGCTGTGCGCAGGGCTTCTCCTCCTCCTTCCTTTGCTCTGGAGGTTTTTGTCCATTGCGAAAGAGAGTCAAGGTTTAGGCGGCACTGTTAGCCATTCCTACATTCACATTCTTCATCAAATGTTCTTGATGTTGAGGTATGTTCAATCTTTTATTTAGTCACTTCTTTAGATCCTATTGAGTCGCGTGGGTTATGTGAGTACTTTGAGCCCTCTGGACCCCATCCAATCAAATCAATACTGAATGCTTTCTAAGATGTTGATTTATTTCTTGTAGCACTTTTCCTTCTATTGGCATTACCTATAGAGATACATCAGCTAATTCTTTGAATTATACTTATATGGGCAACTGTTTAGATATCCATGAATTAAGATGGACAACTTCACGTTTTATTATACCGGGTCATTTAGTGCTTTGTGTTGCATGAAGTTGGCCTTAGGTTTTTCATAACTTCAATTGCACACTCTATTGATTTTCCACCCTTACTTAATAGGTTGGCTTTACAGTATAGCAATATTGAATTACATGCATTTTTGTCCTTTGTAATTTTCTGCATATGTGGCAAGTTTTGTGGGTTTGTTCCGTTGATTTGGATTCTTTGCTTGTGTGACCCCTATTTTGATTCTCCTTTTAGGTTTTATTGGCAGAGCATGTGGTTATCAATGCATGCGAAATTCTTGAACAGAACTCATCCTTAGCTCGTTCTGCTGTTAAACTCTCTGGGTATGGATTGTCAATTTCCTTTCATGTTACGGTGTTATGAGTTTATCCATTGGAAGAAACACAGCTCTTGTCCAGTAACATGCGCTTAGTTCCATTTTGCTTGTTTAAGGTCCTAATTGGCGAGTAGTACACTGCACACTAGTGTGTAAAAGTTTCAAAATAGTTATATGCATTTGCTTGGGCTGTTGAATTTAGTTTATTTTGTTAAGAGAGGTATAAGTTGTTTCCGACAGGCTATCCTGTCTACTGTGTAAAAGTGCTATTTGGGGTTTAGTTATCTGCATAGATTTGATGCCAAGGCATGTAGGAAAAAACGAGCATGTAGGATTGTAGAATTTGTGGTGGTCTATGTTTAATGTCATTGGATATGCCTTTTTACTGTGCAAAATGATGCCTTTTGAATTTTTTTTGAACTGTTAGTTTTTTTACGCTTTATGAAATTACGAGGTGCATTCGTTTATTTACATGTGTGCAACTATTATTATCCAACGTGTATTTGTTAGTTGTACTGTGAATGACCTTTTTTTCTTCTCTTTTTTTGCTGATCATTCGTTTTCAACTACGAGATGCATATGTTATTATTCAATGTGTACTTGTTAGTTGTATTGTTTATGACCTTTTGTGAATGACTTTTTTTTTCTTCTCTTTTTTGCTGATCGTTCTTATATGTTGCATATGTTAGTATTCAATGTGTACTTGTTAGTTGTGCTGTCTATGACCTTTTGTTTTCATTTGTTGTTGTACGTTTTGAATAACAAGTTGCATTTGTTTACTTATATGTTGCATCTGTTAGTATCTCATGTGTACTTGTTAGTTGTGTTGTGTATGACCATTTAAAAAAAACAAATTTATTGTTGGTTGTTCATTTTGAGTTAAGAACTGCATATGTTTACTTATATATTGCATCGGTTAGAATCCAATATGTACTTGTTAGTTTTATTGTGTTTGACTTTTACTTTCATTGTTGATTATTGTTCGTTTTGAATTATAAATTTTACATGTTTTCTTATATACACAACTGTTAATATCCAATGTGTATGACTTTTTGCAAGAGTTGGATCTAAACTTGAAGTAGTTATAACTTTTAAGGAATCAGACAATATTGAACATTGGACTCCACAAGACGTTCCGACACAAGGAGGATTTAGATGAAGATGACATTGAACTTGAAGATTCAAAGATGATCCCATTTAAAAAATTAATAGTTGATGATTAGTTGTATTAGAGATTGTTAGTTAATCTAGATAGGAATATTGTTGTAATTGCAAGTTCCCTAGTTGAAGATTTTTGTCACGAGCACTTTATCGTCCATTTTGTTTAGATGTTGAGAGCCCATCTCGTGTTTGAATTTGACCAAATTTTCATGTTTTTTATACAAAGTATGCAATGTTTTACATGTGTTGCTTTCACGCCGGCAATACTTTTTGTGACCTCTCTTTGATTTAAATCAGGGAACTCTGCTTATTTTTTTAAAAACAAACACATATTTTAATGTAATCAGTATATATTGTAAGGTATTAAATGCAGTACATATGAAAATTTGAAAAACTACAAAAATTATGTGACCTTTGTTATGCATACTATAAGAGAATACAAGTTGTAGGCTAACATATGCACGCTTTAACAATACAAAAACACTCCATAAGTTATTGTAGCATAATATAAGAAATACTAGTTGTAGTTTAACATATGCATATTTAACAAAATAGAAAGGATTCATAAGGTAACTTATGCAGTACTACCTCCTGACAATGTTTTGCTATTCATAAAAGAAATTGATATTTTTTATCGAGTGCATGTTTTTGTTTAAACAGTACATGTTGTAAAGTAATGAATGCACATTTAATATGACAATTTTAAATTGTCAAATTTTAACTTTACTTATACATGATCTCTTGGGAAAGTTTCATAATTCATATTAGCAGTTTTTATATCAGGTGCATGTTTTAAGGCAAACGATACATATTGTAAGGTAACATATGCATAGTATATACAAAAATTTTCAGAAGCATTTAGTTTGTTTTTTTGAATATTTGCTACATGTTTTTAACATGTTCACTACAGCAGAATAAATTCAGAAGTTTCAACAACAATAATTTACATAAAAGGAAATTAAACAGCATGAACTCAATCACATGTGAAAAATTCATCTCTTAGACACTATTAGGCGAAATTTCATCCTCTTGAAACTGAATTTCATTCATTTAAAATTTAAATTCGTTGATGTAGATCTTGTTGCAGGGCGAAGAGCTGATCGCAATAACCGGTTGTTTGAAAAGGTCATAAAAAAGATGAATCAATCAATTATTAAAGTGATTATTTTTTAAAAGTCTCCATTCCAACACTGCACACTTTACAAGGGAAAAGGAAGAACAAACCATGAAATTTTGTGAAAATAAAAAGGGGGGGGGAGAAACTTGGTTGGAGGGGAAGAAAAGAGGAAAGGTGATTTTGAGAGTAGAGACCAAGTTTAGCTTCAATTCAGTAGAAAGTAAAAGACGCATATTCCGTTTAATTTCGACCCCCCAAATTGGAAGTATGTCGTCGGCGCCGCCTTCCGATGACAAAAAGCAATTTGCCATTGACTACGTGATGGAGAAGGCCTCCGGACCTCACTTCTCCAGCCTCCGCCTCGTCGACGGCTTCCCCTCCCGGGTAAAAGGTAGAAGGAAGAAACGATATGGGGAAAGGAAAGGTTTGCTATAGCCCGACCCAAACCCAATGACCCGGCCAACAAATTATATATTTTTTTATTAATTGCACATAGGTCCTTGGCATGTCCATAAGTTTATGGACATGCCTCGTGTCAGGAGGCCCACTCTTTATTAATACTATATCTTATATAAAATATTGTTTTTAACTGACTAATTGTAAAAAAAAGAAGACATTTTATAATTAGCATAATAAGGTGATTTAGTATTTATTTAATTTATCGCATGAGTTACTTGTTTTTTAAAATGTAAGCTTTTTGCATTAACACAAAGATCAAAACAAATACAAAGTTTAGACTCTCTCTCCCATCTACTACAAAAACCATTCCTTCAAAATTGATTTTCTATACATTCCATATCCTATTCAAATTTTTCCTCCTATCCAACCTGTACCTCCATTTGTTTTCCACCTGCTCTCTCCCGCTGTTCTCACCTGGCATCCCACCACTATTGCCTTCATTTCCAGCTTTTTAAATACTCTGTTGTTCCTCTCTTTCCAAAAATAGTACATAGCAGTCACCATTAGTACCATTTCCTTCCTTTTTTTATGTGGCCAGTATCCAGAGCTTTTTCTTCAGCAATCTCACTGTCCTGACCTGCTTCAGACCTATTGCTTGCAATATCTCCAATGTGTATTCACATTCCATCATCAGATGCTGTAAAGTTTCTTGCACCTTGCCACACACGGCACACACATTTGTTCCATCCAGCACTCCAAACTCCTGTAACCTGTCAGTAGTTACCAATTTACCATTCAAAACCAGCCAGAGAAAAAATTTCTTCTTAGGCAGAATCCCTTTATGCCAAATCACTGAGCATTTGAATCTAGTGTCCTTCCCTCACATTATCATATCATAAACATCTGCTACTTTCAACCTTCCTTTCTGATTTACACATTTCAATATCTGAGGGTAAATTCCATCTCTAAGCTTCAGTAGCACTCTCCAAGGACAACTATGTGTCTCAGAATGCTTACAAATTTCAATTCCAGTCCCCTTCATATAGTACTCTTGTACCCATTTTATCTATAAGGTGTCTTTCTTTTGAGTAAGATCCCACAGATGTTTGCTTAGGGCTGCCTTGTTCCAATGTGAGGAATCCCTTAATCCCATTCCTTTTTTTTTCTTGCTTCTACACAATGAAGTCCAAGCTGCAGCTGTAAAACCTCTTTGTCCCTCATCTCTACCTCACAGAAAACAAGTACAAATCTGCACCAGCTTTTTATGTATTTATTCTGGTAGTTTCATCACTGCAGCCCAGTACCCTGATATACTTAACTAATCGCCATTGATCAGCTGCAGTTTACCAGCATTGGATAGGCTTTTAGACTCCCATCTTTTTATCTGCCCCCTCACCTTTCTCAACAGTTCTTCACAGTTTTTCCCCCCACTTTACTATTGATAAAGGCAGTCCTAAGTACTTCTGGGCATAGTTCCCTGTTATATTTTCATAATCCCAGGCAGCATTATTTTTTCACCTTCTGTCATCTTTGAGAAAACAATTCTTGATATTTCCTCATTAATGGCCAGACCAGTCTCCTTTTTAAACTTCATCAAAGTGTTTGCCACTCCTTCTAATGATTTCCTATTTGCATCACAAAACAACAGAAGGTCATCAACAAAAAGCAAAGTGTGAACTTCAGTTTTTTTACACCTTTGGTGAAAGTCTATTTTCCCAACTCTGAAATCCTTGATCATACTTCTGGTCAGATACTCCATACTGATTACAAAAGGCAAGGGAGAGATGGGATCTCCCCGCTTAACTCCTCTCTTAGCTGTGAAACTCCTTGTATACTGTCAATTAACATTTAAGCAAATATCAAACTCCATTGTACTTGCTGTTATCTACTTCACCATTTGCCATGGGAACTTCAACTCTCTCAACCAATTTATCAGGAACTGCCAACTTAAGCTGTCAAATGCCTCTGAGATGTCTATCTGTGCTACACAGATGGACTTCATTTTCTCCACCCCATACCTATGAAGAAACTCTTGGGCTAGTATCATATTGTGAGCAATAGACCTATCCCTTACAAAAGCACTCTTATTAGAACTGATTATGTCTGGGAGTACATCCTTCAATCTGTTACTCAACACTTTTGTTACAGTTTTGTAAATAACTGAACAACAGGCCACTGGCTTGTAATCTGCTGGTTTCTGAGCTTGGCTGTGGTTTGGTATCAGTGTTAGGATCACATTTTTTAAAATTTCTGGAATTTCCTCTCCGTGGAAGAAGTTTGTCACTACATTTATAACATCATCCCCAATATATGACCAGCAGTCCTTAAAGAACTTACTGGAATATCCATCTAGCCCTGGGTTTAGCCCTGGGTTTTCCCCTGACTGAATACTCCTTATAGCCTTAACAATATCCTCTCTGGCTATAAGCTTTATCATCTTCATCTGCTGATCAATGCTTAATACTCCACCATATTTCTCCACTTCTTTGTCAAGTCCTGAAACCTCAGATACAACTCCCAGCTGCTTCTGAAAATGAGCTATCAGCTCATATTCTATACCCTCATGATCCATTATTAGTGTCTCCTCTTTTCTGAGTGCCACAATATTGTTCTGGTATTGCCTGCTTTTGATTGAGGAGTAGAACAGTCTTGTTGGCTTGTCTCCATCATCCATCCACCTCAGCTTTGACTTTTGCTTCAAAAAACTGTATTCTCCACTTTTCAGGTTTTCAGCTATCTGCCTTGCCTTCAATTCTAGTTCCTGTAGTTTTTGTGAAGCTGGCTCTCTATTCAAATCTTCTTGTGTTGATCTCCATTCTTCTGGAGAAAGTTCAGATTGTTCACCAATGTTACTTAGTTCCCTTCTGTTCAGCTTAGTAGTGGTCTCTCCATGATCCTCAATTTGTTCCCCAATTCTCTCATACTGGCAACTTTTGTCTGTTCCCATATACCTTGTACCATTCTATGAAAATTTTCAGCCTTTGACCACACATTAAAATATCTAAAAGGTCTCTTCCTCCTTTTGGCTTTCCTATTCACTCTGATTAATAGAGGAAGGTGATCAGACATTACTTCATTCTTGACTTCACATACCCCTTCTGTCATATGCTCTAGCCAATGATCATTTACCAAACCCCTGTCTAGTTTGCTCATCACTCTATCCTTACCAGCCATCCTGTTTGACCAGGTAAACTTTGCCCCCACAATTTTGATTTCTTCAAGTTCCAATAGCCTAATAGCTTCTTGGAAATTAGTTAGATCCTTCTCCTCCACTTGATTCCCCCTTATTCTGTCATCAAAGTCAAGTGGGGAGTTAAAATCTTCACATATCAACCAAGGTTTATTTTTTCCCCTACTTCTGTAGGTACTGTCACATCACCTCTCTTTGTTCTATGGTATTATATCCATAGATTACTGTAAAGAAGAATGTCTCCTTCACCTCCTTTATCTCACACTTTACATCCTGTGTTCCAACATCAATCACAGTCACTTCATATAGATCCTCCCTCCAAGCCAACCATATTCTCCCTCCATTGATCACATCTCCATTTGTTAACAGTTTCCATCCTAATCCTATTCTTTTCCACACCTCCATTTCCTTCTCTTTTTTTTTTTTGTATTTTTGTTTCAAGCATGGCCAAAAGTATAGTTTGATTCCTGAGACAAAATCCCCTAATCACCCTGTGCTTTTCACCTTTATTAATACCTCTCACATTCCACACTGTTAAATTATAAATCATCAGGGGGCTTATTCTTATGGTACTCTAAGTCCCTCTGGCCCTGTGACCTCACATCCACCCCTTTTTGATAACCAGTTCCCCATTCTTGTCTTCTCTTCTCATTCCTCATTGATCTTTCTTGCTCCAGTACCTCATTATGCTCTTTCAATTTCTCATGTTTCTTAGTTTCATGACCCATCCCATCATTCCTTATCCTCACACACACACATATATATTTCTGATTAACTGGCTGCTTCACTGAGTCTATTTTCCTCCTACACTGTTTCTCCTCCTACCTATACATTTCACAATATCCACATTTTTCAAGAACCCATTCATAAATTAGTTTCCACTGTTCAACTACCTTACTCTCATTTACATAGTTAATCTTTTCAGGCACATATTTAACTATTTCTACCTCCACCTTCACCCTAGAAAAAACTAGCATATCTTTCTATGTTGTTACCCTGTCCAGGCAAATAGGTTTCCCCAATGAACTTGTTATCTTGCTAATTATCCTAGGCTCCCAATAGACTAAAGGTAAATCAAGCAATCTAATCCATACTGGTATACGGCCAGGTTCCTCAAAGTCATAGTTACCATCAAACATTAGAAGACCACTATCTACCAGCTCATTTTTGTAAGCAACAGTTGAGAGTTTAGTCAAGAACATACCTCTCTGCATCTGCCACACTTTCACCAGGTTTGATCCCCATAGCTATTTCAGAAAACCTTCTAGCACCTTGAATGTGGGATTGCTTCCAAGGATTTTGCATATGACACAAGTTTCCCATTGCGTAGCACTCATTTATACATCATCCACTGTAATTTCTCGCATTTCAAGCCCTTCTATGTTCACAGTCTGATACTGTCAAACCTCTGGCAGTGCAAACAAAGAGCTCCAACTCATCTCGTTCTCCACCTTATCACCCCAGGACAGTTTTTTCCTTACTGTTTCAGAGATCTCCTCCGTAGCTGGGTTTTTGCCTTTGTTGTTCTGACTTGTCTCACCATCTTCCATCACCTTACTGCTTCTCCACATTTTTCACGATTACCCTTGTCCTTTTTTTTCCAGATTTGATCCTCTAACACCATTGTTTGGTTCAATCACATACTTTCCTTTCTGTTTACCCTTATGTTCCTCCTTTCTCGCCTTTGCTACTATTTTCCATGTCGCTCTTTTCTTGTCTGACTTGCCCATGGCGGCGCTGCTCCTTGAGCTTGCCAGATTTGGCAGAAAAAGTGAACGAAAAAATTACACATAGTAAGGTGGAATCGCACACAATGATAATACTTTCTTCTTTGTGTTTGGTCATGAGTTACTTGTTATTATGAAAATATTTTTAAATTATATTTAAGTTTCAAAATTATAAAAATGAAGTTTTTTATGATTGGTCTTAGTCGGTCTAACATAAGATCTTCTCTATATTTTCCCAAGCACCCTATAATAGATATTGTTTGCTTTCTGTCTGTCAACCAGGGCTATTTAAGCAATTTTATGAGTTCCGTTCTTTGAGAGAATGACACTGTTTTTCCTTCAAAATCCTTCCCTAATCGCTTCTTCATCGCCTTCTTCCTCACCTCTGCTCCCATTTGATATCTCTACAATTTTCTCATCCCAGAGCCGCCGCCTCCGATGAATTCATCGCCCAGATGGTCTCCAGACTTAGCTCTCCATCAATCCAACTGCAGAAGCAGGCAACGCTGGAGCTTCGACTCCTCGACAAGAACACGCCGAGAATCAGATTAAGAAGGCTGAGGATGGAACAAGGACAAGTCAGAGTGGCGACGATGATGAGAAGCATACCGTTGCAACTTGGACGGGCCGAGTAATCCCAAATCCAAAAAGCAACTTTTCCTGTGTGCAACTGATGTATTTTTCATCAATTTCCGGCATTTTTTGGTTAATTTCTCAGTTTCTGAATGATGATTGTGTGATATCTATTATTTTTGGAGTGATTGTTGATGGTGAATTTGATTATGAAGGATTTTTTCGCACTTCGTAAATTTGATTATAAAAAATGGTGAATTTGTATAGGCTATAAGATCAAAGTTAAAAATTCAATTCTCAAACATGAAGAAACCTAAATTTGATTCAGAGTGGATAAGGCTTGTTTAATTGATTCTCAACAATTTGATTCAATCATCTTCTCATTGCAGTTTATTGTTGTGATGCTGTCTATTTTTTGTGTGGACCTTTACAAGGCTTATCCTCGTGATTTTATGCAACTCAGCTAGTGAGGGTTTTGCTGAAAAGGGAAAGCAGAAGTCTATATAATCCAGCCACTTCTAATAGTAAGTCTTAGTTTAAACTTTTTTTTAGCTCGTGAACTACTATTGCTTGAGGCATCACAATTATCATGATATGATATTGAATTTGGTCCTCTAAGTTCTTGTCACTATAGTTTGCCATAAATTCTTATCTTACTGTTTTCTTATGGTTGTTGAAACATTTTTTGCTGCTGCATTTACGCATGTTATGGGACAACGTTACTTGTAAACTTCGAAGGTGATGCCAGCCGGTATGATTGTTGGGATAAGGTAACTAAAGAAAATGGTTGATTCTAATTTTACACTAGCTAAATTAGGCTCCTTAGACAATTCTAGAAGAGTGCAAGTTAGTGAGTACCTTGGCTTATGCTAAACTGTTTTACTTCTTATGCTCTCCTCAAGAAAATATTATCGATGAAGGTTCACTTGGTCGGGTTACAGGGATGAATTTCCTAATGGAAGGGTACCAGGAATTTTCACTTTGGAACTTGTTAGGAAGCAACTCTTTTTAATTAAAAAATGACAAATGATCTGCTGAAATCTAATAATACGTGTATGCAACTGCTTTACAAAAATTTGGTGTTACACAAGTTTTTTTTTGAAAGATTAATTTTGAGAGTTACTGGATTGCGAAATCGACCTCATTTAGTATTTGTGAATGATCATAGTAAGGTGACTGTGATCGCAGTTTTCAAGTTTGTCTTTTCAATAATTACTTTGGGGGTTTTCTGCTATGTTGATTAGATGAGGATCTAAGGTATTGGAGTATCAGAATCTATAACTCCTCAACCTGATATATTAATGATAAGAACAACAATGAGGCCAACAGTTGGTAATGTTCAGATAATATTGCTTATTTCTTGCAGAGTCTCTTAATGGCTTGGTTAATGTTCAACCTGGAAATGGTCTTAGAATAGTCAGTTAAGAATGAACTTGTTTTCATGCCTTTCAAATCACGGGTCTCCATTGTCTGGTGGGTGTAAATTTTTGGTGAATGTGTTTTTTTTGTTTTTTTAATGATTAAAATTTTCTACAATCAGACATTAAAATAGCAGGTTGTATGTAGAGGGATGAGAAGAAAAACTTGTACATGGCAGGGACCTTCCCATAATGAATGGTATCAAAGAGGACATTAAGTCCATATGTGTTTTGGATTTGACGAGTGCTGTGTACCAAGAAGCCCTCTTCAACCTTTGTGATAGACTCTAAAAGTTAAAGGTGAGTCCATTAATCAAGTGTGTTTGGATTAGCCAAATGTCTATATATAATATCTGACCCTTTTGCCACAAATGCTATTTTTTTTATGCTAAGTAAATTTGAGTATAGTCATTTTGTTAAAATTAGAATTTCTACTTGTGCACGAGAACTCGAAGCAACATTGTGAGGAGGAAGAGAGAGAACTATTGATGTGAGATGCAAGGTAATTGAATGAGAAAATCATGATGAATTCTATTTTCACTATTGATACATTACGTGCTAGACCTGAATATGGTGTTTACAAACACGACGGGATGTGTATCCTTTGTGCTCTTGATGGTACCAATACAAGTCAAAAAATAATTAGCCTATAGTGATGGCTGATGATTATCGAATCTGCAAAGCCTTCTATGAAGATATGCTCTCCAGAAGCCTTTGTGGTTACCGAAATGAACAAGTAAGCATCTATATTTAACGGATTATTTCTGCAAGTTAAAAAATCCAGCACTCGGATAGAATGTGGATGTACTTGAAATGCTCTTTTGTTGGATGAAGTTTCTGGTGTTATAATGTTGCTTTGAAATGTATTATTTGGCATGACATACCTAAAATGGAGGTTGTGGCAAAAATGTTTGATCGGGGGAAAGAATTCATCGTGAAGTTGAGAGACAAATGAAGCGCTTCTCTTACTTTGTGAGAGTCTAACAAGATCCACCAGGTTGAAGATGGATATGTACCATTGTTTGATGTGAACATCTTCGAAACTATCAATTGCATCAGTTTACCTGATGGCGCTTACTATTTGACTAGCTTGTGTATGTACAGATTTAGCGCACAAGGAAGAAAAGAAGCGAGTCCCTAAAAATTCGAAGATCATTTGGAGATTTTCTAAGATAGGTAACAAAAGGCTATCAAAGAATGTTGTCACTGCAAAATGTTCAAAGAAGGTAGGTATCAGATTGCATTTTATATGATAAAATTATCTTTTTATTTGGAGTATACATATCCATGATCTAAACAACTGTTTTTCCTGTTTAGTGAGGCTAAACAACTGCAGAATGTAGTTGGATCATACCATGTGAAAGAAGAAAATGTCAATATACACAGTTCCTTAACTCCATTCATTACTACATTGTACTTGGAACCCGAAAGGATATAATCAGGTGTCCTAGATGCTGAAAACTAGAAAAAAGAATGAAGAAGCGATGGGGGATGGGGGATGAAAGGAAATGCATTTGTTATGGAGTGTGTGTTTAGTGATTTTTGATCTAATAAAATCACATTGTGATTTTTGAATTTCCTGAAATACTCATGACTTTGTTGATTTTGTAACAAGAAGATGCATGTTCCGCAATATTTTTGCTCTTTCAAGTTGGCAAGTTGCTTGTAATGGATAAAAAGTAAATACTCTTCGTTGTATTTACCAATCACATACAAGTTTCACAAATACGATTCACAAAAATAAGCTTTAAAAAACTTAACAAGGAGAAAATGATATTTACTTTAAATAGTATAATAATTTTAATAAAATGTTATCAAAAGTAAAATAAAATAAAATATTATAATTTTTTTATTCATCATTTAAACATTCAAACTTGGGAAAATCTTGGGAAAGACGATCTTTCCATAGGCTTATGAAAATATGGGGTTTAATTAGAATAATAAAAGGTAAAAGGTCTAAGTTGCAATATTAAAAATATACTATGCAACGTGTAGTAGTAATAAAGTTTATATCTCGATTCATGCAACCCAAAAATTTTATCTCCATTTTTCTAATTTACACTTTAAACCTTGGTCTTTTCATGACTTATGGAAATATCGTCTTTCAAGATACAGACTCTCAAACTTGAGTCTGGTAAATTAGAAGAAATGAAGATAAAATTTTTGGGTTCCATTAACTGGGTCATAAACTTATAACTACTGCAAGTTGCATAATAAATTTTTAATATTGAAACTAAAATCTTTTACCTTTCTGTAATTCTAATTTAACTCCGTATTTCCATATGTTTATGGATGGAAAGACGGTCTTTCCCAAGATTTTGCCTTCAAACTTATACATAGTAAATTGTTTCACTTCATAATTAATATAAATTTTTTTAGGTGACTAAACTTTAAAAATTCATAAAATTGCCTATTTTAATTTAAATGTGAGATGTAAGAAAAAAACATGAATATTTGTCCTAATCGTTAAATCATGTAGAGAGAAGAGATTCACATATTCAATTTATAATTATAAAATATATATCAACAAAGAAAATTTCATCACACACATAACTAAATAACTCACTTAAACACACAAAACTTATAATTCAAATTTGCTAAAAACAAAAATAAAAAATAAAAAGATCAACTATAACCGAAACTCAAACATATCATAAACATTTTCACACAAATGTTTATAGAACTGATATAGTGCTTTTGGCAGAAGTAAGCCCGGTTGACGAAGTGATTCAAGGATGATGATGCTGCCCTAGGGTTGATGATGTTATCAAAGGATACTTGGGACTGTAATGACTTTGGTGATCTGCATGAGAGAAAAGGAAGAGATCGGGATTCTTTCTTTTCTGAGTTTAATGACATTGTTTCTGAATCCAGGATGATCCTAAGAACAATGAGGCTTCTGATCAGAAAGATGTGTAGTTGGTAGATTGCGAAGGGGATTTGAATCCCCCAATGCATCAATATGCAATGGGGATGATGGAAATGACGACATTGTTCCGGATTGTTGAAGCGCGAGTACAAGTGTGTGAGCTGTGATAAGATGTTTTGCGCGTATCAAGCGCTGAGAGGTAGCAGAAACATGTTAATAACGTCAGGTTCTTACTTCCCAAAAAACCCTGATTGCAATGACATTTTGCATGATGATGTAATGGTGGCTTTTGAGCCGAGTAAGATCAGTAAGGAGCATAAGTGTGAGATATGCTTCAAGGTTTTTGCGATGGGGAAAGCCTTAGGAGGCCAAAAGAAGGCTCATTACAATGCAAACCGAGAGCTTCGATGTGTAAAACAACAATATCTTGGTCTGATGATACAGCTTTGACTCATCAACATGGTGTTGGATTCAAGCCATGGTAGATTGGAAATGGAAATGCCCTTTTGACATAGAAAATATGGTACATATGTTTTCTGAATTGTTTTCTTCCATTATGTGCAAAGATTTTGGATTAGTGTAAATGCAAAACTGGTAAAACAAAAACTTGTACGGTGATTCTGTGTTTTCTTGTAAAATTCTTGACATAGTTACTAGTGCATGGTTGAAAAGTGAAATTTGAAATGGAAAATGTGTAATTCAACCATTCATTAATGCGTGAGATTGAGAAGTGCGTGATGTTTACTCAAATAATCAAAAGAAAAGATGTGATCTGAGTTTTGAGTTGGTTGTTTGGTCACTTGACAACTACTAAGTGGCATGTCATTTTCTTTATGGTTGGATGGTCTCATCATATGTTTAGCAGATTATTTAACCAAAAAAAAAATCTGCTTAACATAGTTAACAAGTGCAGCTGGCCATTTCCAGTGTGCGTGTGCGTGATTTCTGAATTTAGGTGGGGAGACAAAATCTAATTCTACAGTATGCTTTTTATTTTTATTTTTTAAGTCTCAATGTTTCTAAATGTATCTTAAAAGCTTTAAACATTTCAAAAGTAATCTTTTTTATGTATTTGTATATGGATAAAAATAGTTAAATCAACACTTGAATGGATTATGTGATACAATACTACTGGGAGGACCCATCCATATGCAACGGTAGAAACCCATCACAGGCACCCATTTTTTGCCTGCTAGGATACCGGTGCGTAAGTGACCTGGTGCAAAAGGTCGAGGTAATAGCACCCGTAAGACATACCGGTGCTAAACATTAGAACCGGTATCCTATAATAGATATTGTTTACTTTCTGTCTGTCAACTGGGGGTATTTGAGTCATTTTGACTAACCTAATATACAGAAACGACGGCGTTCTCATGCGGTCTCCTGCTTCTCCTCTTCTTCTGATTTTCAATCTATGTTCCTTCTTTTGTTTTCAATCCTTTCGTCTTCGTTCTTGTGACATGGATGCTACAGTACTCTCTCTCCTACGCTTTTTATTGTTTTATATGATTGTGGATTATCGTGAATATGATTGAATTAGTTAGGGTTTTTATCTGATTCTGTAATCTTGAAATTGGTTGATTTGTTCCGAAGCCAAGTGTATGGTGTGCGACGGCGGAGGGGAGGCAAACGGAGCATCAAATCGACAAAGACGAGAACAAAAGATGGTCATGAGCATTAGCTACATCAATTCATCCCAGCTTCTCTCTCTCAGGCATCACCCCAATATCACCATGATCAACGTTAGGTAAACATCCATACATGAATACCTGTCCTAGAAATCAAATTTACTGAAAATTTCCTATTTTTCTTCAATTTTGTGAGCTGAAACTATGTCGTGAGATAGAATAATCCGGTGAAGTGCCGGAGGATCCGGTGGCCTCGAGGAAGTATGCCTTATTCTTTACCTATCGATTACAATCTTTGACTCTTAATTTTATGTTTGTTTTATGATATAATCGTAGATCGGTACAATCTTTGAGCCTCCAAGTTTTCTTTCGCTTGAAGCCGCTGATATTATCGCCATAAACCTATTGAAGCTGATAAAACTGAGCATTTTTAGGGAGAAGAAGATGATGATGAAGGGAAAGATGAAGTTATCTTTGATACCCTAGCAGAGTTTCCTCGTCGCGTCAACGAGCTTGTTAGAGTTATGGGAAATAGAAAAGAGAGGGGGAAGCTCTACGAGGCCTTCGCCTATGGCGGAAACACATTCTGCAGTATGAGTTGTTTTTTTCATTTCTCCCTCCGCCTAATTTTTAGTGTTCCTTTCTGTTTTTTGTTGTTGTTTTCTAATGGAAATGAACGATTGTTTTCAACAGGATTTCTACTACTATGCCAACACAATCTTCTTGGTCATGCTTCTCTTCTACCCTAGAAATGAAAAGTTTTTCATGATTTGCTTCTCATTTGCAGAGGTGGGCTATTGATGAGCAGCTATCTTGGTAGAACTTTATGATCTTGTGTTTGTTCTCTCTAATATCTTGACTTTCTTCAATGCATATGCAGGATGGGCACTGATTGTATGGAGGTGCAGCTTAGTGCTCAACTCTTTTGATAAAATTGTGAGCGTCTTCATACACCTTTTGCTTGGTAAGTTGGATGGCCTTTTCTCCTTTCATAGTGTGGCCCATTTTCTTATTTGAAAGCGAAGTTATTTTTGATGATGATAAATCGAATCTTGCCCCATTCTTCATTCTTTCAAAGTGGTGGTTCTATTTCTAGATTTATATTTCTTTTTGACTGCTTAATGAAGATTTGCTATTGTTTTTCTATCATGAATCAGTTTTGGCAAGTGATTCTGCATCCGTTCTTATCTTTTGTCTAACCCTGTCTTGGATTAACTTATGGCAACAATTGAACACTTCTTTGAGTGTAAGATATATGTAGTGGTGTAATATCACCATACATGGATATTGAAATCGAGAAAATGAACATTAAAGTTGGAGCCAAGACCTACGTTGTTCCTTGCTAATATAGTAACTGGAAGTCTAATATGTTGAAAGCATATTTTATCTTATTTCTTTACCTGCATGTCAATAATTGTGTACTTCTACTGTATCTCTTTTTTTATTGCAATTGATTTCTTTTTACAGTTTTTGTTAGTATTATTTAGCTAGGCTTGTTATATCTTTTATAGTAAAGCAACAAAGTGGCAATTTTGATTGTTTAGTCATAATATTAACAAAACTGGAGATTGATTGGAAATGTGTTTGCAGTATCTCTGACCATCACGGTAATGCATATAACATTAACTAACATACTTGCTGCAAACTTCATTGCACCGCAGTCTGCACGTATCATTATTAATATTTGACATTGATCTGTTTCACATGTTATATTTTTAGATGAATATGCTTCGTGGTTCCCATGCTTATTCTAATATAATTATTTGGGTCAAGTTTGGTTTTCTTCACAATTCGATGGTGGGATCCTGTATTCTTTGAAGTTATGCATCCTGTTGGAACCCCTCTGAGACCTTCATGGACTTATGTTAAAAGCAAATACAATCTCTGGACTTATCTATTTCTTGTTCCTTTAGCTGCTTATTTCCTTTGGCAGGCTCTTTTTTCCTCATCATAGATGTCCTACGTCGCCAGAGAATCGAAAAGGATCCAGAAGTCATGAATTCTCACAGGTAATATTATTATATGGTTGTTGTAACTGATAATCTAGATCATCCTCTCTTCTGCAACAATGAAATTCCAAATATTTAATACATAGTTCAAGTAAAGTTGCTAGAGAGAAGGTGAAATTGTACCAAAATATACCACCATATCTTTTGGAGACAAGATTGAAATTGAAGAAGAATGTTGTAGTAGAAGATGATGTTCCAATTAATCAAATTTATAAAAAAAACAATATGAATCAAAGTGCTTTTTCTGAGTCCTATGAGGAGTACATATGGTTGAATTTATGACTTTGTTGTTTTTATGATTCATATTGTTGACAATTCTATTTTCACAAGGGTAATATAGTCTTTTCATTGAGTTTCAGCCTAAATCTATAAGAATGAGTATACTTGCACTTACACTTATTATCTAGGGTTAAATTTGCACTTTCAATTATCAAAAGGTTAAATTTTCACTTATGTAAATTATGTATGGTTATACATGTACTTTTCTCTTAAATTTTTTATGATTCATATTGTTGTCGGGTGAAGAGGGTTCGGGTGGTGAGGGTTCGAGTGGAGAGAGTTCAAGTGGAGAGGTTCGAGGGGTACTGGGTTCAAGTAGAGATGTTCGAGTGGAGAGTTTTGAGTGGAGAGGTTCGAGTGGTACTGGGTTCGAGTGGAGAGGTTTCGAGTGGTACTGGCTTTGAGTAAAGAGGGTTCGGGTGGTGAGGGTTCGAGTGGAGAGAGTTCGGGTGGTGAGGGTTCGAGTGGAGAGAGTTTGAGTCAAGATTCAAGTGGAGAGGTTTGAGTGGTACTGGGTTCGAGTACAGAGGTTTGAGTGGAGAGTTTTAAGTGGAGAGGGTTCAAGTGGTACTGGGTTCGAGCGGAGAGGTTCGAGTGGTACTGGGTTTGAGTGGAGAGGTTTGAGTCGAGGCGTATTGTTGATGTTCGAGGGGTGGATGGTTTGAGTGGTGGCGAGGCGGATGGTTGATGGATCGAGAGGTGATACCTCGAGGAGGATGGTTGATGGTTCCAGGACCTCGAGGGTTAATGAATCGATTGAGAGGTCCGAGTGGTACATGGTTCGAGAGGAGAGGGTTCGAGTGGTGAGGGGTTGAGTGGTGAGCATTCGAGTGGTGATGGTCGAGTGGAGAGGATTCGAATAGAGGATTCGAATGGAAAGGGTTCGAGTGGTACTGGTTCGAGTGGAGAGTTTTGAGTGGTAGTGGGTTCGAGTGGAGAGGGTTTGAGTGGTACTTGGTTTGAGTAGAGAGGTTCGAGTGGAGAGGGTCCGAGTGGTACTGTGTTCGAGTAGAGAGGTTTGAGTGGTAGTGGGTTCGAGTGGTATTGGATTTGAGAAGAGAGGTTTGAGTGGTACTGGGTTCGAGTGGAGAGGTTTGAGTTGAGGCTAATGGTTGATGTTGGATGGGTATATGGTTTGAGTGGTGGTGAGGCGGATGGTTGATGGATCGAGAGGTGATACCTCAAGAAGGATGGTTGATGGTTCCAGGACCTCGAGGGTTAATGAATCGATGGAGAGGTCCGAGTGGTACTGGGTTCGAGTGGTGAGGGGTCGAGTGGTGAGAGTCGAGTGGAGAGAGTTCAAATAGAAGATTTGAATGGAAAGGGTTTGAGTGGTACTAGTTTGAGTGGTACTGGGTTCGAGTAGAGAGGGTTTGAGTGGAGAGTTTTGAATGGTACTAGGTTCGAGTGGAGAGGGTTCGAGTGGCACTGGGTTCGAGCAGAGAGGTTTGAGTGGTACTGGGTTCAAGAGAAGAGGTTTGAGTCGAGGCAGATGGCTCATGTTCGAGGAGTGGATGGTTTGATAGGGTTTGGGTGGTATTTGGGTTCGAGTGGAGAGGGCTTGAGTGATACTGGGTTCGAGTGGAGAGGGTTCGAGTGATACTGGGTTCGAGTGGAGAGGATTCGAGTGGAGAGGTTCGAGCAAAGATGTTCGAGTGGTGAGGTTCGAGTGATGAGGAATCGAGTAGAGAGGTTCGATTGAGAGGTCCGAGTGGTACATGGTTCGAGGGGAGAGGGTTCGAGTGGTGAGGGGTCGATTGGTGAGCATTCGAGTGGTGATGGTCGAGTGGAGATGATTCGAATAGAGGATTCGAATGGAAAGGGTTCGAGTGGTACTGGTTCGAGTGGAGAGTTTCGAGTGGTAGTGGGTTCGAGTAGAGAGGGTTCGAGTGGTACTGGGTTTGAGTAGAGGGGTTCGAGTGGAGAGGGTTCGAGTGGTCTTGTGTTCGAGTAGAGAGGTTCGAGTGGTACTATGTTCGAGTGGAGAGGGTTCAAGTGGTATTGGGTTTGAGCGGAGAGGTTTGAGTGGTACTGGGTTCGAGTGGAGAAGTTTGAGTTGAGGCTGATGGTTGATGTTGGATGGGTAGATGATTTGAGAAGTGGTGAGGCGGATGGTTGATGGATCGATTGGTGATGCCTCGAGAAGGATGGTTGATGGTTGCAGGACCTCGAGGGTTAGTGAATCGATAGAGAGGTCCGAGTGGTACTGGCTTCGAGTAGTGGGGGGTCGAGTGGTAAGCATTCGAGTAGTGAGAGTCGAGTGGAGAGAGTTCAAATAGAAGATTTGAATGGAAGTGGTACTAGTTTGAGTGGTACTGGGTTAGAGTAGAGAAGGTTCGAGTGGATAGTTTTGAGTGGTACTGGGTTTGAGTGGAGAGGGTTTGAGTGGTACTGGGTTCGAGCGGAGAGGTTCGAGTGGTACTAGGTTCGAGAGAAGAGGTTTGAGTCAAGGCAGATGGTTGATGTTCGAGGAGTGGATGGTTTGATAGGGTTCGGGTGTTATTTGGGTTCGAGTGGAGAGGTCCGAGTGGAGAGGGTTCGAGTAAAGTGAGTTGGAAAGAGGTTCGAGTGATACTGGGTTCGAGTGGAGAGGGTTCGAGTGATACTGGGTTCGAGTGGAGGGGGTTCGAGTGGAGAGGTTTGAGCAAAGAGGTTCGAGTGGTGAGGTTCGAGTGATGAGGAATCGAGTGGAGAGGTTCGAGTCGATAGGTTCGAGTAGAAAGGTTCGAGTGATACTAAGTTCGAGTGGTACTTGGTTCGTGTTGAAAGAGTTTGAGTAGAGGAGGTTCGAGGGTTCGAGTGGAAAGGTCCGAGTGGAGAAGTTCGAGTGGTGAGGGTACCATCCACCACTGGAGAGAGTACTATCCACCCCTCGAGAGGGGTATACTATCCACCACGGTAGAGAGTATTATCCACCTCTCAAGAAGTTTGTCAACCACTTTTCGAGGGTATACCATCTACCTCTTGAGAGGGTAAACCATCCACCACTGAAGGGAGTACACCTTCCACCCCTCGAGGGTAAGCCATCTACATCTCTAGAGAGGTGTACCAGCCCTCAAGGGTACACCACCCCTCGAGAGGTCACACTTCCATCCCTCGAGAGTACACCAAAACTCGAGGGTACACCACCCCTCGAGAGGGGTATACCACTAAGAGCGTCGAACCATCTACATTAGCTCTCGAACCATGACCCACTCGAGGCATATACCCCTCGAACCACCTATCCCTCGAACACCAACCATTCATTCCTAGAACCATCACCCCTTGAACCATCAGTTCTTCAACATCCACCACGCCACCACTCGAACCATCCACCTCTCAAACATCAACCATTCACCTCGAGGCCTCCCTACCATTCGAACATCCACCCTTTGAACATCAACCATCCGCCTTGAGGGGTGTTGATTCGAGGCATCTACACTTGATTCATTAACCCTCGAGGCCCTGGAACCATCAACCATCCCCCTCGAGGCATCAACCTTCGACTCAAACCTCTTCACTCTAACCTCTACTCGAACCCTCACCACTCGAACTAGTACCACTCGAACCATTTCCATTCAAATCCTGTACTCGAGCCCTCTCCACTCGAACCCAGTACCACTCAGACCTCTCTATCGGTTCATTAACCCTCGAGGTCCTGGAACCATCAACCATCCTCCTCAAGGAATCACCTCTCGATCTATCAACCATTCGCCTCGCCACCAGTTAAACCATCCATTCCTCAAACATCAACCATCCGCCTCGACTCAAACCTCTCCACTCGAACCCAGTACCACTTGAACCCTCTCCACTCAAAACTCTCCACATGAACCTCTCTACTCGAACCCAGTACGACTCAAACCTCTCCACTTGAATCTTGACTCGAACTCTCCCCACTCGAACCCTCACCACCCGAACTCTCTCCAATTGATCCCTCACCACCCGAACCCTCTTCACTTGAACCCAGTACCACTCGAACCCTCTCCACTCAAACCCAGTACCACTCGAACCTCTCCACTCGAACCCCACCACCCGAACCCTCTTCACTCAAACTCAGTAACACTCGAACCTCTCCACTCGAACCCTGTACCACCCGAACCCTCTTCACTCAAACCCAGTACCACTCGAATCCAGTACTACTCGAGCCCTCTCCACTCGAATCTAGCACTACTCGAACCCTCTCTACTCGAACTCTCACCACTCGGACCAGTACCACTCGAACCCTCTCCACTCAAACCCATTACCACTCGAACCCTCTCCACTCGAACCTCTCTACTCACGTAACAGTTTCTTTACTTCACGAGCTATTGTTTTTTGTATGATTTGATAAAGGTAAGTTGATTGATTAATGTTAGTTGGATCTATAAAGGTAAATTCTTAAACCAATATGCTATACAAATTTCTTTTTAATAAGCTAATAGTTTGTTTCTTTATTGTTACATAGTCAAAAACTCAAGAGGAAGAAATAAAAAGGTCCAACTTAATTTGATGTCAAGCCTTGAAAGTGAAGATGAACTTGGAAGTAAAGATGAAGAGCAACCAAACTCAAAGACAAGAAGGATGACATAGGTTTCAAAATTTATCCATTATCGAGGATGATCCTTATACCATTATATTTCTCTATTTCATATCTCTCTATTTCTCTATTCCATTTTACTTTATTGTTTTGAGTTTAATTTGAATCATATTTATCTTTTTAATTTTAGTTTCCATTTTTTTAATGAATAATGATATACATATTCTTTTTACTAACAGAATGATGAGATATGTATTGATTGCATTAGTTAGAGAATAAATTTCCTCTTAATTACCATAATGTTTACCTTTTCTTTTATCATTCTTTAACTTAATCAAGTACTACTTGATGTATTTGAGAAATTCATACACAGATTATTATAATAAAAATAAAAGACAATATTTCATATTAGACTGACTAACAAAGTTTATTTATTCTAATTTTTATTTTAAACCTTGGTCTTTCTATACATTATGGAAAGATCGTCTTTCAAGAGATAGACTCATTATATTTTAAATTTAATTTTAGTTTATACTTAATCTATGAATCTAAAAACAAATTTTATTCAAATCAAATTTTTTTATCAAAATACCGCGCAACACGCAGTGAGACTCCAACTAGTATCTATAAATAAAAATTGTAATATAATATAATTTACTATTTTTTGATAAATAATCAAATAATTTGTATTCATATAAAAATAATAGGCAAAGTCTTGGGAAATGCCGTTTTTTCATAGGCTTATGAAAAGATGAGGTTTAATTAAAATAATAAAGGTAAAAATTCTTAGTTGCAATATTAAAACTTTATTATTCAACGTGAGGTAGTTATAATGTTTATAACCCAGTTCATTCAATCCGAACATTTTATCTTCATTTATTCTTATTTGCACTTTACACCTTGGTCTTTCGATGGCTTATAGAAAGACTGTCTTTCAAGATAAAGACTCAAAATATTATATGTAATTTTAAAGATAAAAAGAAATTTGTATAGAAATACTATGAGTTATGAAAAGTACAATGATAAAAATAAAAAATATATATTCGTAATTAATCAGTAATTGTATAACAATTTTTTTAGTACAAGATTATCCTTTTTCAAAAAAATATTTCTTAGTTATAAGTAGAATGAAAATAATTGTATTTTCTTTATCAATTGAATAATATTGCAATTAAATAAAATATAAATTCTTATTTTAAATTTAATGAAAATAAATTATAATTTTATTTACTATTGAAATAGTACAATTTGAAAAATATTCAATTTATTTAAATATCATAACTATTTTCTATTTATATAATTGAATAAAATATTTGTTCTATAATTGAAAATAATGACAATTGTATAATATTGTATTTTATTAAATAATCAAAGAGTATTTTCACGCAAATGTAACATTTCAAATCAATTATTAATGAACCAAAGTCTAGAAAATTAACGACACAAAAAGGGGAGCAGTAGGAATGAAGCTCATTGATGCGTCTCGAACGACCGTCCAACTAAAGGGCTTGACCTCCTTGAATCGACCTGCAATGAAAATTGTCCCTAGGGGGTCTCAGGGGCCAGTCATCCGATGGCTAAGTCAGTCGAAGAGTTCAAATGTGATAAAAACATAATGAATGAGAAATGAATACGTACCAGCTATTTATACTGTATGTCTTAACTAACAATCTCCTTAATTATAGCCATCAATTACTCTATAAATACGGCAATTATTATAATGCACTACCTCAGATGGGTCGTGATTATTATGACCCAACATACCTCTTGGGTCTAACCTACATCAAGAGCCCCTAGAAAACTATATTCTTCTTATTCGAGACTCTGGAACGACACACCGTGACCGACGCAAAATCTCGTTGTTTTTTTATGATTCAAGATCCTCGAATCATTCTTACTCTAGACCTATGTTCCTAAGGGTATCTTGAGAATGTAGTGGTTCAAGATAGACTTTGTTCCATACGTTTTCAAGTCTCGAGGGAGGGAATATGATTTTCTCCTTAAATTCCTTTATTGGAATTTCAAGAGATGCGCATGTTTTGATAACAAAAGTCGCGCGTGTTTGGCAACTGCGCATGTTCTTATTCCCAAAATGGTGTGCAGAGAGAATATAAAAAGACAGTTGTGTCTTTTCATAACTTTTTTAACTTCCCAGCGCAGTTATTAATTATGCCGCCATTTTAAATCTATTAACCGCTCCTCCTTTCTTCACTTTTCATTCTTAGTCATTTGCAGGAAATTTCACAAGAGAAATTTATCTCGCGGATATTCCTTTCCTCCCTTTCCATTAGTAATCTCATTCTCGTTGCCTTTCTCACAAGAGAAATATCACCTAGAGTGCCTCTTAAGAGAAAACCACTCAAACATCAGTCGTAGCTGGAAATATCATTTAGAGTGCCTCTTAAGAACAAACCACTCGAACATCAGCCGTAGCCGGAAATATCACCTAGGGTGTCACTTAAGAGCAAACCACTCAAACATCAGTTGTAGCTAGAAATATCATCTAGAGTGTCTCTTAAGAGCAAACCACTCGAACATCAACAGTAGCTAGAAATATCATCTAGGGTGCCACTTAAGAGTAAACCACTCGAACATCATCATGAGTGCCGCTCAAGAGCAAACCACTCAAACATCAACATGAGTGCCGCTTGAAAGCAAACCACTCGAACATTATCATGAGTGCTGCTTAAGAGAAAATCACTCAAATACCATCATAAGTGCCGCTTAAGAGCAAACCACTCGAATACCATCATGGCCGATAATACTTTCTCAGGTTGGTGGTGTTCCACCTTCTTGGCACTCAAATACCATCTATCGCCTTGAGGACATAGCTACCACCCGAATGTGACTCGATCACCCTGTAGGGTCCTTCCCAGTTTGCAGCCAGCTTCCCTTTCGGTTCCTTTCTGCTTTTTTTTTGTTTTTCCTCATTACCAAATCTCCCAGGATGGTATCTTCTAACCATTCTTTAACCTTTGCTTCATGTAGAGAAACAAGCTCTCGTTTTTCTTCCACCGTGTCTAGATCTAGACACTGATTCTGCTGATTACTTGTCTCATCCGCAGCGGCCATCATCCTTGGGCTAGGAACGCCTATCTCTGAAGGAATTACTACTTCCGAGAGCCATACACTAAATTTATGGTGTTTCCCCAGTGACGGAAGACTCAGCTGTTCGATATGCCTATAAAACATTTGGTTGTTCCCATATCCAATTACCTTATACCCTCTCGATCCGAGCTCGAATTCCATTCACTATCGTCCTGGTGGTTACTTCGACCTGTCCATTAGCTTGAGGATGATAAACCGACTTTACTTTCTGTTTAATTTGGTATTCTTCACACTATCTCTTAAATGGATCTTGAGAAAACTGTGTTCCATTATCCGTGATGGTTTTCCTTGGAATTCCAAAGTGGCACATAATATTCTTCCAACAAAAGGAAATAACAGTATTTCCCCTTTTATTCGTCAAGGGCTCGGCTTCCACCCACTTTGTAAAGTAGTCAACAGCCACTGTAAACTTCCCTGGAGCTTCTGGAAAGGTTCTTACCAGGTAGATCCCTCACTTATCAAAGGGCCATGAACTGTAAATGCTTTTCATCTTCTCCTGGGGAACATAGGTTATGGGAGCATGTCTTTGGCACTGGTGGCAATCTTGTATGTATCTATTCATGTCATCAAACATTGTTGGCCAGTAGAATCCTTCTCGAATGAATCTCTTAGCCACAGATCTAGCCCCTTGGTGACTATCACATATCTCTTCGTGGACCTCCCCTATGAGATAATTAGCTTCATGAGGGTTAACACACCGAAGCAACGGCTGCAAATGATCGCTCCTTATAACACTCCTTCATGCAACACATACCTTGGAGCTTTAAATATTATCTTTCTAGCCTCAATTTCATTCTCCAGCATGACACTCTCTCAAAGGTATGCCAAGATAGTGGCCATCCAATTGTCCTCCACCTTAACTGCCATGACCACAAGTTCTTCAAAACTTTGTTTGTTTAAGGTTTCTATAAGCAACTGCTTCTGAGATTGGATTCCTAAGTCCGAGGAAGAAATCTTGCTTATGCTTTATTGTTGTTCTCCCTTGGGACCTGTGTTAAATTACAAGATTTAAAATCTTTCAAGAGATTTTGCACTACCTCGAGGTACCTATGAAGGTTACATTCCCTGACTTCATATTCTCCATTCACCTGTTGAACGACAACCTGAGAATCACTGTAAACCTCCAAGTCTTCCACTTTTAATTCCCTAGCTAACTGCAGACCTGTTATCAGGGCTTCATATTCTGCCTCATTGTTCATTGCCTTGAATGCAAAGTTCAACGCATAAGGATAATTTTCACCTTTAGGACTGGTTAATAGAACCCCAGCTCCACTCCCTCTTGAGTGTGATGAACCATCCACATATAGCTTCCATACTTCTTTCCTACTCACCTTTTCTTCTTGGGTAGAGTCTTGGTACTCGATGTGCTCCAAAGTTTCTACTATGAAGTCAGCCAGCACTTGGCCTTTAATTGTAACTCGAGGCTGATATCAGATGTTATATTCTCTCAATTCCACTGCTCACTTCATCATTCTTCTAGAAATTTCTGGTTTCAACAGAATCTGTCGGATGGGTTGATTCGTGAGCACTACGATCATGTGTCCCTAAAAGTAGGGGCGCAATCTTCTGGCTGCATGTACTATGGCTAGAATCAACCTCTCGAGAACAATATACATTGTCTTTGGCCCTTGGAAGGCACGACTGACAAAGTAAATGGGGTGTTGCACCAATTCCTTCTCCTTTACTAGTACCGCGCTAATTGCCAGGGGCGATGCAGAAATGTACAGGTATAACGTCTTCTCTTTATGAGGCTTCATCAGGGTAGGTAGCATTCTTAAGTGTTCTTTTAACTGTTTGAACACCTCATCGCATTTTTCAGTCCACTCAAATCTCTCTGCCCCCTTCGAAAGGAACCAACTTAATAACGCTAGAGACCCTGTAAACTTTTGCACTTCTTTTATTGACTGTGGAGTTCTCATCCTCATCAAGGCATCGACCTTCTCCGGGTTCATGTCAATACCTCTTTCCGAAACCATGAATCCAATGAATTTCCCCTTTTCTACACCAATAACACATTTGAACGGTTTTCACTTCAAGTTAGCCCCTCAAAGTCTGCCGAAGGTTTCCTCTAAGTCTATTAGGAATTTCTCGTGACTCTTATTTTTTACTACCATATCATTCACATAAATCTCCATATTTCTCCCAATTTGTTCCTTGAACAGCTTGTCAACCAACCTCTAATAAGTAGCCCCAGCATTCTTTAGTCCAACTTGCATCTTCTTGTGACAATAAGTTCCTACATCCGTAATGAACGATGTTTTCTCCTTGTCATCCTCCGCCATAAGTATTTGATGATATCCCTTATGTGCATCAAAGAAGGTCAGAATTTGATATCCAGTGGTGGCTTCCACTAACTTGTCGGTTGGTGGTAATGGGTAGCTGTCTTTGGGGCATCATTTGTTCAGGTCAGTGAACTATACACATTCGCCAAGCTCTATCCTATTTTGGGACCATAACCGGGTTAGCTAACCATTCAGGGTAGAACATCTCCTCAATGACATCTACCTTCAACAACTTTTCCACCTCCTCTTTGATTGCCTTAGCTCTTTCAGGAGCAAACACTCTTCTTTTTTTCTTTACCGTCTTTATCAAGAGATCTATATTCAACCTATGTACTACCAAATTCGAGGGCACTCCAATGAGGTCAGAGGTATCCCACAAGAACACATCCCCATATTTTCCCAACAGATCTTTTAGTCTATCCTTGATGTCCTTAGGCATCTGCTTCCCAACAACTACCGATCCTACATCTTGAACCGGTATTTGTACTGTATTGGAAAGGCTCACATCTACGTATACCATGGCCACATCTCTCTATCTTCTTGCCTCCCTCACCACGGTGAGGTTACAATTTTGAGCTACAGCCTAATCTCCACAAATGGATTCTATCTCATTCTCAGTTGGGAACTTCATCATAAGGTGGTAAGGAAACCAGACTACTTGAGCTCATCACATCCATGGTCTTCCTTGGATCACGTTATATGGGGATGGGGTATCAATGACAGCAAAATTGCAACTTATAGTTACCCCTTTATCCCCATTAGCCACACAAACCGACATGGTTATCTCCCCCAGGGGAAATATTGGGTTCCCTGTGAAGCCAGATAGGGGCGAGGTTGACTTCTTTAAATTACCACGTCCTATGTC
Organism: Rubia yunnanensis; assembly: GCA_037428765.1. Lineage (NCBI taxonomy): Eukaryota > Viridiplantae > Streptophyta > Magnoliopsida > Gentianales > Rubiaceae > Rubia > Rubia yunnanensis. Next base: position 41,612,779 of record CM075063.1, on the reverse strand, counting down.
CAACTGATCAAAATAGTCAACAAACATTACGTATACCCCACTTCCATCATCAATGAATACCCTTTTTACCAAAGATGTTCCAATGATCACCAAAACCACCATGGGGTCCACGTGGGGCATTTGATCTGGTTCTACATCTGCTTCCGAGAACGTTACAGTCTCGTCTGGCCAAAACCTTTTATGGCGGTGCTCTTATCACAGCATTTGAGAATCTTTCTCCCACCACACCTTTTATGACGTTAATCACTCTTCGAACATGTGGGTTTTCCCCATTCCTGCTATCCATGTTCCCCTTAGGATTGTTCTGACCTTGCTTATGGTCGTTCCCCTTGGGATTGCTCTGACCCTACTTTGGGTCGTTCTTCTTGTTCTCTATCTCAAACCATTTATTCTCGAGGCCTTCTTTCACTTCTACCCCCATTATTCTGATTATTTCTCATGTAGGGCTGCCATTGATTCACCTGAGGCCTCGGGCCCTTGCCCTCGAAACTGTCCTTCTTGCTCACATTTCTCAATCTATATTCTCAACCGCATGCAATCATTTATATCATGGTCGTAATCTCTGTGATGATCACAATATCGGTTTGTCGCCCTCCTGGCTATTATCGCTTTGTGCGAATTCTACAAAGGTGGGGGTGGTCGAAATAATCCTCGATGTATTCTCAAGATTTGTGGAGAGTTCTTCCTCCAAGTGTTGGTGGCATGGGAGAATATCTCTCAAATGGTGTTCTTATGGGCTCGATCGGTCTTTTCCCTCGAGGATCCATATTTCTTCCAGCCTTCTCTGTGAGGCCATCTCTTTTCTTCCTGGTTTCCTCCTCTACCCTCAAGTATCGCTCTATGACCTCCTGAAGTTTGTGTAAAGTCTTAGGAGTGTTCGTGCTCAACTTCTTGTATAACTCCAAGCCTTGCATTCCCAACAAATATCCCTGAATCACCTCATTTTTCGTTGTCTCCATTACCCCTAGGCTTTTATACAGATACCGATTGTAAAAGGCTTTTGTACTTTCTCCAAGCTTCTGCTTCATTTGGTATAATTCCAGTAGGGTTTTTGTGAACTTCTTCTATGCATACTGGCTTAACAATGCTCCACTGAAGTATCGGTAAGAGTGGAGAGATCCTCTCAGCAACTTCTTTAACCATTCCTGAGCTTTCCCTCAAAGATAGCTTCCTACTGGCTTACATGTCATTTTTCATCAAAGTCCCTCGGACTCATCAGGACTAGGAACGTTTGTATGAACTCACAAGGATTCATCTCGCCGCTGTAAGTGGGGAGCCCTTCCGGGGGTTTAATTTCTATTGGCCAACGAACCCTAGTTATCAGGGCACTGAAAGGTGAACCTGCAGCCTGCCCCAATGGTCTGATCAAACTATCTAACTCTCTTCAGAGGGGACCACTTGCATCATTTCCCAGTTCTTGTTGTCTCCCTGTCACATTCTGGCCCCTGACATGGCCTTCAAACTGCGATGGGTGAATATGTTGGGCTTCCATATTCCCATAATTTGCCCAAGGGGTTGTAATGTCCCTGGTTAGCCATTTCCCCCTGCAATCCTGTCTTTCCCTATCCCTGGATACCCAAAGAAGCCACAGTCCCATATGATGCCTCTATTCCTGGGAGCGTGAAGGTTGTAGCAAATGGGGCTAGTGGAGGCGCTGGGCACGCCTGACCATGTGAGTAATCTGGGAAATAAGGTCGAGGCCTTGCCTGTTGTGCCCCTCCTACATACGCCTGTTGTGCCTCTCCTACATACGCCAAGTAAGGGCCTTTCCTGTATTGCCAGCATCGCCTGTTGTGCCTCTCCTGTCACTCTCATGGGCGAGGTTGGCAATACATCATACTTGACTGCCGCACCCCTCAAAAGGAGGTAATTCGATACCCTTCTGCCGCGAGAACCTGCGTTGCTCGCTCCACATCCTGACTCGGGCCTGTCATCCCTACATTCTGATTTCCTTGTGTATTAAACCCATGTGCTTCCATGTATGAATCCTCGAAAACTTTTGTGAACCTTCCATCCCTATTATCCCTCGAACCGGTTGGCCCACCCACCCTGTTCATGTTCAAGGTTTCCTGTATCTTGTCCTGCAGTTACCTTCGGGCATCTCGAGGACCCCGCAACATCCTCTCATGTGGGTGCGACCGTGTTTGGAATGAATCCGGACGAGGTTGGTATTCATTCACTTTTTACAACCGTGGCAGACTCTGCCATTGATTTAACCATCAGTACTCGAACATCACTTATCGAGAGACCTTGCATCTCCTAGGGGTTAACCATGTCTGACCTTTTGGGCTGCATTGTACTACCAATTCTTCCGCCCTTCAACCTTAATCATTTACTCTTTCCAGGGGGCTGTGACACGTTACTGACTCCCGTGCCTTTTGATGTTAACCTTTCACTCCTTCGAGCAACTGTAGACATAAACTTTAAAAACCCAAATTGGCTTAGTCGTCCCCACTTCATGTGTCTCGAACGACCGTCCAACTAATGAGTTTGAGCTCCTCGAACTGGCCTGCAATGAGACCTGTCTCTGGGGGGTCCCAGGGGTTAGTCCTCCGATGGCTAAGTCAGTCAAAAAGTCTGAATGTGATTAATACGAAATGAATGAGAAATGAATACATACCTGATATTTACACTGTATGTCTTAACTAACAATCTCCTTAATTATAGCCATCAATTACTCTATAAATACGGTAGTTATTATAATGCACTACCTCAGATGGATCGTGATTATTATGACCCAACATACCTCTTGGGCCTGACCTACATCACTCATTCCAAAAATAGGTGTGACATAAAATTTTGTAGCAGCTATATCAATTTGAAGGTGCTCTTAAAACTTGTGCAGACAATTGTAAAGTTTGTCCCAAAAAGCCGCAACTAAAAGTTTGGGAAAGGATAAATGGAGGGCATTAAAGATCTTGAAAATTGAGGATTTAATTAATGAGTTTTCAATGTAAATTGAGGGATTGACTTTTTAAAAAAATTATATTTTCAATTAATTTTTAGAAGGTGATGTGGAATTATGTGTGAGTGGCACATGTCAAAAATGACCTCCTTTAATATATAGTGCTAGACAACATCCCGTGCCGATGCAAGGGTTTATGAACAAAAATGAAAAACATAGCATAAATTATAGCTCTAATATGTAATAAATATATATATATGTGTGTGAGAGAGAGAGAGAGAGAATTACACATGAAGCAGTATTTAAAATAAAATAATACATTTATTTATTTATATTTTAATATATTTATTTAAAAAAATTAAATATGGGAGTACCATTTAACCCAAGAATTTACTCTTTTAGTAGAGTTACTTTACTAATTATCATCAGTTTCCAATAAATGTATTGTTAATGTCATATTAATTTTTTTAAAAGTTGACGTGTCAATCTTTGGTAGTGTCACTTGTCAAAAATTTAGGAAATGTGATGTTGTTAAATATGGAGATGCCACTTAATTAAAAAGTTACTCTTTTATTATAAGTTATAGATAGATTTATCTTGTTTCCTTTATCCTTTATTTCTCTCGCTCTTTTCATTTTTTTCTTTTATTCATTCTTTTAATTTATTAGTAACATAAATTTGTTTTTATATTTATATCGTTTTGTCTTATACAACTTATTAACTATAAAATTTTATTTATTATTATTATTATTTTCTTACATGATTTAAAATGGGTACACAATTATTAATATATTAATTTCAATTGTAATTCCAATATTATAAGATTTTATTATAAAATTCGAATGTTAACAACTCAAATTATTATTTCTTAATTACCTATTATTATTACTCTTTTAAATGTGCAAATTATTTTTCTTGTTTTCCTCCTATTTTGACGTATTATTACTCATTATTTATTTCTTTTTGTTCCTTACTTATTTTCTAAACAATCACTAAAAATAAGTCCAGCATTTTACATTATTATTTATTATTATTATTTGATAACTATTTATTTATTTCATTTCATTTTATTTTATGTTAAGAGAAAGTCTTGAGAAAGGCTATCTTTCCATAAATCTATGGAAAGACGAAGTTTATTTAGAATAATAAAAAGGTAAAAGGTTTTAGTAGCAATATTAAAATTTTATTATGCAGCATGTAGTAGGTATAAAGTTTATGACCCAATCAATACAACTCAAAAATTTTATCTTGATTTCTTCTAATTTGTAGTTTAAACCTTAGTCTTTCCATGCATTATGGAAAGACCGTCTTTCAAGAGACGAACTCTTATATTAAAATTTCTTGTAGGGTTGAGTTTAAAGTTATAGCGAAAGTAATAATAAAAGTTGCTAAATAAAAGGAAACGGTTTTTGGTTAAAGTTTAACATTACATATGTACTGAATTTATTAAAGTCGGGTATTCACAGTGTTGGACGACGAGGAGAACAATGGAAACGACAAGACCGAAAGCATTTGAGATGGTGGGATGTCGAGGTATGGAGAAGGCTGGTGGCGAGTCGGGACGCGGCAGCGACGGAAGGTTCTGGTGCGGCGGAGTCACGATTATCTTCGAGATGGTTTGCGTTTGGTGGTTCGGTTCCGATGGTTTGTGCTGATGGTTTTCCTGCGGTTATTCCCGCTAGTGATTCGCATCCGAGCTAAATATCCTACGAATACAGAGAATTGAATTATCATTCCTTTTTGCCCTGGTTTCTTCCGTTCCCCAACATTAATTTAAAACTGCGTCCTTTCCTCTAGAAGCAACAAGAGACCAGAGGAATAAAATTTAGAAAATTTTGATAGCATCTAGTGTAAAAAGATCCCGGAAACTTATTTATGCAGAAATTGTTTTTTTTTAAATAAGGGTAATGTACATTTTTAACCTTATATTTTGGTTGAAAGTGCCAGTATAACCTTGTAAAATTTGAAAGTGCAAATCTAACCATGTGTTTTGGTCATAAGTGTCAATCTAACACTGACAACCAAATTGTGGCCGAAATTCTTTAAAATGACCATTATACCCTTGTGAAAAATCAAAAATTTTAAAAAATATGATATTACCCTTCCCAAAAAGTGTTGACCCCCCCCCCCCCCCCCACCCAAATCCATCGTCGATCGCCGCCCCAGCCATTGGTGGCATGGTTAGATTAACACTTTCATTTAAAAGATAGGGTTAAATGAACATAACAGTAAAAAAAATACAAGGTTAAATCAGCACTTATGTAAAAAAGGTAAGGCTAGATCAACAATATCAGAAAATTTAGTACCAAACAACCTTATTATACTCAGCACTACACAACAATAAACATGACATCAGAACTGACTAGTTTCATTACTTTTTTCCCCACTTTCATGTTTCTTCTGTAAACTGATTCAATGTGTTCTAGATCTCGGAAATATATGGACAACCTATATATTCTCTCTTTGTAATCGGCAGTAGGTGGACAACAAATTGTTTTAAAATGGAACTGTACGGCTGAGAGAAAGAAAATTGAACACATCAATCCCAAAGAGTGTCACTAATTTGGATGCCACACTTCCCCCTCCTTACTTTCGGATATGGATTCCTTATTGTCATCTTGTTCCAACTGATCCATTTTGATTATGAAATTGTAATGAAGGCATATTTATAAGGAGTGGACTCTCCTCAAAAAGATTTATTTTATGATATTAAGTGGGCTTTATGATAATGCTTATCTTACCCTATCTTTTTAGGCAAAAGGTAAGTAAGTATAAAACAAAAACGGTAAAAAAGTACAAGTTCTATGGGGCCAAAGCCCCACTCTAAAATCGGAACCATAGTGGTTCTGAGATCACAAGATACAGTAAACCTGCCAATCAAAATGCTAGTACATGAAGCACCAGACTAGGCAGTAACCCTAACTAGCTATAGAGAAATTCACTAGTGTGATGGTCTCCTCATAGTGCTCGATCGAAGGCACACCGGCTGAATGAAAACATCGGCTGAATGAAGATTCGAAATCCTCTTCACCTTGAGTGGTGAGACAGGTGTTTCCCAAAAGGAATCTATGCTGGAGGAGATCCCCGTTGGGGCATGATACCTCGTGACGCATGCTTCCTAATCCTCCAATAAACCTAAAACTGTTCCAATCTCCCAGTGAAACTCCAGTGATATGAAAGTGGTCTAATCCCATAAAGGTGTCCCTGGTGGAATAAGCTAGCAGCCAAAGTCAATACTTCCAACAAGAGCCCCAATGGTCCAGCTCTAGTAAAGTATGCCTATCCATATGCTCGGTCTTCTAAAGTGGTACTACCACTGTGAAAATTCTCCCCTACTAATCCAGTCTGAGTAGTAGAAATCCCGCTCCATCTAAGGGTATACTTGTGCCGCGTATACCAGCGTGCCAGTACTGTAACTGCCCTCCTCACTTTTGGTAAGTGAGAACCATTATCGGATTTGCTGATACTTTGCACCACCAGGTGAGTGCACATGCCAGAATTAATGATACAATAGTGCTACTGACATAGTACTAAAGTTGGGCGACTTTGCCTCACGTTCTACGTGACAGTCTATATTGTTCTCCCTACTATTGATAAGTAGGCAACTATAACCAAGTTTAGAAATTTTGAGCATTACCGGTTAGGTACCCAGGCCAGATTTGTGATACGATAGTGCCACTGGCATAGCACTAAAGTTGGGCGACTTAGCCGCATGCCCTACGTAACCGTATGAAATGTCATCCCTACTTTTGGTAAGTAGGCAACCATAACCGAGTTATGGGACACTAAGCATTGCCGGTGAAGTTCCTAGACTGAGATTTATATGCGAAAGTACCATCAGCGTGGTCCTAAAGTGGAGCAACTTTACCGCGTACTTCTGCATAACAGTCTATACTGACATCCCTGCTTTTGGTCAGCAGACAACCCTAACCAGGTTCAGTGATACTATGCACCACCGGTAGAGTGCACATGCCGGAATATGTATACGATATTGCCACCTACCGCGAACTAAAGTGAAGTGACTTGACCGCACGCTCTAGTGTAATAGTCTGTACTGTCAACCCCACTTTATTCAAGTGGAAAGCTTCCCGGTGATTTGTCCTAGTCCACCGGGAGTCCTAGATGGCTGGTGTTGAGGGAGATCTCCCTAGGGAATAGCCTTAGAGCACCATGTAAATTTGTGTAAACATTTAATGCCCGAGACCATCCCTGGATAGCGCTAGCCCATCTTTCACCAAGTTGTTTTTGGCCTTCCAAATGCAATACACCGTCGTAAGCAAGGCTATAATGCCAATCGTGGCAGTCTTCTTCGCACATGATTCTTTCTAGTGATCCAGCGGGCAGCTCTTCTAATAGTGTAGTATTTCCTCCTCAGACCAATTCATTCCTTCACTGAGTCCTAGATCTCCCGGGAGAACTCGCATATGAAGAACATGTATGCGGCACTCTCTTATGTATGTTTGCAGCATGGGCAACATCTCTCTCCATGATAATTCCTCAACCTATATCTGGTATCCAATCTCTCTCTTAGCACTCTCTATGCGATGAACGAGTACTCGGGACGGTATGAACACTTCCATAAAAGTCGATAAATGCACTGAGCTACTAGCATCTCTGATAGTATCTCATATACCTTTGATGAGTCAAGGCCCCTCGGTAATGCCCAACTAGTGAGTCGTGCAATGGTAGGGCCTCTCCCACCAAGGGAGGACAACAATCTGTCCCTGATGGCCATTATCTGACCCTATTTTTTTTACATAGGTGATGATTCAACCCTGTATTTTTTACTAAAGTGCTGATCTAACCCAGCCACCAGTGGCCGGCTGCCGCGGCAACCGGTATTTGGTTTGAAGATGAAATCTAGGGGTATAATGGTCATTAATTTTTTAGTTTTAAACCTAGGGGCATTTTTGTCGTTTTAGATTAGGTCAACGCCTGAATTTCTTTAGTCAATGCCAGAATAGTGCAATTTGGCTATATCTACACCTTTTGACCAAAACGTAGGATTAGATTTTCACTTTCACATTATACAAGGTAATATTGGCAATTTCAGCAGAAACATAGGGTTAAAATGCATTTTACCCTTAAAATTGACCTTGAATTAAATATAATTATTTTTAACCCCCAAAATTAAAGGACTTTTATTATACTATTCTAAGAGGGGGTCCCATGACAGGTGGCATGTCCATAAGTTTATGGACATGCCATGGACCAACTTGCAATTAAAGCAAAAGTTATAAAATTTGCGGGTCCACCCATTGAGAAATTCGAGTTATAAGAATGGAATCATACCAGATCTAGTCTTCCCCAAGTTTCATGCAAGAGACAGTTATTTCCTTTCAAATTTAATTCTCTACAAACTGCAATCACCAAGCATACTAATCTTTCTCCGATCACTCTTTTTTTTCCGATGAGCTATTTTAACAATCAGCCATTGTCCGAAGAAATTCACTCCTCCAAGTTCAATAACATCTCGTGTCGTGTCCGGAGATCCTGAAGCGAGAGTTCCATGTCACTCATGGCGGCGGTCAAGACCTTCATCGCGTTGGTCTTCTCCGACGGTGGGGGCCAATTTAAAGAGGATCCAGTTGGTGTTTTTCAAAGGAAGGCAACTATGATCCTTGAATCTTGAATCATAATTTAGAATAGTTTTGAGGTCGGGTGTTTTCTTTTCTTTAAATAATAATAATAAAAGGATATCACCTCGCATGTACTCCAGGTGCAGCTTAATGGTAAAGCTAACGTTATGTACTTGCAAGTAGCCATTTTTGCCAATCTTTTAGATCATATGGTTCTAATGTTGTAATTTTCATTTGTTTATATTTTCAAGTACAAAAATTCAAGAAATTGGTGTTTTTAATATCAAACTTCTGAATTCTGTTGGTAAAAAAATGTATCAACATGTGCAAAATATTCAAAAATAATGAACTAAATGCTGCTGTAATTTTTCATATAGACTATGTATATATTACCTTACAATACATATTGTTTGTACTAAAATATGCATTTGGCTTTAAAATTGTGAATATAATTATGAAATTTTGTCAGGAGTAAATCCACAAGTTATATCTATTCGATTCCCCAATCATGTGCGACAGATTAGGACAAAAGTATACACCTAGCTAACCATAGAATCCGGCGTACAAGTTCAGGCAAAACATGCATGGTAATTAATGTAGTTTTTGAAAAACCAGTATTAGACCAAAACCAAAGACATTTTATCAAAAAAGCGTTGAAACCTTTTGACTGACAATTCAAGAAGAAGGAAACCTTCTGTCCGTAAAGCTGCAGCATAACACAGTTGAAAAAAACAATGGAATCACAATTGTTACAAAAAGCACATTTTGAGACTGTTCATCCCCGTACTTGAAGCCACGAATCCGATGAGTACACATACTTTGAAATGGAAAAATGGAGCATAATGCTATTTATCCTTATAAGCACAAACCATCACAATCTCACACTGGTACAAGGCCCTCATTTATGGAGAGGAGATGTTCATCATAGCTTCAGGTGGTGCTCAAACAAAGATGCCATCTCAATCTGCAATTGAGAGAGTACAACAAGTCAACTACCTGCTTGCAGCAACATCGTTCCCTGCAGTAAATAAATTAAAAATAATTTTACAAATCAAAAGCTAAAGAAGGTGAGCATGTAGTTGCTGGTTTAATAGGTAGCTTAATATTTTATAAGTTGCAAAATTTGTGGGAAGTTCCCATCTGCAAAACTGAGATGTTTCTATCTTTTAAATTCTATCAGGTAACACGGTTCCAACATCCAACTCACAAGTGGCACGTGAATGGTGGCTATATGGCACAAGATCCGGAAGAGGTTAGCTTTTGTCCTAAAATAACAATCAGCTTTGCTTCAAGAATTAAAAATCAGCTGAATTCTACATAATAATTTTGAAGCAAATCCATTTTCTATCAAATGGTAAAGCACCCAAGTCATCACCAGTCCTGGTGATGCTTTCCATGTATCTCATTCAACAAAATAAATAAAGAATTTGAAATTCTGTTCCACCTAAAGTCTATACTTTTGTGCCAAGTTGTTTAAAGGTTTGGTGTTAAAACACAAAACGAACGACACAGTGCACACACAACTTGTTTACGCAGTTCGGTGCAAATACACCTACGTCTGCGGGGCCTTGCCCAGATCAGAAACCATTCACTAGAAAGCAGTCTTTAGTACAAGAAGCTTAACTTAAATACTAATCCATTGCTAACCTATTGAGTGAATGTTGTGAGATCCCCTCACTGCCGATCCTACGTCGTTGAACCCTCACGAACAACACGTCTCCCTGGATCTCCTCCTCCCGAGGAATTAAGGCTTCCTTGTTTCTGATCTTTACGAACTTGGTCGGATGATTCAACACTCCTCCAATCACCACAGGCAGATTGCTCCAACACTTCTCACGTAGAGATGAATTCTTGGTCGCATAACGATTGCGTTCTATCTTCTTGCTTTTATCATCTTCGCAATCCTGCCTTGTACAAAACTCTTTCCTTGTATAACTCTACCAAGCATAGACTTCTAGACAGAGGAAAGATCTAATTCTAATCTGGTATTTAAATGTACAATCCTTTATTAATAGGACTTGTACCATAAATAAACTACTTCATCAATTCCTAACTATTACAGGAATATTCAGTTACCAGAATTAGATTACCACGAAATCACATATTAATCTTCTCAATATTCTTATCTGATCGCATAATTAAACTCCATAATTTGCTCCATAATTCGTGGCTAGAAACCTGCTGTTTAGAAAAAACCTGATCGCAATGGTGTTAAAACACCATATCACCAGTATTCACAATATGCCATAAATAAGTCCAACTCCCAAGGACTCTACAATCTCCCCCTTGGCATATTGGTGAATTCATCAGCAAAAATAATATAGACAACCAGATAGCACACTTATCCAAATATCCAAACCGATTAAACAATCAAATTCCGAAACCCAAACATCTACATCAAAAAGCATTCAACACCAAAATCTGCTCTCAAGTTTCTCCCCCTGAATTCAGTAATATGTCAAGAAAAACATTTATTCCAAAATATCATCTAAATCCTCTGAATCATCAGCCTCTGAACCATCAGCATCCTGAGTTGCTGCCAGCAAATCTCCTCTCTCAGCCTCCAATGCAGCCAACTCCCCCTGAATCTTTATTACAGCAGCCTGATGGCGCTCAAGCAGTTCCTGACACACTGCTGCTCTGGCCTCAATAGCTCTCAACCTAGCTGCACCAGCATCCGAAACCTCTATTGCCGGAGGTGTCCAGGGTAAATCCTTCACAATTCGACCACTCAAGGTTCTGAGAGTCGGCCGTAAGGCTTGAGTAGAAACCACTTCATCAGACTCTCTTGCAACTGCTCCCCCCTTTGTTAGCACCATTGTAATGACACAGGGATGAACCAATGCTTCCTTCCTAGTCTTCCGGGCACAATCCATGATATCGTTAAACACCAATTTTCCCATATATACCTTGTGCCTGGCTCCCAGACTGTATAGAAGCGTAGCCATTTCTTTGGTAACACTTGTGTTATTAACCGAAGGAATCCAATTATGGACTGCTACCATGTACAAGCAATAATACCTGGAGGTGAGATTTGATGCAGGTATCTGCTGTCTGTCTGTCAGTGGCCAAGTATTTTCCACACCACCTGTAAGCTCCACTGCCACTTCATCAAAGCTGTCTGGCATCTGGTGTTGAAACACCGACTGGACATCCTGGAGATGCCACACTGCAGAATTTTGTTCACTGCTGCAGGGGAGAACTCAATAACTGCCCCTCTCACGTACACTCTATGGAACCAGGGAAAATTTTCATCTTCACAAGCCTCTTTCAGATTTGAGTAAAACTCCATCACCAACTGCTTGTTGTAATTGCCAAAGCATGTAGCAGCTTTAAATACTTTGAGATATTGTAGGAAATCTGTAAATCCACACTCTCGGTATTTCTCAGCATCTGCTGGCCTTTCTGCCAGTATTTTTCTCCCACAAATGACCTCCCATTTTTCTTGGCTAGCTTCATCATAAAATTCAGTACAGATAGCCTCACTAACCACAGGAGCAGGTAGTGTCTGAGACTCCATTTGCTCAGCTGATCTCTTCTGCCGATCTGCTCGCAAATTCTTCAATTTCTGTCCAATCGGCTCATCACTATCATCACTTACTGCCATACTCTTGTCTCTGCACCGCTTTGATCGTCGAACCTTCTTGGACGCAGAGGCCACACATTCCCTGGCCTTTTTGGACATCAGAGGGATAGGTATTTTCCCAGACTCAGGTGGTGTTTCAACACCCACCTCCTTACTTTTTCTCTTAAGTCTACGGGTTTGTCTGGCTTCTGGCGGTGTTTCAACACCAATGCCAAGACCCTCAGGAGTTTGCTCCCTCTCAGCCGGGCTCACATCTGGTGTTTGAACACCAGTATCAAGCATATCAGTGCCCTCTAACTCTTCCACATCCATATTCTCACTGCTCACAGGAGCATCCTCATAACCTGTCCCACTTTCAATAACTCCCCCTGCACATACTTCCTCTTCTTCACTATCACTAATCTCCACCACTGGAATGGGCAGTTTTCTCAACGATTCTTGAATCAAGAACATAGACCCATTAAGACACTCTACCTCTTTGCCACTTGCTCTGGCAAAGTCAGTGGATTTAACCACTGTTACCCAGGGTTGTACCACAACATCATCACCTAGGCTTCTAATAACAGGCCTGTGCAGAGAACCTATTCTCGTGTAGATTGTGAAGTACTGATCTATTTCCTTCCCTACCTTGTACTTTTCACCAAGATCGACTCCAACTAATGTGGCATAAAATTTACTAATCTCACTAATTTCTCCAATACCACCAGTCAACAAATCTTTCAAATTAAAACCATTCACCTTACCATGCAAGTTCTTGAATTTTCTAAGATCAACATAATCCCTGTTTTGGACCATCCAAGCAATAAACTCCAGAACAGAGGCAAAATAAACACCGTCATAAACGAACGAATGGTCAAACCTGGCCTTCGGACGGCGGCGATTAACTCCATCCCAATTTATTACCCTCTGTTCCCGACTCCATGGCATTCTCCCGTGTCTACATCGGGGTCCAGTTCTTCAAACCGAGGATTCTCCGGAACTTGCACACTCGTGAAACCCCCAAACCATCTCTTGTGGGTAAAATTTACCATTGTCGACGAGGTTTTAAGTTGGATATGTGGCTTCTGGGATTTCAAAAGTTTCAGTTTGCTCGAAAACTAGTTGCGGGAGCTCTGTTTGGGAAGATGAACAGTTGAGGAACTTGAATTTGTGTGGGAATCAACCACTTGTCACTTTCACTTTCCTTTTTCGGAAACCAAAAAACCACTCTACTTTTTCCCCCTCTTTTTTTTTGTAGCATACCATCTTGCGAACATTTAAGCCCATCATCATACCATTTTGGCCCAAGGTTAGCCCGTCTGATCTACTTCCCAATATATTCCTCGGTGTTTAAACACCACTTCACATATTTTTGGTATTTTCGATATTTCTATTTTTTTAACTATATTTAAAAGAATGCAAAACGATAAAAATACAACAGAATGATCAAATCTGGGTACCTTACATTCGACACACACCCAAGTGCTGTCTTAGGCCTTCAAAAGTCTCACCATCCAGAGGCTTTGTAAAGATATCAGCAAGTTGTTCTGATGTTGGTACATAATGAACTGTGACTTCTCCTTTTTTCGACCAAATCTCTAATAAAGTGATGTCGGATATCGATGTGTTTTGTCCTAGAATATTACACAGGATTCCTGGAAATATCAATGGCGCTTTTATTATCACATAGGACTGTCAAACTCACATCATTGAACCCATAGTCTCTCATCATCTGTTTCATCCACAATAGCTGCGCACAACAACTCCCAGCAGCTAAGTATTCTGCTTCAGCCGTAGACAGTGATATAGAGTTTTGTTTTTTACTGTACCAGCTGACAAGATTTGATCTAGCAAAGAAGCATCCACCAGTGGTGCTTTTACGATCATCAGCATTCCCTGCCCAGTCAGAGTCACTGAATCCTACCAACTGCGAATCCTTGTTCCTAGACAACCATACTCCATACTCCACTGTTCCACTTATATATCGAATAATTCTTTTCACAGCTGGCATGTGTGATTCCTTTGGATTGGCTTGGTAGCGGGCACAAATACCAACACTCAAACAGATGTCTGGTCTACTTGCAGTTAAATACAACAGGCTGCCAATCATACTCCTGTACAACTTTTGGTCAACACTTTGACCCAGTTCGTCTTTTGTAAGCTTATCGGTGGTAGCCATTGGAGTGCGTACTGCCTTTGCACTAGTAAGCCCGAATCTCTTGATCAAGTTTTCAGCATATTTCTGTTGATTGATGAAAAGACCATTATGCTCCTGAGTAACCTGCAATCCCAGAAAATATGACAATTTTCCTACCATACTCATTTCGAACTCCTTAGTCATTAACTCAACAAACTCCTTCACCAATACCGAAGAGGTGGATCCAAAAACAATATCATCCACATAAATTTGTGCGATTAGAATATTTGTCCCCTTCTGTAGGACAAACAATGTACGGTCCACTCCCCCTCGACGATAGCCCTTCTGAATCAGAAAGGTTGTCAGTCGCTCATACCATGCACGAGGTGCCTGCTTTAGTCCATACAGTGCTTTATTCAACCGATATACATGGTCAGGAAAATGTGGGTCTTCAAACCCCTTAGGTTGTTCCACGTAAACTTCCTCCTTTACTAGCCCATTCAGAAATGCACTCTTGACATCCATCTGATGAAGAGTAAAGTTCAGAATGCAGGATACCGCCAACATCAGTCTGATCGACTCCAATCTGGCTACCGGTGCAAAAGTTTCATCGAAGTCAACCCCTTCTACTTGGGTGTACCCTTGAGCAACTAGTCGCGCTTTATTCCTGGTGACGTTACCACCCGTATCAGATTTGTTCTTAAAAATCCACTTGGTTCCAATCACATTCACATTCGCAGGCCGTGGGGTAAGATACCAAACATTGTTTCTCTCGAATTGCTGCAATTCTTCCTGCATTGCCGAAACCCAAAATTCATCGAGCAGAGCTTCTTTGTAATTTTTTGGCTCAGTAAGAGAGATGAAACATGATAGTCCTGCCAATTCTCTGTAATTTACCTGCGGTTGATCCCTCAATTTCATATATCTGGCCGGACTCTGTTTAGAGTTATGTGTTACAGTTTCCGAAGTTTCAACACCGGTTGACTGTGCTGGTGTTTCAACACCAGTAGGATTCACTGGGTCGAGCGTATCACCGTCACCCATAGTATCTTCTTTTGAATCATCAACAACCACATTAATAGACTCCATGACTACTCTAGAGCGTCGATTAAGAACTCGGAAAGCTCGACTCGTGGGGGAATAACCCAAGAATATACCGATATCACTTCTAGACTCGAATTTAGCTAAGGGTTCTTGATCCTTCAGAATGTAGCACCGACTCCCAAAGACATGAAAATACGACACATCTGGTTTCTTCCCTTTCCATATCTCATATGGTGTCTTCTCAGTAAACGGACGCAGATATACTCTGTTGATAGTGTAACATGTCGTGTGTACCGCCTCAGCCCAATATCTAGCATGAATTTTTTTCTTGGCTAACATTGCTCGTGCCATTTCCTGCAACGTCCTGTTCTTTCTTTCTACTATGCCATTTTGTTGAGGAGTTATGGGGGCAGAGAACTCGTGGTGTATTCCACGTGTCTCGCAAATATCATGAAATTTTGAATTTTCGAATTCTTTTCCATGGTCACTCCTGATTCGTGCAATTCTTACTTGGGCAGTTCCTTTTTCTACAAGCAACCTGTGTGCCAAGTTCTTGAAAACATTAGCAGCCTCTGACTTCTCTTTGAGAAATGATACCCACGTATACCTTGAGAAGTCATCTACACCGACGAAAATATACTTCTTTCCTGCCACACTGGGGGTGTTCACCGGCCCCATTAAGTCCATATGCAGGAGTTCCAAGAGTCTTGATGTTGTAACATCGTGTACTGCATGGTGTGGTGTTCGGATTTGTTTTCCTTCTTTACATGACCCACAAACAACCTCCTTGTTGTCACTGATTTCAGGAATACCTCTAACTGCATTCAGTCTGGAAATACGTGCTAGGAATTTATAATTTAGGTGGCCCAATTTTCTGTGCCACAGAGTACTAACTTCTTTCTTTGAACTTAGGCAGGTGACAACTTGATCGAGCAGGCAATAGTTATCCATTGATCTTGATCCAGTGAATACTCCAGTCTCATGGTTTACTACACATTTCTCCTTATCGAAAACCACTGTCATTTCATTGTCACATAGATGGCTGATGCTCAACAAGTTTGCCTTCAGACCTTCCACTAGTAACACATCTTGGAACATCGGAAGCCCTTTGATGGCTAACTCACCCTTGCCGATTATTCTACTGCGTTTCCCATCACCAAATCTAACATGTCCTCCAAATCCAGGTTTAAATTTTCGCAGAAATTCAGGAACTCCAGTGATATGCCTTGAACATGCACTATCGAAATACCAAGAATTTCCTGTATGTGCCCCAAAACATACAAAAGTTGAAAAACAAACAGCTTGAGTTTTTCAAATCCATACCTGGCGTGTTTGTCGAGCGGTGTGTTGCGGACTTGGGTTATCACGTGTGTTCAGAAATCTGGTTCTGTATCCACTAGTGTTGAAACGGTGCCTTGTATCATATCTTGACACGGTGTTGAAACTTCGATTTGCTGAGTTGAAAGGCAGGGTCCTAAGCAGCTTAAAACATCTATTTCTTACATGTCCTTGCATTCCACAGTATCCGCATCGTCGAATCCTTTTGGTCGGAAAATTTCTCTCGATTATTCTGGGAGCTAGCGCACTTTGACCTTCTGTGTTACTCCATGAATTTACTGGTGTGGATCTTTCATAACCAATTCCGTACTTAGCCGTCTGTCCCATTCTTAGACAGTCTTCAAGTTTAGCTTTTCCTGTATTAAGACGTCTGATAGATTATTCTGCTGCCTCTGCTCGTTGCACCATTTCAGCAAAATCCTTCTTGATTTCTTCTAGTTCGCCAATTGCCTTTTCCTTTTCAAGTTCCTTCATTTTAGCTTCTTCACGCAATCTCTTATTCTCAGACTTGAGCTCTTTGTTTTCATCTTCCACTTTTAACCACATCTTGTACATTTCCATGCTTTCCTTGCGAATGTCATCATTACTAATGCTTCTAGCCTCTTCATCTGAGCTACCACTCTCGTCTTCATTCAGCCCACTGAGACCTTCCTTGAGAGAGTCTTCTAACTCCATTGACACACCGAAAGCAACATGATTAGTATACTCTTCTCCATCCTTACAATCATCCCCTACGTCATCATCACTCTAGGTTGTGATATACGATTTTCCTTGCCTTTTAAGTGTATTGGCACACTCAGCTTGTATGTGTCCAAAACCTTCACATTCTCTACACTGGATTTTCCTGTTCAGGGTTGGATTCGTTGATTTAAACTTTGGTGTTTCAACACCAATTGCTTGGCCAAATCTTGGAGTGGGGTTTGCGTTTGGATTTTTGTTCCCACTAAATTTCTCTTGTGGCTTCCTGCCCATCTTCTTCATAAATCTGGAGAAGTTCCTGGTTATGTTTGCAATTTCATCGGACTCTTCATTGTCTGAATGATCTTCTGACTTTCCAGAGGTTATGCTTGAAAAAGCCATCTCTTTCTTTCCTGCTTTAGTTTGCAACATTTCCATCTCATAAAATTCCAGGGATCCCATAAGTTCATCAAGTGTCATAGTCCCTATCCTTCCATTTTCATTAATCGCTGTGACCTTCATGTTGAAACGTGGAGGTAATGCTCTCAACACCTTCCTGACAAGCTTTTGATCTTTGTACTTTTTACCGAACTGAAAAGCTTTGTTTGCAATATTTCTAACTCGTCCATTGAACTCAGAAATAGTCTCATCTTCACGCATCTTTAGTTCTTCGAATTTTGACGTATAATACTGCAACTTTGATTCTCTGACGGAGCTTGTCCCCTCATGATAAATTTGCAACACATCCCACACTTCCTTAGCAGTCTCACAATTTGAAATCATCTTAAATTGATCTTCATCCACTGCTGTAAAGATGGCATTCAATGCCTTTGAGTTGGACACGTGTGCTTTGTGCTCCTCGGTAGAATATTCAGAGAATGGTTTAGTCGTCAATGAGCTTGATCCCTCTGCTTCGTCAGTTGTAGGTGGGGTGTATTGATTTATGACATAGTTCCAAGCTTGATCATCTAGTGCTCCGATGAATACCTTCATACGTGCCTTCCAATAGGCATAATTTCCTTGTTCCAGCAACGGTGGTCGTGTGACTGAAGCCCCCTCCTTTGGTGCCATGGTGAAACCTGATCTCACTCTCCCTGTATAGGGGTAAGCAAGTGCCAAGCTCTGATACCAATTGAAATTCTGTTCCACCTAAAGTCTATACTTTTGTGCCAAGTTGTTTAAAGGTTTGGTGTTAAAACACAAAACGAACGACACAGTGCACACACAACTTGTTTACGCAGTTCGGTGCAAATACACCTACGTCTGCGGGGCCTTGCCCAGATCAGAAACCATTCACTAGAAAGCAGTCTTTAGTACAAGAAGCTTAACTTAAATACTAATCCATTGCTAACCTATTGAGTGAATGTTGTGAGATCCCCTCACTGCCGATCCTACGTCGTTGAACCCTCACGAACAACACGTCTCCCTGGATCTCCTCCTCCCGAGGAATTAAGGCTTCCTTGTTTCTGATCTTTACAAACTTGGTCGGATGATTCAACACTCCTCCAATCACCACAGGCAGATTGCTCCAACACTTCTCACGTAGAGATGAATTCTTGGTCGCATAACGATTGCGTTCTATCTTCTTGCTTTTATCATCTTTGCAATCCTGCCTTGTACAAAACTCTTTCCTTGTATAACTCTACCAAGCATAGACTTCTAGACAGAGGAAAGATCTAATTCTAATCTGGTATTTAAATGTACAATCCTTTATTAATAGGACTTGTACCATAAATAAACTACTTCATCAATTCCTAACTATTACAGGAATATTCAGTTACCAGAATTAGATTACCACGAAATCACATATTAATCTTCTCAATATTCTTATCTGATCGCATAATTAAACTCCATAATTTGCTCCATAATTCGTGGCTAGAAACCTGCTGTTTAGAAAAAACCTGATCGCAATGGTGTTAAAACACCATGTCACCAGTATTCACAATATGCCATAAATAAGTCCAACTCCCAAGGACTCTACAGAATTCATCCACAGTAGTAGTTGATTATCATACAAACAGATCTAACACTTCAAGAATATTTTCACTAGTAGAAAATAAGACACTGGTGTCAAGAGAATGGATTTTCAACTAAGAGTCTGCTTAGAATTCAATTGATGTTAAGTTTGATTCAACTTGCAACAGTCAAAGCTGCTTCAGCACCTTTATTACCCGACTTCCCACCAGCTCCCTGTACTACCGCCCGCGTAGCCCAGTGGTTGGGGCGTTGTGATTCCAGGGAGAGATCCCGGTTTCGAGGCTCGTGCGCGCCGTGTGGGGGTGACATCAGCAAAGCGTGCGTAGTCCTTAGACGCGCACGTGGCGCGTGGCGCATCCCTGATCTGCAGCGAGTACGGAACCCACAGCGGGCCCTGGTACTGGATCAGGGTGACTTACCTCTCATACGATGCTCGGGTGGTCGGACGGTATGGGCACCCTAAGGCTAGGTGTGATAGCCTTTTCAGAATAAGATGATTTAAAAACAAGATATAGGTCCAATAACCAAGACAAAGAATGATGGTACTGATGCAAAGATTACCCAATATCAAATATAAGCAGAAACGTGAATTTGGCTGGACCTTATTCAGCCAAGGCTAGACTTAAAATACATACGTATAAGGTGCGTTACAGACTCTTCACTTAAGGTGAAGTACCCACAGACAAGACACGACATGGGCCATGGTTACTGGTACAAAAAAATGTACATACACAAGGAAAGTGTTTTGGGCTCGTCGACTTAAAGATTACTTCGCGTTTTACATACTCCTTCCGTTTTTTTTTTATTGACACCTCTCTTTCGGTGTTAGAATTGAGGAGATGCTAAATGAGTGGATGAAATTGAATTGAAAGAAGAGAAAGTAAAATGAGTGGATGTAAAAACCTTAAACTTACCCAAAATAGCAAGTGTCAATTAAAAAGAAAATACCACTTTTAGTAAGTGTGCCAATGAAAAAAAAACGGAGGGAGTACATTTTACCAAGATTTACTTCTGGGAAATTGTTCAATGACATAGAGGAGATTGAGTATATGTTTAGGGACAGGGAATTATAAAAAGCACCTATATATTATATTCCTTTGATTAAGGAAGAAACGGCTTTCCCAAGATTATTTCTACTTTTTAAAATTATTTTCGACCACATCAGCTTGCATAAAAGAGCGAGCCAAAAGTAATTGCATCATTTTTGCTGGGGTGAATGGAGTATAAAAGAACCCCGTCAATACACAGGGACTGCGGTTACAGGCAGTGACAGAACCAGAAATATTTTTCAGGGGAGGCTGATAAATATTAATTAAATTTTAATTTTAAAAATTCAACTAAAAAATAATAAAAAATACTACATAATAAAATAAATCGAGTACCATACAATAATATTTTTACAAGTTAACTAAACTACTAAAATAACTAATTTCTAATGCTCGAATTATTAGAAGTAGGACTAGGAACAAGGGGGGCAACAAATATCTACGAGACTCCATGGCTTGATAACGTTCCATAATCGGTTCATTCTCAATCTTAACAAAAATATCCTTTTCAATATACACCGTCAAAGATGGAGATCCGCTACTTCGAATTAAAAATTTATCCATAACCTATTAAATATCATATAGATAAAATATGTAAATCGATTTATTTTTAAAAAATCTAAAAGAGTTACGAAACAATAACAAATTGAGATAACAAAAAATTTATAAAATCATATTCATCTAAATTCAATTTAACAAATATCCCTAATTGATGATTCCATAAACCGATTATGACAATTTCATTTTCACATACAAAATAAATCAAATAATTATAATTTATTATTCATACATATGAAATTCAACTAAATTTCAACAATCATACAACCATATAACTTCAATTCGACATCCAATCCAAAAATCATGTTCACATAAATTTAAGTTTTGAAGCAAAAAATAAAAAAGAGAATAAATCCTAAAATTAATAAATCTTAGCCTAAAGAGAAGTAGAGAAGAGTTCCAATGGTTTACTTTAGTGGAGAGGCGGCGTCCGGCGTCAGGAGGCGGCGGGACGACAACTGTAGGAGGCGGCGGAGAGCTGGCGGACCTGGTGGTGGCGCGGCGGAAGCTCTGCTATCGGCTGCGGATGCTGTGCTCCTCCTCTGCTCGTTCGAATTGTGAGAAGAAATGGATTATTGGATTAGGTTTTCAGTTTTGGCCCAATCCAATACATATTTTATTTTATTTTTGCTTATTACAAATGAAACGACGTCGTTTTACTGGTTCTCCGAGCTTCGCATCTGAGTTGCCGGAATACGCACCAAGCTCCGGCGGAAGACGCGCTCGACGGTCGGATCGAATCCTTCTACCTCCGGCCGGCGATCGAGGTAGGGAGCCCTATCCCGCGTACCAATGGTTCCGCCTCTGGTTACAGGTCTAGAGAACACCATTCTCCAATTTATCCAACTCATTTTCTAGAAAACTAGTACTGAAGATTTTTCCCATACATACATTTAGTCCAAAATGGCTAATCGACAGACTGACCCTATTTAACGGATGAATTTGGCGCTAAAGTTTGTCTAAGCATGGTATCAGAAATCGTGTTTGTACCTTGAACTGTGTGGTTCTTGAATTTCTTGTGTTTTGAGAGGTTTTCATCGAGTTCATGACTTGACTGAAGTAGGCTTCAACTACATTATCAAAAGGAAATGATTTTTTGCACTTACTTGAAATTCTTATACTGCCTCCAATTCACTAACATTGGCCTCTTTTGAAATAGCACTTAGTTTTAGAAGAAGTATATTTTTGGTAGGTGAAATGAAAGGTTAATTGGGGTAGTGATGAGTTGAAGGGGCATTATGGATCTTTTGAAAATAATACAAAAGTCTAGAGGTTCTCTAATAATGCAAAAATGAAGGGGATTATGGGTTTTTCAATTTTTTGTCCCCCTCAATATCAGAAAACATTGTAAGAGAGCAATTAATAAAAAACCAACCTAATACGAAAAGTGAGACAATGTTAGTGAACCGGAGGGAGTAAATGTTTTGTGCTCTCTGCAAAGTAGAGATGATCACACAAAAACATTCAAGAAAGATTGGGCTTCGACTCGACTAAAGCCCAACTCTCGTCAATTAAATTAATAATTACAAACAAAACTTTAGACTTGATCAATAATTTTAACATTAATCGTTCAGTTCATGAAACGCGTGATAATAATTTCATTCACAGCTCAATAAAGGATGGCAGCTAGGGTTTAGTATTGAGAGTTGTTAAAAGTCTTTTGTCATTTATTAGGAAGAGCAAAGTGCAAAACATAATTATTAAATGTACTAAAGTTGGACATCAGACCATGAGCCTCTTGCTTGGTGTGAGGTGCAGGAGAGGATTGCATCCGAAGGGGAGATGTTTCCTGGCAAAAGGCGATACCCTCGCCCTCATAGCTTTGGCCGCACCGACACCACAGCCAACACCGAGGAGGTAAATTATGGTAATCCAGCACCAGGACCCGTGGGTCGGAACACTATCTTGGTGAGCACCAGGGAGCTGTGCAAGCACAAACTCCCCACACGGCCTCTGCCAAGACTCGAACCTGGGCGGATGGCAAACCCTCCCCACGTCCCAACCACTGGGCTTCGCCCGTGGGTGTAAGGAAAATATATATTTCCTACAGAGATGAAACGCTGGGTAAGGAAAATATATATCTTATAAGAGTTTACCCAGTCCATGTCGTTACATGTTAAGGGCATGGGCAGTGGTGGTCTCTTAAAATTAAAAGATCGCTTAAGAGACCGAAAATCACCACAGTGGTGGACTCTTGAGTGGTCTCTTGTTAAGAGACCACTCAAGAGTCTCTTAGAAAGAGCCCATCTAAGAGACCACTCGACTGACACACGCACATGGGCATTTTCAGCGTGTGATTTTTTTACCAAGTGGGACACGTGTCGCCCCATGAGTGGGCCACGTGTCCCACTCAGCCGCCAGTATTTTTTAAATTTTTTTTTGTTGCGGACACGTGTCACCCAGGGATTGGGCCACGTGTCCGCAACGGTAATATTTGTTGAGAAGGCTGAAATTGAAATCTGGGGGACACGTGGTCCAATAAGGGGTCGACACGTGTCCCCCCAACGGCGGGAAAATGGCTAGTTTTTTAATGGGACACGTGTCCCATTCTGGTGGCGACACGTGGCTCATTCTGGTGGCAACACGTGTCCCATTATGGTGGCAACACGTGTCCCATTCTGGTGGCAACACGTGTCCCAGACGTTTTTTTAAAACTTTTTTAAAATTTTTTATAATTTCTATTTTAATTTTTATATTCCATTCTCCTACTTTTTTTGCCTGTAAATATGGAGCATTTCAACTCATTTCATCACATTACTTCCATTTCAAATTCTTTTACCTCACAAATTCATCTTCTATATTGTAATTCATTTTTTGTGATGGATCCATGAAGAACGTCGAAAGGCAAAGATCAGGTAATTCCAAATTCTTTCAATATGGAGAATTTTTCGCAAAATCCGAATTATCGTCCATTTCCAAATTCAGAATTTAGTGAAAATTCTCCGAACATCCCTCCCCACTTTTATTTCAATTCTCAACATTCATACATGAATTTTCAAAATCAATGCCACTCTTCCCGAAATGCATACATGAACCCTCCTTACCCGAACCACTCCCAAAATGCGAACACCCAATCGCAAAATTCGTACCATAATTTATATGGTCAAAGCTTTCATTCTCCACATCTTGATGCTATAAACGAATCGGAGCATTTTCACCCCGAGGAGGTCGCGGTTCACCGGGTCAACATTTTGGTGGTGAAGGTGGGCGACAATATGGAAGTCACGATGTTACGGACGGTAAGCCCTATTTTAATGTGTTTTAGTTCAATTATGAGGATTCTAATTTATAATTCATTTATATTGCCTTCATTTCCCTTTGTTATATTTTCAAATAAGTATATTTGAACATGCAAAATATATGTAGCTAGTATATGCATTTAGTATATGCATTTTAATATGTAATCTAGTATATTATTTGAACAATCAAGAACATCATCTAATATGTTCGTGTATTTTAAAATTTCATAAACATAATTTGAAAGTTAGTATATGTTTGAGATTTATTTTGCTTTGAAAAAATGATTTATTCATTTAGGAAATGATGTAGGTGAAGAAAATGATGAAGTTGCAATAGTGTCGGGGCGGGAGTGGCTCTAGCCAAGGAGATATAAAGTCATGGACCATGAACTTGTTTGCAGATGAAAATGATGGGCAACAATTTTTATTCTTCCATTGTTATGACGATTGTAGAAGGAACCCTAAATTCATAGCACAATATGGCCCAAAGGATACTGATGGAGAAGAATATTCACCACGGGTGACATCAACACCCGGTAGTGGCGATGATCCTCAAGCTATGCAATATCCATCCAGACCTATTGGTGTGAAAGCCGCTAAATGCAAGGCAAGGTGGAAAGGAAAGGTCAGGGCAAGAACAACAAATGATGAACAATTAAAAGAATCCGCTAGAATGCATTGTGCGGCCGCAATTGAAGCAGCTACAAAAAATGTTGAAATACTTGCGGAGAGTGAAAGAGCTAAAATGGAGTACAACATAGCACAATGGGAGTTCGTTGAAAAACAATCAGAGCGGGATAAACTGATAGCTAACACTAAACTCCTTGATAGTTTGATTCAAAAGGGAGAGTTGTCCGCAGCAGAGGAAGCACTACGAGATAAATTAATTGGGGTAGTCTACGATGGAAATTAATTGTAATAGGTTGTTGGTAATAATTGGTCAGACTAGACCATACATTTGTCATTGGTTTTTCATTGTAGTTGGTTTTCATCATTTCATTTTAATCGGTTCAATTCACATGGGTTCAATTCATCATTTCAAAGTCACAAGACCAAAATAGTGGAGTTGTCATGGACACATCCCATCCATTCACATGGGTTCAATTCATCATTTCAAAGCCACAAGACCAAAATAGTGGAGTTGTCATGGACACATCCCATCCATTCACATGGGTTCAATTCATCATTTCAAAGCCACAAGACCAAAATAGTGGAGTTTTCATGGACACATCTCATCCATTCACATGGGTTCAATTCATCATTTCAAAGCCACAAGACCAAAATAGTGGAGTTGTCATCTATATAAATGGGTCATTTTTTTACCTTTCATTCCAACCCCGAATTTCAATTCTTCTACCAATTCCTTTCTTCATCACAACCATGGCTTCTTCTAATTCCCCTAACAACGATGATGAGCTTCACTTTGGAGAATCATCAAACCCATCAACCTATGATATTCTCGGTTTCCTACCTGATACCGATCCTGAGACAATAACTTGTTCTTGAATTTGCCAAAAATGGCTAAACAATGGTACGCAGCCATTGAGGACGAGAGTGCTCAAACTTCTCCAACCTTACCAAAGAAAACCAGAAATCATATCAGAAGAGATCGTGTTCGAGCACAGGAAGTACTCCAGAGGCAATATTTTGCTCAACCTCCTGAAAGAATGTACGACGACCAACACTTTCGTCAAAGGTTTCGCATGCGACGAAATGTATTCGAACGTATACTGGAAGATGTCACCAACCACGATCCTTATTTCAGACAAAGGCCTGATGCAACTGGTAATCAAGGATTTTTGCCACTTCACAAGTGCACGGTGGCAATGCGTCATTTGGCATATGGTTGTGGATACGACCAACTGGATGAATGCTTACAGATGGGCAAAATGACGGTTAGAGAAACGGTGTCACATTTTGTGAATGCAATTATTACCGTATACCGTCCAACATACCTCAGATCAACAAATCAGGAGGATATTGCTCGCCTGATGCACGTAGCTCGTGGACGTGGATTTCCAGGTATGCTTGGTAGTATTGATTGTATGCATTGGGAATGGAAAAAATGTCCTGTGGGTTGGAAGGGGCAATTTCAGGGTAGGAGTGGACGCGCCTCAATTATTTTGGAAGCAGTCGCCTCCTACGATACATGGATATGGCATGCATTTTTTGGTATGGAAGGGTCAAATAATGATATCAACGTCCTAGACAAGTCACCATTGTTTGATGACATATGTGAGGGGAGAGCTCCACGTTTTCCTTACGAAGTCAATGGTCGCAGCTACGATAAAGGGTTCTATCTTACAGATAGAATCTATCCTAAGTGGGCGACCTTCATGCCAGCATATACGGCTCCAAATGACCCCAAGAAACAACTCTTCACAAAGCGTCAAGAAAGTTACCGGAAAGACATCGAACGTGCTTTCGGTATTTTACAAGCTAGGTTTTCCGTGATCCGCAACCTAACCCGATACTGGGATGTCGAAACGTTGGGCAATATTATGATAGCTTGTATCATACTGTACAACATGATAGTCGAAGATGAAAGAGACACATATGGGTTGCAAGTTCAACCAAGTGATTATGACCAAATCGACGACTCTCCTTGGCATTATAACGCCGAGCGGCATGCTGATCTTCCGACTTTCAGGCAAAATTGGAGGGATGTGCGCAATAGAGCTAAACATGACCAGTTGAAAAACGACCTTACGGAACATCTTTACCAGCATTTTGGGTGGTCAAGATTAAGATGAGGATATAGTTTCGTCATCCATGTTTTTTGGTCAGACTAGATCAATATTTATTTTTTTCCTATTTTTAATAATTGGTCGGATTAGACCAATATTTTGATTTTTAAATTGTAATATTGGGTTGGAGTAGATCAATATTTTATTTAGTATTTAAAGTAATTTTTATAGTTGTTAAAATTGGTTTCGCGCACTTTTTATGTTTTCCATATTATTTTATAGAAAAAATGAATTCTCATAGTATTTATTTGTTTAATTTCGTTTTAATAGTTTCTTCAAAAAAATTGAAATTCATTTTATTTTTTACACTAAAGCATGGTATTGACAAGAACGAGAAAAACAAATTATTTAACATATTTTTAAAAAATGAATTTATATTTAAATATTTAAACATTATATTAAATTTTGCATTCAACTTATTTTTTATGGACAAATTTATTTAAAATAATATGTAATGGTCAAATTAATGAGTAGGATAGAGAAAATCAAGTGGGTTCCATGAATAGTATGTAGTGGTATCTTAACCATTGTGGAGAAAAAAATGGGTTGTCTCTTAAGTGGTCTCTTAAGCTGAGGTGGAAGAGAGAGAGAAAAAAAATAATATATTTAATTGGTAAGAGACCAGTAGCGGTCTCTACCAATGCCCATGACCTAAAACACCAAAAATACAAGGAACACCTGCATTCAAAGAAGGATTTGAGTGAGATTCATGTCCATCAATACTCGGGAAGTGCAGCACAACGTTTAGTGTATATAGATTAGTGGTACACTGATGAACTTCATGATGATAAGTAGTTTTAAGTTTTAGTCCTATACTTAGCCCAATAAGTTGCAAGGCTTTGCTGGATCAGCAAGCTTTAACGTGGTAAAAATTTCTCACCAACTTGTCAAAATAAAGAGCACCAAGCACAAATGCCTTTCTGTACATACCACAGGTTCACATTCATACCACTATTGTACATATAGAAAGAGGATCACTTCAAATTGCTTCTAACTTACATTAAGGCTTTATTAGGAATTCAAATATTCAATATTACGAAGAAAAATCTTTAAATGATTACTAGTTACTACTAACCGTTTAACTCTTTTGTGAAGAAAGCACATCATTCCAGAACTTTCTCATCCATTTTCTCTATAAAAAAACAATGAAGCAAAATTCCAGTTGCAAAATTGCAGAAAGCAAAACATATTTCATGAATGCATACTAGACTAACTCTTTTATGAGCAAATTAAATACTCAAAATTTTTGTTCTTCCTTAGCTCTTTAATACTGAATTTTGGTTTTACCAAATTATCGTAATTATGTTCCAACATAACCTATCTAATTAAGTATGCAGTAAAGGAAAGCATTAAAGACACAACACTTATGTACGCAGTTCGGTGAAATCCACCTACATCTGCAGAGCCTGGCCCAGTTCAGAATGAATCCACTAATTAGAAAGATACAGTACAAAGTACACCATACAAAATACTTATCTTTACTAATCAAACGTGTGAATTCTGCTTGCTCCCCTAACTACTGATCCGCCTTGATCAGACTCCCTCTGACCTCGAAACTTGTCAACACTGGATCTCCTCCTCCCGAGGAATTAATTCATATGATTCTGAACTTTGAACGGCATGTCACGTATGTTGGAACATAAAATTCTGGTTCTTTTCAATTCTCTCGAAAGACTAAAAATTCGTGTGCAGATTTTTTCGGTCAAATCTGTGTATTGAATGCAGTCGTGGTGTCCCCTTTTAAAGTCATAAGCAGATCGAAACTCTCCATGATTATCTCCATGATATTCATATTCTTTATCTGCTTCTTGAAACATATCCAAATCTCATAAATAAAGGGATTTTCCTTATCACAATATCTCTCATATATTCGATAATATCAACACCATATTTGTAGAGATTTTCCATAAACCAACTATGCTTCTACACGCCTAATATATAGCAGAATATTCAGATTTTCATAACTCACAAATACCATAATGTTCTGTCATTTCTACATAAAATATGATTGGCGTATTTATGCCAATCCGCATGTTCCAACATGGAAAGACTTTCGTTTCCAAATATGTTCACAAAATTTCCAATTAAATTATTCAATGAATACCACTTGACTTTACAATCTCCCCCTTTGGCATTTTGTGGGTCCAACCATTTTGGTCATTAATATCACGACAAACACATAGGTCTTCACAAACTTCTCCTATGTTGGAACATATGCAAAATACTGAATTTGATATAAAAGAATACCAATTGAATTGATACCAGAATTCCAGAATACTATCTATCAATAAAATAATACTAATCAGATTACAGCCAAAATATTCTCCCCCTGGGGACATGAAGATGCCAAAAACACAAAAAAACATAAATAGAAAGCAGGCTCCCCCTGGATGTGACACTCGATCTATATTGGAACATGGATACATCGGAAAATCCTTCTCGTCCAGGAGCAGCAGTCTAGGCCTCCAGCTACGCTTTCTCCTCCTTGAGTTTAGCCTTCTCTGCTTCCAGTGCTGCCATTTGAATTGCTATCGTCCCCAATCTGGCATTCAGTACCACCAATTTGGCTAGTTTTTCAGTAGCTACAGACGTTGAGACTTCAGGATTCCAAGGAAGATCATGGACGTACCTTATACTAAAGGTCTTCTTGTTAGGCCGTAAGAACTCTGTATCTATAATCACATTTTTCGCCTCCCCCTTCACCTTGGCACTCTTAGCCATCGCAGAAATTAAGCAGGGATACACAATAACATGTTTTGCCTTTAGGTTTGTAGCTTGCCTCACTAGATTCTATTGTATAAACCCAAGGTTTACTGATTTCTGTGTTCCAACACAATACAACAGTTTAGCCATTTCTCTAGTCAAGGCAGTAGTGTTTGAGGATGGCATCCAGCAATTTACCGCTACCTGGTACAGACAAAAGAATCTCGATGACGGACAAGAAGCTTGTGAATAACCAGTTTCAGGCCATTTGATCTTGTATCCTTCTGAGATTTCCTCCAGAATCTGATCATCTATCACTCCTAGATCATTTGGAAACACTCCTTCAAATTCTGGAATATGCAGCACCAAAATCCTGTTTATCTTGGCTGCTGAGAAGTCAATAATCTTCCCCCTTACATATACCATTTCAAACCAGGGGGAATCAGATTCTAAATTTCCAGCCATCAAATTGGCGTACACTTCAATGACTACCTGTCTATTGTACTGAAGCTGTACAGTGGCAGCCTTTTTCATTCATATTAATTCCAAAAAATCAGAGAACCCACTAGCCCTGTATGCTTCTAGGTCTACGGGTCTCTCAGAGATCACCTTCCTCTCTGCAAACACTTCTCCCATTTCTTCACAGTTTATATCAAAATAAGAGAATGACAGTGCTTCACTTACAGGCAGTGATGACACCACTTTATTCTTGGTAGTTGTCTGAGTTTTCTTGGCCTTTTTGGTTGGTGGAGACTCCTCAGTAGCAACCACATTTCTCTTTCCCCTAGCAGTCTGTAAGAAATCATCTAACACCTTATCACTGGAGTATTTCAACTCACGTAGTTCCTGTGTTGGAACATACTCAGTATCTCTATCCCCTTCTTCTTCAGCAGTCTGTGTTCCAACATACTGGTCTTTATCTGTGGTTCACCTTGTCTCGAAATAGGTCCTCCAGTCTGGTCTCCATCCACATCAACATCAGCATCACCAGTTATCTCAAACTGGTCTTCACCTCCCATATCTTCATCATCAATCTCTATCTTAATATTTCCAGCCTCCGCAGTCTGTGTTGGAATAAAGCCAACATTGACTTCTTCTTTGCTGTCAGAGACTTCAATTATCACCGGTTTTCTCAGTTCTTCCATTCTCTGAGCAATCTTAGAATAAAAAATCCTATAGGCATTCTATCCATAGACTTAATAGCTTCCAATCATGTTGCCTCGGCATCACCTATCTCCCTAATGCTAACATAGCTCTGGCAAGGAATGGATGAGTAGACATGAAATTTATCCATCCCTCTGTACACTCCATATTTTCCCCTTAAAAATTTAACTTCATAATTCTCAATATCCCATAGATTTCCATTATCACCGGATACGAATTATTTGACATTAACATTCAAGAATTCCCTCTTTATACTCTTAATCTTGGTCAAATCTATTGTAGTTTTATTTGCTTCCAGCCATTCAAAAATCTTGTCTACAGTATTGAATTCCATTCCAAGAAGTTTAAGAATTGGAGGATCATGATCCATTACCTTCTAATATAAACCCTTTCCTTTGTCTCTAGAGTGTTCATCCTGACTGTCACCATGATGCTTGAACCACCGGCTTCTACATTCTCTTCTCTTTGTTCAACATAGTCATCCTCCGGAATTTGAAGAGTTTCTTGCATTTTTTCTTCGACTGTGGGAGAGTTGGGGTTCGAAGACATCTTTCGTCAAAGATTTGTTGCGTAGAGAAAAATCATGGAGGAGTTTGGCAACAAGAATCCGAAAGAAACTAAGATGAGTGGGAGAGTGGCCGAAAAGAGAGGGATTTGGAGAGATTTAGACAACTTTGAAACCAACACAAACTCTTCACTTCACTTCCTCGTTTTCAGCAAAAACCTTTTCTTTTTCCAAGATCAACTATGATGCTTCTTTTCTTTCTTGTCAACTCAAAACATCAACTTAAGACATACCAACTTCCAACATACCATAACTATACAGCTTCTATCTTTGTAGAAAATTTCCTTTTTTTATTTTTTGTTTTTCCAATTATCTGAACAGAAATAAAAAAAAATATTTACAGCAAAATAAAGGCAAGAATTACCTCAAATTTGACAAACACCTAAGTGTTGTCTGAGACTTTCGAAAGTGGCGGTGTCCAATAGCTTTGTAAAGATATCAGCAAATTGCTCGTGTGTTGGAACATAGAATACCACAACTTCCTTCCTTTCAACAAGATCTCTAATAAAATGATGTTTTATGTCAATATGCTTAGTTCGAGAGTGCTGGACTGGATTTTTTAAAATATCAATAGCACTTGTATTTTCACATGAGATCTTCAAAGGGCCTTGATGAATTCCATAGTCGTTCATCATTTGCTTCATCCATAACAATTGTGCACAACTTCCAGCAGCAAGATATTCAGCTTCTGCAGTAGACAAAGAGATCGATTCTGTTTCTTACTATACCATGAAACTAGATTCGTGCCAATAAAGAAACATTCACATGTAGTGCTCTTTCGATCATCAACATTACCAGCCCAATCAGAATCACTGTACCCAATTAAATCAAAATCTTGATTCTTAGAATACCAAAAACCATACTCAGAAGTCCCACTTACATATCGAATAACTCTTTTAACCGCAGTGAGATGAGACTCCTTTGGATTAGCCTGAAATCTTGTACATAACCCTACGTTGAGACATATTTCTGGTCTACTTGTTGTTAAATACAGTAGACTCTCAATCATTCCCCTATATAATTTTTGATCAACTGCGACTCATTTCTCATCCTTGACCAGTTTGTCAGAAACTCCCATAGGTGTTCGAACTACTCAGGCATTGCTTAATTCAAATCTCTTTACTAGATTCAGTGCATACTTACTCTGATTTATGAACTGACCATGTTTTTCTTGCTTAACTTGCAGTCCTAGAAAGTATGTGAGCTCTCCAACCATTCTCATTTCAAATCCAGCTTGCATAACTGTGACAAAATCCTGTACCATAAATGGTGAAGTAGAGTTGAATACTATATCATCAACATAAATTTGAGCAATCAGAATTTTGGATGCCTTTTCAAGCATAAATAAAGTGTGATCTACTCCCCCTCGATGATAACCTTTCTTAAGAAGAAAGTTAGTAAGTCGTTCATACCATGCCCTATGTGCTTGCTTTAAGCCATATAAAGCTTTCTTGAGGCGATACACATAATAAGGGTAATAAGGATCCTCAAATCCTTTAGGTTGTTCCACATAGACTTCTTCATTTACCACACCATTTAGAAATTCACTCTTGACATCCATTTGATACAGAGTAAAGTTCATAGAGCAGGCAATAGCAAGTAAAATTTGAATTGACTCTAACCTAGCAACTGGTGCGAATGTCTCATCAAAGTCAACACCTTCAACTTGTGTATATCCTTGAGCTACCAGTCTGACTTTGTTTTGAGTAATATGTCCGTCAGCATCAGATTTATTCTTGAAAATCCAATTTGTGCCGATGACATTTACACCTTTAGGGCGAGGAGTAAGATACCATACATCATTTCTTACAAACTGGCCTAGTTCTTCTTGCATTGCAGCATCCGGTATTCATCCAGTAATGCCTCCTTGTAATTATTTGGTTCAATGTGAGAGATGATGCATTGTAGTCCTGCCAACTTCCTGTAATCCACCGAGGAACTGATTGAGTACTTTGTGCCATTGATTCAGGTTGATCCTATGTTGGAACATAGGATATTGCGGTGGGGGATGATGTTCCAACATGCTCAGTTTCAACTAGTTCAGCATCAGTCTGATCAGATGTTCCAACATGCGATGGATCTGCCTTGTCATGTTGGCGAGGCTATGTTGGAACACGAGTGTTACCAGGTTCATCTTCTACAACATCTGACTTAGGTCCTTCTTCAGAATCATCCACAATAACATTTATAGACTCCATGAGTGTGTTTGTCTGATGGTTATAAACACGATAAGCCCGATTGTTCACAGAATAACCAAGAAAGATTCCAGTATCACTACGATAATCAAATTTTGCCAATTGCTCTCTGTCTCTGAGGATGTAGCACTTGTTTCCAAACACATGAAAGTATGAGACATTTGGTTTCCTTCCCTTCCAAATCTCATAGGATGTTTTGCTGGTGAATGGTCGCAAATATACTCAAATAATTGTATAGAACGTTGTGTTAATAGCTTCCTCCCACCATTTTTTGTGAACTTCTTTCTCGGCCAGCATAACTCGAGCCATCTCCTGCATGGTTCTATTTTTCCGTTCTACAGCACCATTCTGTTGAGGAGTGATTGGTGCAGAAAACTCGTGTTGAATCCCGAGCTTATCACAGAAGTCACCGAATTTAGAATTTTCAAATTCTCTACCATGATCACTTTCAAATTATCTACCATGATCACTACGAATTCGAACAACCTTCCCAACTGGACTTCCTTTTCAGTCTGTAACTTTATCACCAGACTTTTAAATACTTCCATCGCATCTATTTTTTCTTTTAGAAAAACTACTCATGTAAATCTGGAAAAATCATCAAAACATACAAAGATATACTTCTTTCCACCTATACTAGGTGTATTGACCGGACACATAAAATCCATATGCAATCATTCCAGATTTCTTGAGGTGGTTATATATTGAACTGAATAGTGGGGAGATCGAATTTGTTGACATGGTCCGCACACAATTCTGCCCTTGCTTGTTAAGGTAGGCATACCTCGTACAGCCTTTGCATTTGCAATTTTCACCAAAGTTTTGTAATTGATGTGATCGAGCTTCCCGTGCCACCGAAATCCTTCATCCTGTTTCGAGATCATACACCGTACTTCCTGTTCCAGCAAATAGTAACTATATGATGATCGTATGCCTGAAAAAACCTTGGCTTCTCCGTGTTTCACTATGCATTTGTCTTTCTAAAATTCCATTATCATATTGTCATCACACAATTGGCTTATGCTTAGCAGATTGGGCTTCAAGTCTTCAAAAAACAGCACACTAGTGAATACTGGAAATCCTTCAATCTGTAGTTCACATTTTCTAACCACTCCACTCTTCTTTCCATCACCAAACGTAACATAACTGCCATCATATGGTGTAATGTTTCTAAGGAATTCTTGAGTGACACTCATGTGGCAAGAGCAACCGCTATCAAAGTACCACGAATCTCTGGAATATGATATAAGCGAAGTATGTGCTACAAAGCATGTACCAGAACGTTTAACAACCCATACTTTTCTGACCATATTTTTTTCTAGACTTTTCCAATGTTGGAACATACCAAGAGTTGACGTCCTGCCATTAGGTCTCTGATCAGTTTCTGGCAGTGCTCCTTTGAGTGGCCTTGATATGAACAGTAGTTGTAGACAAGAGGTTTCCTTTAATGGGGCTTGCCAAACTTCCTCTTTACCTCTCGAATCTTTGTCTTAAGAGTTACTGTACTCTTGAGTATCTCTTGTGTCTCTGGCTTGAGCGTGACTGTGTTATTGAGTGAGCTGTGATACCCAATTCTGTGTCGATCTCCAAAGTTCTTTCCCATGTCCAAAATATCGTCAAGTTTTGCTTTTTCAGATTTTAGCTTAAAATTAATGCTTCAGAAGTCTCAGCTCTCTTGGTTGCTAACATTAGCTTTTAATTCAAATCTTTGTTCTCCTTTTTAGGTTCAACAACTTCCACACGCAATTCTCTTTCCGTCAACTGCATTTTTTTCTTCCTCCAGTTCCTTGTTTGTGTCAACTACTTAGAGCCACGTAGCATATATATTTTCATAAGTGTTGTAGATCTCTTTATCGCTTACAACGAGTCCATCATCTTCATCACTGAATACTTTATACGAATCTATGTTGGAACATAAGGCTTCATTTTTGTCTGATGTGTTGGACCATCCATCATCTGATGCATCATGAATTTTTGCTCCAAACGCCACATTGTTACTTGTGAGTTCCTCTTCGTCTTTGTCGTCCTCTTCATCTTCACTTCATGAGGTGACATATGATTTTCCTTGCCTTTTTCGGGCATTTGCATATTCAGCATGAATATGACCATATCCTTCACATTCTCTGCATTGAATTCGTCCAGGATGTTTTGGTTTACTACTTTGATTTCTAGAGAACTGCTGATTTTCTTGTTCAAATCTCGTCCCA
Source organism: Rubia yunnanensis (assembly GCA_037428765.1). Lineage (NCBI taxonomy): Eukaryota > Viridiplantae > Streptophyta > Magnoliopsida > Gentianales > Rubiaceae > Rubia > Rubia yunnanensis. The sequence continues at coordinate 41,577,132 of CM075063.1, read as the reverse complement.
CGATTGCCTCCAAATTCTTGTGGCCTCGGTCTATTTCCACCATACCTTTCCTAAGATTTCTTGTTTACTACTTTCTTCAGCATTATTGAGAAGTTTTTCGTGATAAGTGCAAGTTTATCAAGCTCATCATCATTGTCGAATTCGTGATTATCCTTTGATGAGGATGTTTTGAATGCCAACTCCTTTTGAAACCTTTTTGTAGCCGGCTGGAATGTTATTTCATACGTCTGTAATGATCTCATTAATTCATCTAGACTCATGGAAGCTACATCTCTTTCTTCTTCTATTGCTGCGACCTTCATTGAAAACCTTTTAAGATGATCTCAAAGCCTTTTTCACCAATTTAGTCTCTTTGTAGACTTTTCCAAGTTGATACACCATATTGGAGATGTCCCTGAGTTTTTCGTTGAATATAGAAATATTGTCATCTTCCTCCATCTTGAGTTCCTCAAACTTAGTAGCCAACATCTATAGTTTAGATTCTCGAACTCGACTAGTTCCTTCATGAACAGTTTGCATAATATCCCATGCCTTTTTGGCTTGATGACATGGAGAGATGAGTTTGAACTGGTTTTCATCAACCGCATTGAAGATAGCGTTTAGTGCTTTTGAATTCGCCAGATAAGCTTTGAGGTTAGCAGGAGTCCAATTAGATTTTCCTTTGAGTTTCTGCTCCCTTTGACTTGACTCTCCTTCTTTCGCTTTAGAGCTTGTATCAGCATATTCAATAAGGTGATTCCACTCATTTTCAACATAGTACCACGCAAGTTCATCCAATGAGTTGATGAAAACTCCCATGGTGCCTTCCAATAATTGTAGTTGTTGTCTTCCAGCAGAAGTGGCCGAGATACCGAAGCTCCTTCTTTGGTTGTCTTGGTAAAACCGGGTCACACTTTCCTTGCCACAACCAAGGGAAAAATAAGTGACCAAGCTCTGATACCAAATGAATTTTGGTTTTACCGAATTTTCTTAATTATTACTAGTATGTTCCAACATAACCTATATAATCAAGTATGCAATAAAGTAAAGCATTAAAGACACAACACTTGGTTACGCAGTTCGGTGAAAATACACAGATTGTCTCCATAATATTCTTATTCCTTATCTGCTTCTTGAAGCATATCCAAAACTCATAAATAAAGGGATTTTCCTTATCACGATATCTCTCATATATTCGATAATATCAACACCATATTTGTAGGATTTTCCATAAACTAACTATGCTTCTACTCGCCTAATATATAACAGAATATTCAGATTTTCATAACTCACAAATACCATAATATTCTGTCATTTTTGCATAAAATCTTATTGGCGTATTTATGCTACTCTGCATGTTCCTACATGGAAAGACTTTCGTTTCCAAATATGTTCACAAAATTTCCAATTAAAATATTCAATGAATATCACTTGACCTTACAAATACCATTAACCTAATCTAACTCGAGAACTTAGAATTACAGTAATCAGCAAACATTCCAATGGAAAGAGAAAGTCTCAGGACAGGTGGTCTTTCCATAAGCTTATGGACAGTCCACAGGGACTCTTGCACTAAATGTTGTAATTTTTTTATAAAATTTAAATATTGTATTTTATATGTTCAAACAAGTAATATTATGTTTTTGAAGGTGAAAATATAAAAATATATAATATAAAAAAATATTTTCAAAAATTCTAAATTTTGTATGTAATTTAACAAATGCAGTATATAAGTAAAAAAATAAGTAGTATGTCCATAAACTAGAGACAAACATACAACATGTTGACCTGGTAATATTCATTCCACAAACTAAAAAAAAAAAAAGTAACCAAAAAATTGTTGACAAAAGATCACGAGATCATATTGCAAATAAATTACGATTTTTATAATTTAAAAAGAAGGTGATTCCAAAGAAAGGAAAAGGTAAAAGTAACTATAAGGTACAAAGAGAACATTAAAAAAACCAGTTTGAGATAAATAAGAATCAAATGGTTAAACTATGATTGCAAAAAGTGCATATGAAGCTGAGATTGACATGAATACTTACCACTGCTCCAAAAGGCGATCAAACTGCTCGCCCTCAGCCGCTCCGATTGCACCGACAGCACAATCATAAGCAAAGAGGTAAATCACACCACTTCCAACGGTCAAGAACATGATTGCTTCGTACTTTTTCGTCTTACCAAGCTTCTCCAAAAGGCTATTTCGGCTAGCCCTGGGCCGCCCACACCAGCCGACACCACAGCCAACATGTGAGAGGTAAGTCACGGTAGCCCAACGCCAGGACCCAAGCTGGAGCCCGTACTCACCGTGCACCAGGAGTCCACCCGCCACATGGCCCAGAAGGTCATGCTTTGAGCAAGGACATCCCACATGGTCGCTTGCGAGCCTCGAAGTCAGGGTTTCCCCCTAAATCAACTTGTCTCAACCGCTAAATTACACCCGTGCGTGTTTACCAAACTTCTCCAATACATACGATTGCTTGGTACTTTTTCGTCTTACCAAGCTTCTCCGCAACTACACTAATTTCGAAGCTGCCCGGAACCCATACAACCTGTTAAGAAAAGATAATAGTTAAACCTAGGATCGAGAAACTGTTATTGACAACCAATTTTATATGTATATAAATGACAGTTAACATAATGATAGTTAAGAGCTTCGCAACAAATTTGAACTGGTTAAATTTAAGCCCGGGTGATTCACTCACTAGGTAATATTACAACCAAGCACATAAAATTCGACCTTTTAGAAAAAAATTAACATAACTATATTCCATTTACATTAAACAAAAGCCTAAAGGTGTGACAACTAAAGTTAAACACTGAAGAATGCAAACGGAACCTTCCACGTGCAGTTAAAAGATAAAGTGGATTGCTATTTCACGCCCTGTATTTTACTTGATTATGCCATGTATTTATACTATATAAATACTTACCTTTTTTGACATTAATTTAAATGACATTGATTATCAAATTTAATTATGGCTGTTATTATTAGTAATTAATGCATAATTAGTGAGAATTAAATGTGCAATCAATGTAATTGATTGAGTTGGGATCTGGTAGCGGCGGTGGTGGTCAACGCCGGAGTAGGCGGAAGTCAACCGCATTTTCCGGCGAGAAAATTGAACGGAGAAGACGAACTATGGCGGCGGTGGAGCAAACGTTTTTCTGACCACGTTTTCCCGACGGCGGCGCGGTCTTCTCTCGGGCGACGCCGCGGGAGCTTTCCTCTCCGGCGGTCTTCTCCGGCGGTCTTCTCTCGGTTCTCTCCTCTCCAGCGGCGATCTTCTCCTCCAGCTCTCCGGCCTCCGTTCTCTCCACTTCGATCTCCGCCACACAAGCCCGTGATTTTCCAAGCTCCGTTCTCTCCGATCCGTTCTCCTCGGCCAGTCCGGCTCCGGTTCTCCTCGCCAAGCTCGCTCCCGTTCTCCTCGGGCAGTGGAGAGCCGGAGTCAGTCCCGTTCTCCTCGCCTAAGCTCGGTTCCGCTCTCCTCGGCCAGTGGAGAGCCGGAGTCTCTCCCGTTCTCCTCGCCTAAGCTCGGTTCCTTTCTGCTCGGCCAGTGGAGAGCCGGAGTCGCTCCCGTTCTCCTCGGTCAGTGGAGAGCCGGAGTCGCTCCCATTCTCCTCGTCCAGTGGAGAGCCGGAGTCGCTTCCGTTCTTCTCGGCCAGTGGAGAGCCGGAGTCGCTCCCGTTCTCCTCGCCTAAGCTCGGTCCCGTTCTCCTCGGCCAGTGGAGAGCCGGAGTCGCTCCCGTTCTCCACGCCTAAGCTCGGTCCCGTCGGCCAGTGGAGAACCGTGTCTCCCTTGAATTTTTCTCCCGTTCTCCCTTGTATGTTTCTCCCGTTCTCCCTTGTATGTTTCTCCCGTTCTCCTCTCCCCAAACCCGATTCTCCTTTGTATTTTTCAGTTTCTCCCACAACTACCATCTACCCACATTTAATTGTAATCTAATAATGATTGCAATTTACTAAGTTGTTCATCTTACTGTATTTGAGTACAGTAGGGATTTATTTAAATTTCAATTCTTTAATGTACTATATGTATTTATTGTATTGTAGTGTATGAATTTATTTTATGTATGTATTTTCTGTATGTATTTATGTACTGTTTTCATTTAACCCTTTTTTGAATATAAAATTATTTCACGCCTCTTTTGACTGTATTTATCTACTCCTAATTAATGAATTTTTAGAGTTAAATTTTGCTTAATTGAACTACACTAATTTGTTATTTTAATTTATAGAAATGTAATTACTTTATTTTACTTTATATTATGTAAATGTAATTATTAAAAGTTAGTCTAAAATGGTTTAATGCAATTTTATTTTCAAAAGTTAATTATTAAACGTTAACTTTGTGACGTTAATTTTATATTATTTTATTTAAACCTTAATTTAAAATGGAAGAATGTAATTTTAGTTTAATTAATTAATTATTAAACTGAAATCTTATAGCCATAATTTTATTTCATCTAATTTAATTTTTACTTTAATATATTTTTATATTTTAATCTATGTTTTAACCGTTAATTAAAAATGGAGCAATACACTTTTAATTCCAACAGTTAATTATTAAACATTAATTTTGTAACGTTAATTTTATATTATTTTATTTAAACCTTAATTTGAAATGGATGAATGTAATTTTAGTTTTGGGAGTTAATTTATATACGCAAATTTTATAACTTTAATTTTATTTCATCTAATTTAATTCTAACTTTATTATTTTTTATATATAAATTTTTGTTTTAACCGTTAATTAAAAATGGAACAATGCAATTTTATTTTCAAAAGTTAATTATTAAACGTTAAATTTGTAGCGTTAATTTTATATTATTTTATTTAAACCTCAATTTAAAATGGAAGAATGTAATTTTAGTTTTATTAATTAATTATTAAGCGTGAATTTTATATCCATAATTTTTTTCATCTAATTTAGTTTTTACGTTATTATTTTTTTAAGTTTAAATCTATGTTTTAACCGTTAATTAAAATTGAAGCAATGCAATTTTATTTTGTAAAAGTTAATTTTGTAACGTTAAAATTGTAAGCTTAAATTTATTTCATCTAATTTAATTTTGATTTTATGTTACTTAATTTTATTCAAACAATTAACTTATTTAAACGTTAATTGACGATATCATTGTTGTCGGCAGAATATTTGAGTGAAACTAATTACTTGATGTTTATTGCTATTTAAGGATGACAATCAGTCATGTGGAGCTGTTGCGGGGGGGAATGGATACTCAGCATTTGCAACCACAAATGTGTTTCCAAGTCACATCGAAGCTTGTTCCTACCTGTAACGGACGGCTCGTCATGTAGGATTTGATATATTGCATTTGCAATCGGGGCCAAAAAGATAAGGTTGTCGATGTGTGCGATTCTGATACTGTCCGACGGAGTAACACTTCGACTAGAAGTTGTGACTGCCCATTCACGATTGTCATGAAAGAGAACAGCACAGGGGAGGGTTGGAATGTAGTACCGTGCAAAGATTCTCGCCGAGGGATGCACAACCACCCATTTTCATTGTACGCTGAGGATCATAGACAGAGCAGCATGCTCCATGCGGAGGCGAAACAAATGATTAGAAATTTGACGAATTCTGAAACAGCCCCCAGGCATATCAATGCCAGCCTTAGTCATTCATTTCCAGACCTGCATCAGACTATTAGGCAGGTGTACAATGAGAGATCGGCCTATGGAAGAGAAAGGCGAGGCGGGCGCAACACAACCGAGAATTGTTTGCATCTTGCCACCTCGAACGGGTATGTCACTAGTCACCGCTCAGCACTTAATGGTACTTTGACTCATTTATTCATGGCTCATCTCGATGCTGTTGTGGCATTTTGCACGTATCCGTGGGTTGTGGCCATCGATTCAACGTACAAGACTAATCGCTACGGCATGCCATTCATTGAGATGGTTGGTATGTCTCCTTGCAACACAAATTTCCTGATTGCCTACGCAATTGTCGTTGAAGAAACGGCAGATACATATGAGTGGGTTCTAAACGCACTTAGAAGCTTGCTTGTCGATGGACCGTTCTCTGAGGTTGTGGTCACCGATCGGGAGATGGGATTGATTAGGCCACTTCGGGTTGTGTTTCTAGAATCGAATCATTTGCTTTGTACCTGGCATATTAACAAGGACGTGGAGACACGTGTTACGGTGCTAACGAGGAATAAGAGGAACGGGGCTTCCTTCAAGAATGGTGCATGGTCCCGGGTTTGCAATGCATCCACCGTTTCTGCGTACAAAGCCGCTTTGGTAGATTTGAGGACTGGATGGTCTTGGAGCGAAGCTGTTATTAGTTACGCTGAGACCACATGGCTCAACCCCCATAAGGAGAAATTTGTTCGGGCATGGACGAATAGATTTCTGAATACAACTACATGCAGGGTTGAAAGTGCGCACTCGTCATTGAAAGGGTGGTTACAAACATCAACTGGTTCATTGGATACGATATGGAGGCGTGTCGACCTGCCGATAGCCGGGCAAATTACTATGATCAAGGACAACCTCGAGAAATCAAGAACGCACATTGGTAGATTGCACCGTAGAGTCCTTTTCAACAACTTGTTCAACAATGTGTCCAAATATTGTCTGGATAAATTGACGGTTGAGTACAGGAGGATTGACACACTTGGAGCACAGGTATATGCATATTGTGGTTGTGTACTGCGTTCGACACACGGAATACCATGTGCATAGTCATGTCGAGGGCATTTGAACAAGGAATCCCCTTGTACTTGGACGACATTGATCCACTGTTTAAGACTCTGGCATTAGGTGAACACTTGCGGAACAGGGAAAATATTTCGAGGATTGAACAGGATCAAGCAGTGTTCAACAGTCAGTTGGAGGAGTTGGCATGCAGCAACCCATCGGTTCTCCGATGGGTTTCAAGCTACATAGATGAGCAGTTGCATCCAGAGGACAGCGGCATTGGAGAGCCGGACAATTGTACTAGTGCACGTGGGAGAACAAGCGAGCAGGTCCCCCGCTCAAGATCAACCCGGCGATCACCGAGCTACCACGAGCACGTGAACAGGCGGTACAGGCCATCTGTAAGCGGGTGTAGATCAAGGTCCCCGGGGCGTAACACATCAGGGAGAGGTAGCCGGCACGGTAAGTACAAACATCATTCTTCCTATTGAACGCCTCATTAGCATGAAATTAATCTTAATATTTTCTCCTCTAGCGACATTCCCGTACCTCGAAAGTGTCGCCCACATTATCAGGCGTTACATCGAAGGCTGGAACGATGTGTTGAGTGATGGAAACTGTGGCTTCAGATGCGTTGCTGATGCTTTCCATGTAGATGGTGAAGGTGAATGGTCTGGGGCACGCCGGGCAGTATTTAATGAGATATCGACTCATTGGCCTGACTATGTTCCCATATACGGTTTGAAAGACAACGTTGAATTAGCTAGAGCCCGTATACATCACACCAAAGGTCCATGTGGACGAGAACATTGGTTCGCGGTCATTGCAGAAATGTTTCTTATCTCCACCTACTACAACACGGTTGTAGCTTTATATTACATTCTAGAGAATGGGTCGGCAGACTATTGCTGTACAGTCCTTCCATTGAGGGCAGGCGGGGGCGAGAATGGAACAAGGAGAGAGCTACACATTGTTTACGTTCGCAGTGCAAGCCATTTCGTCCGGATACATGTGAAGGAAAACTGCCCCACGCCCCCTGTGGTTAATCTGTGGACCACATTTAGGAAGTCTGATGTCGTTGGTTGGGAGTTACCCTTTTGTAGGAGGATGATGGCTTGGACCAAAGCATACACGCCTGACAATTAATTGTTGTACCCAATGAAACAGTTCGGCATGTACGCAACTGTAAAAAACATTATCAAAGAGTTCTGATTACAGAAATGAACAAATTAAAGGCAAACGGTGTGTTCATACATAAGTGATCCAGTGACCTAGGGAATGGGTTCATAACCGTGGTGTCTGCGATACTCATCGCGACGTCTGATCCAAGTAGTCAACAACTCCTTCATACACGGGTCGACAAGTCCATCAACGGAAGTAAAGTCAAACAGATCCAAGTCGCTCATCATGTCATTCAACATATGATGCATAGGAAACACATATTATCATAACGAAACAATTAGATTTAATATAATTAATTAAAGCAAATAGTTATAGAAAACTTACCAGTGAGTCAAAATGTGTCCTATCTGATCTACAACTCGTGGCATCATGTACAGGATTTGTGATCAATGGGTGCGAATGATTCGTGAACCACTTCTCGTAATCCAAGGTACACTCTGACGGACTGGTGGCAATCAGAAACTCGGCTAGCCGACCGTCGTGCCACGCGTGTGCCATGTCCCACAATGTCAACTGCATTATCCCTGAGTAGGTCACTGAATAGCCAGCAGGATCAGCGGGCCGGGAGCAGGGCTCTGGCATAATCCTAATGCTATGCGGTATATCCTGTACGAGACCGAACTAGCGCACAACACGATCTGGCATGTACACCTCCATTGCGTCAAGGTATCGTATCACGCTGCGATAATAAGTCCTCCCCCTCGCAACCCTAACCACGTTCGGTCCATATGACAACCAATCCACCTGCGCGTGTTTCGAAGAAATGTAACATTCATATGGAATCCAATCTACCTACTATTATTAGAATAAAATTAAAACCGTGGTTGTTATACCTGGTCAGCCTGTACAACATCCAATTGACGCCTGGTGGTAGCCAGCCTCTGAATATCCCTCCCCACTTTATCCCCTGAGTGCCACCGGTTGGCGCATCCCGGAAGAGCTGGCAGTGTACTCAGTCTCAGTCAAAACATTGGAAGGTACTCGTATATCCATGCTTGCAGCAGCGTGCAACAGTCACATAGGCCGCGGGCCTTAGCCCGGGACGCAATTCCCAACTGTAGATACAAACTGGCCAACGTCGCCGAGCCCCAGGACAACTGCGAATCAAGTAGAGGTAGCAGGTTGGCTCTTACCTTAGTCCCGGTTTTATCAACAAAAAGCGTTGATGAAAACAGGGTCAGCATGTAGCACCTAAATTGGAAGTTATCGCTCTGACCCGCCGCTATACACCTCGCCATCAATGCTTGGCCATCAATATTACCCCCGTTCCAGTCTTCCCCGATGAAGAACTCCACGTCTTTCCCAAATAGTTCAGCGCTTGCTTCCTGAACAGCCTCCACCGAAATGGTACTAGCAACAGAGCCACCAACAGTGGGAATGCCAAGAATCATCTCTACATCGTGCAACAGGATGGTCATCTCCCCGAAAGACATGTGAAATGAGTTTGTGTCCGACTGTCACCTCTTAACAAAAGCAGATATCAATGCCATGTCAAGGAACTGGAACATAATCGAGGGAAGGTGCGACAACCCGATCGCACGTATCTTGGCCTGCACAACATCACTTCGTTCAGGGAGTGTAGTGACTAGCTGCTTGCAGAGCATTGAACGAGCATGGCATTTCAGCACACCACGCTCTATACCATTCCAAACATCAACTGCGACGTGTCCTCCAAAGCTCGGTATCAAAAGGTCATCTTGCAGGCCACCACCCATCGGTCCCCGCACAAGCCACGTTTCATCGGCTTGCCGCTTTCTCCTGTTCCTCGGTACCCTTGCAATGTCAGTCTCACCGATATTACACGATCCACCGGAAGACTGCGCAAATCGACCAGCTCTATTCCTAACTGTATGCCTAGCTCCTCCACCAGCATACCTTTCGATTCCAACCTCCACTTGCACACTCGTCGCAGGTTGGCCAGACGGGGGGACATTGCATGTATTTTGTCCCTGCCTAACATCGGCGTCGAGTGGGCTGGATGCCGGTTCTGGATCCCCAACCGACAATTCATACATCGATTGCCTACCACCATCGTCACGGATTTAATGCATTCTACCAGACGTGAGAATGCTGAGGTCCGGACCTTCCCATGTTGGCATAGGATCGAATACATGATCGCGCCTTGGAGAAGGCTGTTCAACTGGTACATCATGCTCCTGCGGAGAAGGCGACTGTTCCTCCTCGATCACACGGGCTCTCGCCTGTCTGGCTGAAGCACTAATACCTCTCTGTCGTATAGAACAACCATCGTCGTTGGGTTGGCTAGCAGTGCTCATCTACAGTACAAGATATATAATTATTATCATAACAATTGATTTATTGTAAGAGAAAATAAATTAACATACATTTTAATAAAATGTAAACCAATATGACGAAACAATGCATAATTTCAAACAACTTATGGAAAATAATTACTTACAGATAAAATACATTATCGACTACCGCACCAATGACAGTTTTCAATTACTTACTTCCCATGCAAATTTTTACAAATAAACTACATATTCACTAATGCATAGAAAAATGTAAATATAACGTAAAAAAACACACTCTAAACAAAACATTTAATTCTTTTCAAATCCCGTACAACGAACTTTTTATTTTTATTAATTGTAAATTATAAATTAAACTACTAAATAATTATAAAATAATTTAATTGTTTACCAAGTGAAATTAATAATAATATTTAAAGAAATAATTATTAAAAAATATCATAATCATTTACTATACAATTGTTTTTATGAGATTAATAAACTAGATTTTCATAATATTAATTTAAATTATATTATATTCTATTATGTTACATATACTTTCCAAATTACTAAAATAGTTATCATTTTGAAATTTAAACTAAACAATTTCTAAAAATAACAATTTTGAGACGCCTATTAGTTAACAGTATGCCAACCAAGAGATAACTCAAGTGCAAAATATCCCAAAAGTTCAGTATAACAATGCTTCAGTGAGGAGATCTCCAGTGCAGTAAAATGTGTAGAGTGCCTCCTTATAGCAGTTCAACTCGCAATGCTTGTATGATCCAACTCGCAATGCATGTATGATCCAACTCAGTTCCTTCCCTATCCCTCCAGACTTGCATATTACCTGAAATGAAATGAAGCAAGAAGCAGTAACCGAGCCAAATAGCAGCAAGAAAGGATACAGTAACAAAGTAGTCCTCCAAATCTATGTCCTATTGATGTCCATGTATGATCCAACTCGCAGTGCAGGGAAACCAATGGAGTCTAAAAATAGCAATCCCCGAAGGATATGAGGAATAAACCTAATATCAATATCCCCTTGCAAATTGTTTTTCCTAGCAAATTTTGCCAAAAAGTCTGCTGCCATATTAGCTTGTCTATGTATGTGCTGAATTGAATGAGATGCAAGAAGTACATGAAGTGTATTACATATGGAGAAGACTCTCCAGGGACATCTATTAGGATTTAGAATGCTGTTGACCGCGGTTAAACAATCAGATTCATAAACACATAATCCTAAAGCTAATTCTGAACAGATCTCATATCCCATCTTGATAGCCAGTAATTCAGCTTGCAGAGGAGTTGTACAATTCAGTTTTTAAACTCTGAGTTTGACCACCTCCCCCCTCCAGTCCCTTATAACTACTGCAGCAAAGGTTGATCCAGTACTGATCCAAGAAGCATCTGTGTTTATCTTAAATCCAGTGGTTGGTTTTTCCCAATTTGCTATAGTTATTGCAGGTTTATGTTTCTGATAAATTTTTGGAATGATGTTAGCCTGCACCCAATGTTTATGCTTCTCCCTGTTCCCTTGAATTTTATGAGCTGTGAAAATTGTGAAGAGAGTCTGTTTAATTTCATGGGTACAATTCTCACTTGTTAAAGTTCTATTCTCAAAAATGTATTTGTTCCTGCCCGTCCATAATGTCCAGATTGTAGTTATAAAAGCGGCATTTATCAGTTTGGAGTGTATTTTTGATTCCGCATTGTAAGATAAATAGTACTCAACCCTACTCTTAAGATTTGGAAAACTAATTTGTGGTAGCTTTAGTAGGGAGTGGATACTATACCAAACTGATAGGGATCCAGGACATGAGTTAAAGAAATGATCAAGATTATCCTTATTGCACAAACAGAAAGGGCATCTCGAAGCTAAATAAAATCCCATCCTACTTAGAACATTATCAAAGGGAAGGATACAGTTTAAAGCTCTCCAAATAAGTATAGACATTTTACCAGGAATGTAAGAAGACCAGACCTTATGAAAATGTGTGATTTCAGGGTTCCTTTGTCTAAGAATGTTGTATGCAGATCTGATGGTGAATTTCCCATCTGTTGTTGGAGTCCATACCAGCTGATCCTCATGAAGATGCTCCAACTTAACTTCCTGCAATATATGTATAATATTGGTAGCCAAATAAGGCTCCATCCTTGGTAAGTGGGCAGATTTATTATTAATGAAAGAACTAAGAGTAAGGTCTTCAAAAGGAATGTCCCTATCCTCAGGCCAGATATAATATAGTGCACCATTTCCCATCCAATTTGAATTCCAGAATGAACAGTCCCCTTTACCAAAGATGATCCTACTTAAACTGTTTGCCATTGGGGTTACAGACTTTATTCTACTCCAGATTTGTGATTGTTTATAAGTATCAGGTAGAGTCCATAACAAAGAGGACCATTGAGTCTCATTTCTCTGTAGCTTCCACCATAACTTACATGAGAAAGCATCCACTGTAGCTTTTAAATCTCTTAATCCTAAACCGTTTTCAGTTACAGGGTAACTCATTCTTTTCCATGATCTCCAACATTTCCTACTCTCCTGATCTGATTTTCCCCAAATTAGACTAGATGCCATCTTTTCCATTATTTTGAGAACTATCCTAGGGGGTTTAAGGACTGCAAATAAATGTATTGGAATTGAGAGAAAGCAGTTATTGATCAGAATGATTTTACCAGCTAAAGTTAACCATTTATTCTTCCAATTGGTAATCATCTTTTCCATTCTCTCAATTACTGGCAAATAGTGCACTTTTAAATTCCTACCAGAGAATATAGGGACTCCCAAGTATTTAAAAGGAAAGGAGCCTTTCTCCATTTCTAATATCCTTTTAACTACTTGGACTTTCTGCTGAGTAATTTTATGGGAAACATAGAATTCTGATTTAGCAAAATTAACTTTTTGACCTGAGGTGATCTCATAAGCCTTCAGAAAATGTTTAAAATGTCTTAAGTTTTGTGGCTTAGAATTGAGAAAAACAGCCGTGTCATCTGCATACATAAGATGAGTAAGTGGAGAACATGTTCTGGGAAGATCAAAGTGCTGTAAATATCGTATAGTGAACAACTTCCTCAAGCCCCTAGAAAAAGCTTCAGATAAAATATTATATAAGAAAGGTGAAAGGGGATCACCTTGTTTGATTCCCCTAGAAGAGGAGAAATAACCAGATATAACACCATTTATTAGAACTGAGAATTTAGCAGATGCGATGTTTAGCGTGATCAGTCTAACTAATTTGCCATGGAATCCGAACTGAAGTAAAATGGAGTTAAGAAAAGACCAAGAGACCCTATCGAAGGCCTTTTGCATATCCAGTTTGATTATCAAATTTGATATCTTAGACTTTCGAGAGAGTAATCTTGTCATTTCATGCATTAGTATGACATTGTCCGAAATTTCCTTTCCTTTAAAAAAAGCACTTTGCTCAGGGGAAATAAGTAGATGCATTAAAGGTTTAATCCTCATCATTAACACTTTAGAGAAAACTTTGTTAACAAAGTTTGATAGACTTATAGGCCTAAAATCTGCAAATGTATTAGGAATGGCTTTTTTGGGTATTAAGGTGAGCCAAGTACTAGATATTGCCGTTGGAATGTCTCCAGTACTTAAAAAATCATTGGCAGCTCCCAAGAGATCATTCTTAATAACATCCCAGAAAGTTAAGTAAAATTCTCCAGGGAATCCGTCAGGGCCAGGTGAGCTATTTCTATTAAGATCAAATACTGCATCTTTCAGTTCCTGTAAGTCAATGGGGTTCAGCAGAATTGAATTCTGTTGATCAGTTATCACCCTAGGAATCTCTTGAAGAAAGTACTTTAGATATCCCCCATCATTGTGATCAGTATCCTCAGTCAGAAGATTCTGAAAAAATTTTACTCCCTCATCTTTTATCAAGGTTGGATCAGTTATCCAGTTACCCTCACCATCTTTAATTTTAGTTATCCTAGCTCTAATTCTCTCGTGTGGTGAAAATATCTTGTGTTTGCATCACCTTGCTTAAACCAGTTTACCCTAGCTTTTTGCTGCAGAAAAATGTTGTATTCCTTCTGAGATCTGAGGAGTAAAGCTTTAGATTTCAATAGATCCTGTAAAACCAAATCTTCCTGCAATTGCTGATATTGAATTTCCAATTCATTAACTTTAAGTTCAGATTTTTCCAGATTATGATTAACATTTCCAAAAACAGTTTTGTTCCATTCTTTAATTACTATCTTAAGCCTCTTTAACTTGTGTACAAAATTTTTTATTCCTACCATGGATGAGGGTAATTTCCAGTTAGAAGCAACAACTTCATAAAATTCTTCTCTGTTAGACCACATCTGTTGGTATCTGAAAGGTCTTGGAGCTACCTCTACAGCTGATTGAATAGATAAGAGAAGAGGGGAGTGATCTGATGTATTTATGTTTAGAACCTGTATGGAGCTATGAGGGAATTTCTCTAACCAGTCTAAGTTACCTATTCCCCTATCTAGCCTTTGAAGAAGAAGATCCTTCCCTTTATCTTTATGTCTATTGTTACTCCAGGTGAAAGAGTTACCAACAGTAGGTATTTCATGTAAGTCCATCATAGATAGGAAGTCATTAAATTGTTTAATGCTTTTCCGTGGGGTGGATTTCCTACCTTTATATTCATTAACTGAAGCAACAGTATTAAAATCACCAATATAAATTGAAGGATCTAGTGCAGTAGTTTGTAGTTCTAGCCACAGTTTCTCTCTCAATTGTCGATGGACACTTGCATAAATAAAATTCACATTCCAGAAAACTGAAGAGGCATTATCTGTTACTCTAGCTTGTATGAACTGGTCAGATTCTTTTAAAATTGTCAAACTAAAATTCTGATTCCATAAGATCCAAATCTTAGCAGTGAGTGCATGGAAAGCATTGTTATAACCAAGTTCATGTTTCAACTGGATCAGAAATTGATTATCATGCCATGGTTCGATTAGACATAAAATGTCAATCTTGTGTATCCTCTTTAAAGATTTTAATCTATCTCATGAAGTGCCATAGCCCCTAACATTCCAAACTAGAATTTTACCTACTTTGGTGTAATGTATCATTTAAAACTAGGGGGGAGGCTTTTTGAGATGATCTTAATTTTCTTAAATTAGTAAGTGAAACATTTGTATTTTTGCCTCTTTTATCAATACCTTTCTTCAATTTATCTGGAGGAGAAATACTAACCTGAGGTTGAACATTTTGCTTTGCAGCAGAGTTTTCCCCTGTAGTGCATAGGTCATAGATTCTATCACTTTGGTCTTGCACTATAGGGATGCTCTGCACTGCAGCTACAACTGGATTACTCTGCTCTGCAGCTGAATTTTGCAAAGGGGACTGATCCTCATTAATGTCCTTTTCTGCATTCACCTGAGGTAAATGGACTTCATGTGTCTCCAAAGATTCGTGGAAAATTTCAACAGCTTCTTCCTCTTGTGCCTCATTCTCTTCATCCTGTAATTCAGTTAGAGTATGGAAATCATTTGATATGGACACCATGTTACTGTTAAGTAAAACCTCATCCAGAGCTGGAAGAGGTTCCAGTGGAGCAGGAAGTCCTTCTGACTGTTGTGACTTTTTTCTCCAAAAGAGGTTTGTGATAGGCTTAGAAATATCATCTAGGGAGTAAAAAGGTTTGTTTCTTTTCACATGTGACTCCATCTTTTCTCTCCTATAGTTAGTTCTACCCAAATTACTTTCAGTTTCCTGAATTTGTATCTGAAAATCCTTTTCCTTTTGGGAGACTGATAAGTTAGATGGCCCTTCCTGTTCCAAAGGTTCATTAGAGTCTTTACCTAGTTTAATATTCTGATCTACTGCAAGTTGTTTGAGATCTTTACCAGAATCTGAAATAGCTTTAGTAACATTTACTTTAGCTAAGGTCCTGTTAATTTTCCTTAGTTCAGGATGCAAGAAATTGCAGTTAGCCTGACTGTGTCCTATGATCTTACAGTGATTGCAATACAGAGGCAACTGATCATATTCAATTTTATAGTCTGCAACTTTATTACCAATTCCTACTACAATAGAATTTGGGAGTTGGGTCAGAAGATCCACCTCAACACAAACTTTTATAGCAGAAGGTCTTGTTAGAGCTTGGGTTGCAGCATCCATTTTTAGAAAATTACCTATCTGACTACTGATGCCTTTAATAGCAGAGATATTATAGAAATGTAAAGGCAGTTGGTGAATAGTTACCCATGCTGGAACAATTGATGATTCTGCAGTGGATGAGAAATCTGTAGTCCATTTCTGGACCTTCATCAAAGCTCCGTGTACCATCCATTGGCCCTTCATCCAGCACCTTTGGTAATCCTCGTAATCCTGAAATCGAATGAGAACATGTCTATAATCAATTGAGCCCAATTGAAATTTAGCCTTAAAACCTATAGATTTAAACGCAGAAACGAGATTATCCATGGACAGTTTCCCCCGATTGAACTTTCCAACCAAGGCGTTCTGATAATGGGAAGCAAGTATCTCGCCTTCCTCCGGGGGAAGGATGTAGGCCAATTTGCCCTTGTATTCTGTTATTGGGTGAAGATCGGGCGTATCTGGAAGGGTGGTTGTGAGTGGTGTCAGTTTGGTATTCAAAGCTTGTAGGAAGGTTTTGCCCATGGCTGTGTTGGGATCAGGTAATGGGTTTGGCGTCGGAGACGCCATCTCCGTCGACCAGTAGCCAAAGACAGTCTCCGGCAAAAGAGCCGTTAGGCAGAAAAGAAAGAAGAAGAAGAACAGTAGTTAATATGTGAATAGTTAGTTTAGTGTGTGTATCGTACGTTTATTTCGCACACAGTAGTTCCTCAACAACATGAACCGAGCTAAACGAGGGAGGGGTACAGCACGAGGACTTCCCAGGGGGTCACCCATCTTAGAACTACTCTCGCCCAAGCACGCTTAACTTCGGAGTTCTGATGGGATCCGGTGCGTCAATTAAGCACGCTTAACTTCGATTCGTCGACTGGTTTGCGGTATGTCAATTAAGGTACATAGATGAACTACAGCTCTTCTTCTAGCTTAGAAAAGGTTATACTACCCCTTTTGAAAGCCAGCATCTACTTCAAGACTTCAGGCTTTATGATCATCTTCGAATGATCCTTTTGTATCTTGTACAGTTCTCAGACACTACGAGCCAATTCTGGCTTATTAAGCTTGGCTAGGGGAGCCTAATAAAGTCCCCCCATCCTAGGATGGTTTTAATTTAAAAAAAATAAAAATAACAATTTCTACATTTTAATTCCAAAGTTCATACAATTCATAATATTAGATTTTTCAAATTTAATTTACTATTTAATTTTCAATTTTCTGATTAAAGAATTTATTTTACACCCAAACCTTTAATCTTCCTCATCCCTCCAACTCCAACCTAAACCCTAAACTACCTACCTCCGCCGCCGCCGTCCTCCGCCACCGGGCTGCTCCACCACCGCCGAAGCCACCTCTCCTTCTCCTTCTCCTCTCCTTCTCCTTCTCCTCTACCTCTCCTTCTCCTCTCCTTCTCCTTCTCCTCTACCTCTCCTTCTCCTCCTCTGCGATGCCACCTTCCCTACGCCGGCGACTCCCGCTCTTCTTCACCACGGCCCGACGCGCGATGCCCAACCGGCCAAGGGCCACCTCTGGCCTTTTCGCACCACAGCCAAGAACATTTCTAACACATTTCTAACCACAACCCAAAATTTCTAACATTTTCCAACAATCCATGACAATTCTAACAAGTTCTAATCAATTCTAACAGACGGGCAACATCTAACCCATTCGAGATTCAGAAAAACTTATATTTTCCGGCGAGATTCCGGCTTCGTACGGTGGCCGGAGGTGGTCAACGTCGGTCGGTGGCCGTTGACAGCGGCGGCAGACGGCGGACTCCGGCGAGCGGCGGTGGTTGCTGGTACCGGCGGTTTAAATGGAGGAGAATGTTGGGAGAATGTTGGGAGCAAATTAACTTAAGCCACCCACTATTATATATCAATTTCCATTCAATAAAAATAATTATTTAAAATATAAATACATGTATTCATACGTATTAGGCCGTAACTAGTAAAATACAGGGCGTGATATAGCAATACCCAAGATAAATGATAAAAGACTTGACAGAAAAGATGTGATTTCAGGAAAGAAAACATTAGAATTACAGTAATAATAAGGAAGGAAAGAGAGTTTACAAAGCTACTCACATCAATATCTTCCTCTCTTACTGAGTATCTCTCGAAAGTGTCCAAGGCTCCCTCGAGCAGTGGGCGAGTCACGATTTCATTAAAATGAGCTACAACTTGCCCTACAAGAAGGTAAATAAATCATTTTCAACAGCTATGCAGTGAACATACAGCAACACTCTCAAGAATCCATAGACGTAACAAGTAACTGATTGAATTTCAAAATGTTGCGCCATATCGTCCACCAAAAAACTTCAATGGTGACTAATAAATCAAGTTAGAACATACCATTCAATTGAAATGATGTATTTAATAGCCACAATGTAACCAGTTTGACTAATAAACAATGTCAAACTAACTAGCGTGGAAGGCAACACATACAACTTCCCAACTATTTTCAGTCAAGCTTAGTACTAGGCGATTAGAATCTCTTATTCAAAAATATAAAATCAAAATTCAACAAATCGATCAATATTTCGAGAAACTGTGAAATTACTAACAATGGAAAAACGGAGGCCCTGAGCGGTGGTGACAGACCCAGTTAATTGTCGAACAACTGAGGTTGGCGCAACAGCCCCCCCCCCCCCCCCCCGCCCATGCTCCTCATTGCTTTTTAAGGCCAAACCGAATCCAAATTCTACATAAAGGTAAACAAAAATATAACCAATTTGTTTTTTTATTGTAAATGGATGGAATCAAGGCTAACCTTTCGGAGGACATGTTTGGATAGACCATGACGTTGATGTTGATAAGCGAAGTTGACGATGAGGGGGAACCCAGATACTAGAACGAAGAAGAGTAGAGGAATTGAGGGATGCAAAAGTTGCCGCAGCCATTTTGGCTTTGAGCTACCAGTCTAATGTGTATGTGTATATCTTACGGTTGAAAGATGGTTGTTCAATGAATCTGTTTTAACTATTTGTAATGTAAAATGGCACCTCAACCCAAAATCAATTTGTGAATCGACCTTTATTTTACTCAATCACGCAATGCATTTATACTATTAAAATACTCTATGTGTTTAATTTAAGTTTAAAAAATAGGAAATAATTAATATAAAGAAAATTTACTTTTAACCTCAATTTTATAGCACCGTCTCTGGAGTTGGTTTCCGGTGGTGGAGGATCGTGTTCGCCGGCGATGGAGGTGGCCGTTCATAAGAGCATGTCGGCGTCTTCTCCATTTTTCCGGTATCGACTTTGGTGTCTACTTTGTTCGTTGTCATTTCAGATCTCGTCATCCCCGCCGGATTCCTCCCCTGAATAGTGCCATCCCCGCCGATCTCATTTCCCGGTTCTCTTTTCTTCCTCTGATTCTCTTTTCTCTTTTCTTTCTTTTCCCGGTTCTCTTTTCTTCCTCCGATTCTCCTTTCTTTTTTCTTTCTTTTCCTGGTTCTCTTTTCTCTCTTTGCCCGGTTATCCTTTGCCATTCTTCTGCCCAGATCCAGTTTGGCGAGATTCAGGCGAGATTTGGTTGTCGGCGGCGTACGGTTGTCAGGAGAGATTCAGGCGACTTTTCCATCGAGATTCAGGCGACGTACGGTGGTCGGCGGTGGGTTAAGGTGAAGAGGAGACAACAATGGTGAAAGGGATGGAGGGAGATGAAATTTTATTACCTAAAAATTTACCCTTACACTTATAAATATAAATTTCCACACAGTAAAAATATAAAGATAAAAACAATAATACATGTATGTGTATGTATTAGGGGTAACCTAGTAAAATACAAGGCATGATATAGCAACATTCATCAATTTTGGGAAAAAATTTGTTTCTATTTTGATGAATGTCCCATATAAAATGTTTAGAGGAAACTTTTTTAAGGGATAATTCATTTATAACCCTAACTTTTGGAGTAAAGTGCCAATATGACCCTACAATCTCAGAAAGTGTCAATCTAACCCTAACTTATTATTGTATGAGTCAATATAACCCTAACTTTTGAAAATTTTGTGGTGTTATAACCAAACTCCCTAATTCCGACATTGACCCATGGCATTCCGGCAATGACAAAAAGTGGAATGACAAAAATACTCTTGACTAAGAAGATGAAAAATTAATACTCGTGTGATGCTCAGCCACCCCCCACCACCTTCCGCCCAGCCACCCCCACATCCCTGCCACCTCTCCTTTACTCAAAAATTAAAAGGTGAACATGTAGTAAACTTTTACACTTACCTTTTTGCCTCTTTCACGTGTCTTGCGTAAGAGCATAATTTTCGTGTATCATATTTTGAATGAAGATTCGATGTGACGTTGATACAATTGCTTTGATAGTAAATCTTGTATGATAGTGAATCTAATATAATTTTGTTCTACACTCGTAACTAATTGAATAAAAAAAACAACTTGTATGATGTGTAAATTATTATCTTTATAATATTTAACAATTAATATTATTAAAATTATATTTAAAAATTATATTCTTAAAATTATATTAGAGCAAATTTGAGTAATTATGAGGTTGAATTCAATTCGACCATCTGAAGCTCACTTTTACCGTGTTGCTTAAATTTTCGTGCACGTCACTACTAACCTCAATTTGGCCCTATGAAAACATAAGGTAACTTTGACTGTTTCGCTCTAATTTCCATCCACCTCAATTTGACTCCTTGTTTGACCCTAGAGTATTGAAGGTTGCATTGGAGGCAGTCTAACCCGAATCGTTAGTCAAATCCATTTATGTTTACCTATTTTAATCCTTTCTTCTTTTAATTTATATCCAGCATTTGAATTACTATATATTGGATTCACTTTTTTCACGAAACATTATTGTTTCCACTTGCATAATGAGTGAGCTTTTTTTTATTTGACTTCTTTTAGTATAGTTTCATCTAGGTTGATTTAGTCTCGTTCAGTTTGGTCAAAGAATTTTCATTTTAGTTGTGTTTGGTTCGAGTAAATTCCTCTAGTTCAATTTAATGAGTTTCTATAGTTTCATGTCCCTCCCGGCTATTTTTCATATTTATTTTCATTTTTTGAAAAAAACTCAAGCTACCAATAAAATTAATTCAACACCAATAAACTGGATTCGGCACCAATAAACTAAATTCAACAACAATAAACTAAACTCAACACTAATAAGATATATTCGTCGCCAATAAACTAAACTCAACACCAATAAAGTAAATTCAGCACAAATAAACTAAATTCATCACCAAATAAACCCAACTGGACAGAAGCTAAGTCTAAAGGAAATTAATTATCTAATCGTGGATCTCAAGCATGTAATTAATTAGAACCATTTAAGAGTATGGATTACCTTTGAAGTGTGCTCTATACTAATTAAATCTACTGATGATACGGGAATCCCAGATGTAATTCATCTATCTGTATCCACATAACACGATCATATTGCCTCTATCATTGTCAGCTTAGAACGTTGATCAGTAAGCAAAGACATAGTCTTTCTTCTTCTCTTTACGATGAGGTTATTTTTCTGAGAATGGTTAGATTTTGGTTTCCGTCGTTCCTGATTTCCAGGGTTCTAATAATTGTATTACTAAATATTCATGTCATAACGAATCGAACAATATTTTACCTAAGATATATGAGTCCGTCTCTTGTAAAATGATCTTTTCATAAGTTATGGAAAGACCAAGGTTTAAACTGCAAATTAAAATAAATCAAGATAAAAATTTTGGGTTGCATTAATCGGGTCATAAACTTATAATTACTACACGTTGCATAATAATTTTTTAATATTGCAACAAAAACCTTTTACCTTTCTATAATTATAATTCAACCACATCTTTTCATATGCATATAGAAAGACGGTCTCCCCTTTGATGGGAAAGGACCAAAGGATGACGTGGATATTCCAATGCCATTGTTGGAATTTATAACAAGGAAATCTCATATTAGGTGGTCTATTCATAAACTTATAAATCGACCATTTTACTTTTTACATTATAAATTGTATATTTAATAAAAATAAAATATTTTATTTTACAAGTTAAATTAAGTAATATTATTTATTTTAATGTGAAAATATAATCCAAAAAGAGTAAAGTGCATCCATACCCTCCACTTCCTTGTTTAGTGCACATATACCCCTCAATTTTTTAAAAAACATATACACCAGTTCCTTGTTTAGTGCACATATACTCCTCAGTTTTTCACCACCAGTCTTCGACTATAGGGGTATATGTGCATTTCTAAAAACATGGGGGTCTATGTTCACTTTCAAAAAACTGGGGGTATCTGTGCACTAAACAAAGAACTTGGGGTATGAATGTATTTTACCCTATAAAAAAGACAAAGTCTTGGGAAGGACCACCTTTACATTAGCATATGGAAAGACGATGTTTAACTAGAATAATATGAAGTTAGGGATTTGTACTCTGCAGTAATTGCAAGTGAAACATTTGAGTTTTGATTAGAAACATTACATATTTAGAATAAAACATATAAATATGTAATATTTTACTGTAGCCAAAACCCAAATAGGCGTGTGAGTTTACCCGATTAGCTTTTAACCTGAATTTAACCTAGATATAATTACTTTAACCCACACATTTTTCATCTTTTTGTGATAAAACTGCACTTGAGTCTCTGATCTTTCCATAGCTTATGGAAAGATCGGCTTTCAAGAGACAGACTCATAAAAAATATATGGGTAAAATACATTTCTAACCCTAATTTTTGGTTGAAAGTGTCAATATAACCCTGCAATCTCAGAAAGTGCAGATATAACCCTAACTTATTACCAAATGTGCCAATTTAACCCTAATTATTGATCGAATTGTGCTGATATACCCTATCTCTGGCATTGACCATATGAATTCAGGCATGACCAAAAACTAAAATGACAAAAATACCCCTTAGAACAAAACTAAAAAGTTAATTTCTTCAAACACCAGTCGTGCTCCACATCCAGGGGTGGATTATCTAATCCCAACTTTGAACACATCCACCATACTTCGCAGAGGAATTATCTCTAGTGAATTACCTTTCTCTCCGGTGAGTTCAGAATCTCCGGTGAGCCAGCCGCAATACGCTACCAGAAACCCTAGCCCGTCACAGTAAGCCAACTGGAAACTCTAGCCCCATCCCTCCCCTCCCCCCCATTTTCCCTTCTTCTCTCCCTCAAATATTGTTGCCTGAGGTAAATTGTTGCCTGAGGGAAGACATAATTAATAAAATAGTACCTGTAATTATTATGTAACTACAAGTAATTGTAATTCAAAATGCGGCATTCCTATATATGTCATTATGATTGGGTTGGAGAGAATCATACGTTGGGTTTCAAAATGGTTTATGGGTTCTCGTGGCCTGAAGAAGCAAATCTGGGGAAGATGACGATGGCACAAAGGAGAAGACGGCGGGGAAGAAAGAAGAATAGTGTAGGGTTTTAGTTTTACTTTTTTAAGTTAGGGGTAAAATTGTCTTTTTTAATCAAAATCTGACCAAACAAATGTTGACTAAAAAGTCAGCCAAGTCCAAGGTTAGATTGGCACTTTTGAAATTGCAGGGTTATATTGCCACTTTCACTCAAAAGGTAGGGTTATTTTAGCACTTCTCTCAAAATATAATATAAAAAATATAATATTATTTTTTAAAAATTTTAAATTTAGAGTCGGTTCTTGAAAGATGATCTTTCCATAAGCCATGAAAAGACGAATGATTGAATTGCAATTTTAAGACAAAAGGGAATCAGATTTCCCATGTCAAGGTTAAGGAAATCTGGGTCGAAGTTGAATCATAACATATTTGGGTTATTTCACGCACCTATTTAAGGTCAAATCTCAGTTTTCCTTCCTTTTCCCCAAACTTTCCCTGCAACTCAAACAAAAATTCCCAAATATAGGTCTGCAATCATCGATTTGTCGTCTTCGATTCTTCAAATTCATACCGGCTGATGTCAACGACACATATCACCGGCCACCGTCGCAGATCAAACACTCATTCCTACATCCAATCGCTGAAGAATGAGCTCATTCTTGTAAGTTTTATTAAAAATTGAGATTAGATTTTGTTTGCTATTTGATTATGATTTTGTTTGTGGTTTCAGTTTTAAATTGTAATAGAATCCTAAGGTTTCATTACTTTAACTCAATCTTATTGTTAAGATGCTCTTAGCCGAAGGAATTGAAGAAGGAATCGAAGAACATATTTTTGTTGCTGCTAATATACCTTTTGAAGGTATGAACTCTGAAAATTTTGTCTCCCTTTCGATCCACTATTAGATTAATTAAAATTTGAATGTTTTACACCCACAAAGAAAGATTTTAAATTATACGTACTACCTTTTCATTGATCAAATATGAAGTTTTTTGTTCATGAAATATGAAATCTCTAAGATTTAAATCTTATTTCAAATTTCATGAAATTCCATTGCTATATGATTTAATGTCTATGTTTCAACCTAAAGTTATAACATTTTATACGGAACCGTTTCAATAGATATTTAGAAATTACATATCATAGAAAAAGAATAACAAAATAAAGGTAACCGAAAACACAAATAAGTACATATAACTTATATGTTTTAGTTTAAATATATAATGTTTCTAATCAAAACACAAATGTTTCACTTGAGGTTACTGCAGACTATGAACATCTACCAAACTTAGCAAATATTAAGGTGATTGAATGCGTCCATGGACTACAAGCAAGAACGCTACAAGAATTGGAGGATCTATTCAAACGATATGCTAACAAATTGGAATTCAACTACAAAAAAACCATGCAACGGAAGAACAACCAATGAGTCGTTATTCAAAAGTACTTTGTGTGATCATGTTAAGGGAAAACTCAGGAAAAATAGCGACATCAACCTCACCAATACCGGTTTGTGATGGATCGAAAGATTCAACCTCGAGAAAGAGAAAGACAGCATATTTTTTTGTAACTAGAATGGGGTGTAAGGCTGAAATACAAATCAAATTGATTGACAACCTCTATAAAGTTATGCACCATATCTTGCAGCACAACCATGAGTTTACAAGAACAGCTTGGCACTATCTACAACAGATTATGCACCATTTATGAATTGTGCATTTTATGGTCAAAATTTACCACTATAAACATGCAATGTTTAACATGAACATCCAACCTGATAAACAAAAAATTAGGTTATTTCAATAATTTAGAAAAAAAAAAGAACTGACACTAAATCCATAATGCAACATCCGATTTATGCATTTAGTGGTGAAAATGTATCACTATAAACATGAAATATTTTAACCTAAACATACAACCTGGTACACAAAAAATCAGGTAACTTTGAAATTTTAAGAGAAATAAAGTGCTTTCCATGGTGAGCATGTATCACAATAAATCATCATTGTTAAAACCTAAAAATCCAACTTGTCATACCTAAAATCATAATACATCAAAATAACTAAATAATAACTTCTTGCATCACAAACTATTACATAGCTATTCAAATCAGGTATCATCTAGACCAAGAAGGTTAAAATTAGGCATCGATTCAGCTACTTTCTTTTTAAAATCGTGCACGAGGTCATCGATCACCTTCCACGTAGCGGGATCATCATGAATGTCTTTAGTGTTGTATGACATATGCTTTGAATCATCTTGAACAACCACTATTTGTGCTTTTGACATACTTTATGATAATTTGGAAGCAACCACTTCTATATCTCTTCAAAACAAAGCAAATGCTTCACCGACAGCCTACAAAACAACACATTTTACAACAAATCCACTCAAACATCAGATAAGAAAAACAATTTCAAGAATAAAACACCATGCTCACATTCAGTTTAAGACATGCAATATCTTCATCGTTGAAATCCCAATAGATATATCGAATTGCAAAACCCAACTACCAGCAACAACTTTACCTGACCCACTCGAACTACCATCAAAGGCTATACTTTTCAACACACCGACTTGCAGTAGTACACCACTTAAAAAATTGACAGCAACGGCAACAAAATCACACATAAGAATCCAAAACACGGAACCTTTCAACTAAAACACATCACCTCTCACTGAATTTGATGAAAAAAATTGGGCAAGAGACAAAAGTAAACATTACACATCAAAACAAAAGGCAATTTAACACAGCGATCAGTTAACATCAACATATTACACTATTCCCATGTAACCTTTCACAATAAACATCATATCTTCGAAAAATAAACCTCCTAAATTGGGAAAAATAGAACACACGCTAACATCATCACACAAAAAACATTAGAAAACGATTATACTGCAAACTAAAGTACATGCAGTCTCATTGATACCAAAACTGCACATTAACAACACAAATTCAACAAATAAGCATCACCTTCAACATTCACAGGACCTTCGACAGATTTACCTTTGTTTTTCCTTATTCGCTGCAATAAAACACAAAAATATTCAGATCTTAAACCAAAAATCTAAAAAATGGAACATAAAATTTAAAAAATGGAACACAAAAAGCAAAAATTACCTCACACGAACACAATCAAACGATGATCAGGTAAAACAAACGCAAAAAGCTGAAGAAAAATGAATGTCAGAGAGAAGATTAAATGGCGAAGAAGAGAAACGAGAGTGAAAGAGAAGCTGAGCGGCTGAAATGACTTTTGAAAAAAAATGAAAAAAAGTTAAGGTTTTTTATATATAGCGTGTGGTGCTCAACTTCCATAATATTGCAACTCCATCCCTAATTTTCTATTATTCTAATTGAACCTCATTTTCCTTATATCTTGGAAAAGACTGTCTTTTCCGAGACTTTGTCTTAAATATTTTAATGTGTAATTTAATAAATAGATTACACCCGTGCTTTGCACGGACATGAATTTGAATATTATTATATAAATATAATTATATTTTTAATATAATTTAATTAGTTGATCAAATATTAATAAATACCATTTTAGCCAAATAACATTATCGTAATCAACATTGCATGTATACAGATTCCATAGAATATGAAAATTGATCAAGTTTTGAAGATTTGATTATAATATCGTGCTATTCACATTAGATAAAAAATATATTTATTATTATCATACAATTTTTTACAAAAAATTTAAAATATATAAATTAGATAATAGTTTTTACTAATTATACTTTGTGCAATTGAGTTATATAGATGTCTATTTTCTTCTTCTAATAATAATTTTTTTAATATATTGCGATTAATTGATAGCATTGTGCTATTTTTTGACTAAAAAAGACATTCTATAGAAGGCCATTTTTTTATGAAACATTCTAGGAAGACCGGAAAAAAACTCCCGTAGTCAAAAAATATTGTACTCCGTAAAAGGTTGGACATTTTCGGCAGCACCAGTGGCTGAACCATGCACAGTCAAATATAATGAGGAGCTCATTTATAATGATAAAAAAATTAGGTATGTCAGAACTAAAAATTTTAAATTAGAAATATTGTCAGCAATTCATGATTAACTTATTGAATTAGAAATATATAAAATATAAGTTTTAAATTTTGAGCCAAAAAATTATAAATTCATCATCTTAGATAAAAAATTATTATTAAATTGTCAATATTTCATAATTATTCATTATACAGATTAAAAAAAGTAAAAATTTATGGTAATCTAAATTTAATATTAAAGTTCAAATATAATATATCTTTATACATTAAATTTTTTATGACAAAATCTTGAGAAAAACCATCTTTCCATAGGCATGTGGAAAGACGGAGTTGAAATAGAATTATAAGAAGGTAAAAAGTTTTTGTTGCAATATTAAAAATTTACTATGGAACATGCAGTAGTTATAAGTTTATGACCCGATTAATGCAACCAAAAAAATTTATCTTGTTTTCTTCTAATTTGCAGTTTAAACTTGATATTTCCATAACTTATGGAAAGCCAGTCTTTCAAGAGACGAACTTACTTTTTATTTTTTTTAATACTATTACCAATCACATGTTGATATGAACTAAAATATGCCATTTCTAAAATTTAAAAAAAAGTCGTATAAATAGACAATGTCTTGGGAAAGACCATCTTTTCATAGAAATATGGAAAGACATGGTTGAATTAAAATTATAGAAAGGTAAAAGGTTTTAATTGCAATACTAAAAATTTATTATATATGCAACGCGCATCAGTTATAACTTTATGAATCGATTAATGCAATCCAAATTTTTTTGATTTCTTTTAATTTATAATTTAAATCTTGGTCTTTCCATAACTTATGGAAAGCCAGCCATTCAAGAGACGAATGCTAAGAAAAATTGCAAATAAAATTTACAAATTAAATAAACCATTGAAGTATTTTCAAATAAAATCTTTCAGTACTATATTTAATATTTATATGAAGCATTTTATACTGAGTTTTGTCTCAAAATTAAAATTTATTAAAATACACTTATATATAAATAAAAGTTACTCTATCTATTATTCTATATGTTTAACATAGTAATTTTAGATCTTTTTGTACGCAAATTAAATTATGTGTAAAGAATTGATTTTAGTGAGTTTAAAAAAAGAATGAGTAGATGAAAATGATTAACTTATTATCATGAAATGAAGTTTAAAAATGTTAAAAAGATAAAACAAAATGGATAGTGTATCAAATTTATATATATATATATATATATATATAAGTATTATGAAAGAATTTCCCTAACAAATGGAGATTGAGAATACAAAAAGAATGTACATCCTCATAAATAGGGGTATGATTAGATACTCATTAATTGAAAAACATTGAATTATGGGAAGAAGAATAGGGGTAGATTCGGTATGGTTACCGTCAATTTTTAGTAATACCATGTACCATACCAACAATGTCGGTATATTAGTTCTAAAAACCAATATTGTACCAAAATGTTGGTGTATCAACACATTAGTATACCAAAAAGTTGGTTGGTATCGGTATGGTATGGTAGAATACCACCAAATTTAAAATACAATGATTTAATTTTTTTATTAAAAAAAACTACAAATAATTATAATTTCTATTGCATAAGCATAATTTTAGAAAATTATGCTTTCTATAGTAATCCCAATCACCATATAATAGAAATTCATTGATTTGGATGCTTGTTCAACCAGAGATATTGAAGTAATTTTGACTAAACTAAACTCATGAAGTTGTCTAAAAATAACATACTAATATTTTAATATGTTACTGATTTTAATTATTTACTATATATAATCAATCATAACTTTTTAACATACTAATATTATAATTTTTTATTGGTTTTAATTATTTACTACATATATAATCAATCATAACTTGCTAAAATATATAGTTTTTAAAGATATATTTAATTATATTCAAATTTTAACGATTTCTAACTAAACTGATTATTTAACTTCATAACTCTTGTAATTTTTCTTATATGACTAAACTATAAAATTTTAAATAAAACGCAATCTCAATATTTTAATTATTGATATTGTGCAATGCACGAAGGTACCCCACTAGTAATAATAAAGTAAGATAACATCACTGAAATTTAGTTTTACCGGATTTTCTTAATTATTACTGATATGTTCCAACATAACCTATCTAACCAAGTATGTAATAAAGTAAATCTTAAAGACACGAGACTTGGTTACGCAGTTCGGTGAATTTCACCTGCATCAGCGGGAATTGGCCCAGTTCATAATGAATTCACTAATCAGAAAGATACAATACAAAGTACACCATACAAAATACTTATCTTTACTAATTAAACGTGTGAATTCTGCTAGCTACCGATCCGCCTTGATTAGACTCCCTCTGTCCTCGAAACTCATCGATGTTGGATCTTCTCCTCCCGATGAATTAAGGCATATGATTCTGAACTTTGAACGACAGGTCATGTATGTTGGAACATATAGATCTGACTCTCGCAAGACTCTTGAAAAAGATAGAAAATCTATGTGCAGATTTTCGCAATTATATTCATGAGTATAATGCAGCTGTGATGTCCCCCTTTAAAGCCATAAGCAGATCGGAACTCTTTATGATTATCTCCATAATATTCATATTTCTTATCTGCTTCTGAAGCATATCCAAATCCCATAAATAAATGGATTTTCCTTATCACCATATATCTCATATATTCGATAAACTCAATACCATATTTGTAGGGATTTTCCATAAACCTAATATGTTTCTACCACCGCCTAATATATTGTAGAATATTCAGATTTCTATAAATCAACAAATACTATAATATTATATTTTCTTCCGTAATATCTTGTAGGCGTGAATATGGCAGTCTGCATGTTCCAACATGGAATATTTTTCGTTTCCAAATTTGTTCACAAATTGCCAATTAAAATACTCAATAAAAACCACTTGACTTTACAATCACAATAAAAACGATAGTACTAGTAAGTCATAAAATATAAAAGAAAATTATTATTTTAATTTATTTTTGTTAGACTTAATATAAAAATATCAGTTGTAAAGATATCTTATTTTTTTTCTTTTTTTATAAAATAAATTAGGTAATAACTCAAATGAGCCTCCAATAAAATTCATCCCCTCCCCTTGCCCTGGTGGGAATTGAACCTAAGCCCATCAAATGGGTTAATTGGATAAACTCGTTATCCAAACCCAATAGATCATTATCCAATGGGTCATTATCCAATTAACCCGTTTATTAAATGGGTCATAATGGGTTGGGTCATAAATGGATTGGGTCATTAAATGGATAACCCATTGGATAACCCATGAGATATTCATATGACCCAATGGGTTAAAATATATTATCCAATAAGTCATTATCCAATAAATCATTATATAATTAACCCAATAAGTTATCATTAAACATTTTCTATCAATTTGGCTTACAAGTTGCCATTATCCAATGTGATCAGGTATTAAATGCTCATTAGTTTTTGGGATTGAGCGGGATGAAAATAATTGTGTTAATGGAAAATTTTGATCTCCATGGGTCCCAGATTATGTTAATTCAATAAGAACGTAACAAATACCCAATAAATATCCAAAATTACCCAATTAAATGCATGTGTAATATTTAACATAAATATTCACTATAATTCACAAATTATACAAATTATAATTCACAAATTATTCAAGCTCAATCTCGTACAATATTCTAGTTCGTACAGTATTCGATCTCGTACAGTATTCGAACTCAATCTCGTACAGTATTCGAGTTCGTACAAAATTCGCTCTCAATCTCGTACAGTATTCGGGTTCGTACAAAATTCGCACTCAATCTCGTACAGTATTCGAGTTCGTACAATATTCGAGTTCAATCTCGTACAGTATTCGAGTTCATACAGTATTCGAGTTCAATCTCGTACAGTATTCGAGTTCGTACAGTATTCGAGCTCAATCTCGTACAATATTCGAGTTCATAAAGTATTCGAGTTCGTACAGTATTCGAGCTCAATCTCGTACAGTATTCGAGTTCATACAGTATTCGAGCTCAATCTCGTACAATATTCGAGTTCGTACAGTATTCAAGTTCAATCTCGTACAGTATTCGAGTTTGTACCGTATTCGAGCTCAATCTCGTACAGTATTCAAGCTCAATCTCGTACAGTATTCGAGTTTGTACAGTATTCGAGTTCAATCTCGTACAGTATTTGAGTTCGTACAATATTCGAGTTCGTACAGTATTTGAGCTCGAGCTCGATCCCAAGTAATATTGTTTGTTAGTTTCGTCGAGTTTACAAAGCCAACATAGTATATATTTTTTATTTTTATTAAATATAATATAATATAATGTACATAATATTATATTACATAATATAATATAATGTACATAATATTATATTACATAATATAATATAATGTACATAATATTATATTACATAATATAATATTATGAACTCGAACATGAACAAAACGCAGACCAATTGATGAACGAAACGCAGACTGATTGATGAACAAAACGCAGACTGATGAAACAAAACGCAGTCTGGAAAGTGAGAACTGAGAACTGAGAAAGAACGCGGACTTGATGGGTAATTCACGTTTCACCCAAATAAATGACATATACCCAATTGGTCATTTAGTTCGACCCAATGGATAATTAGTATAGACCCAATGGATAATTAGTATAGACCTAATGGATAATTAGTATAGACCCAATGGATAACTAGTATATACTCAATGGATAATTCAGTATATACTGAATGGATAATTCATTATATACTCAATAGATAATTGGTGTTTTCAACCATTTAAACTTTAAATGGATAAGCCACGTAATATCTTACTTGGAGTGAAAAATTACGATTAACCGTAATTATTCTTTGATGTAGGCTGAATCGTGTACATAACTACAAAAAAATGAAATATTTATTCGAGTGGCCAAATGTGAGAATTTCATTTATTATTTTCTTATGTTCAATAAAAGAAAATATTTTTAAAAATCTGCATATTTCGAGATTTTTCAAATTTAGTAAAAGTTTCTTAAATACTACTTCTACTTCTTTCGTCAAGATCATTTATCAAATTTTAATTAGTTCAAATTAAAATTGATTAAAACATGAACCGAAATCGACAAATATGATGAATCGAGAATTTGATCGTTTCTAAGTTGATTATATGTTTTATGGGAAAATTAAATTATTCGTAATCAAATTTGTGAAAATTTTGTTATCTTATGATATGAAATTATCCGCGGGTCACCCGTTATTCAACCCAACTCGACCCACCCAAAATTATCCAACGGATAACCAATTATCCAACCCAACTAAACCCAATAACTACAACCCAATTATATCCATTAACCCAATGGGTCATTATCCAATAAATCTTATCCAATAAGTGAAATTAGTATATGGGTAACGGTTATCCAACGGGTGACCCAACCCATTTGACGGGCCTAAATTGAACCCATGACCTCATGGTAATAGCACTAGACTTCAACTACTAGGCTAACATTCAATTCCCAAAAAATAAATGTTAGCCTAGCGGTTGAAGTCTAATGCTACTACCATGAGGTAATGAGTTCAATTCCCACTAGGGCAGGGGGAGGGGAGGGATTTTTTATTGTGGGGCTCATTTGAGTTATTACCCAATTTTTTTTAAAAAAAGACATCTTATTTTTAAAAAATAATTTAAATTCTTCCCAATATCCAACATATTGGAACCAAAACGTAGACGACATATTTCAAATTATTGGTATTGGTTTTAATATTAATGAATGACTAAATTTTAACTAAATAAAATTTCAAATTTAACATAATATTAGTTATATATTTTTTAATATATATATATAGTTGTGTGGTACGGTACGGTAGTACATGGTAATATTTTTTCAATACCATTACCGTCCCATCTTAAGAGTATGGTACGGTATTATTGTACTACGTCATCGGTTACCAACATATTCGGTACACATGGTACATGGTTCGGTTGGTAAGTTGGTTGGTATAGTATTTTGGCTCAAAATGCCAGCCTTACGGAAGAACATTGAAAATGGGGGAAAATTTTGCATTGTAAATTGGGGGTTGGATTTATAAAAATATTTCATTTTCAATTAATTTTAGAAAGTTACGTGGAAATTTGTGTGAGTGACACGTGGCAAGAATTATGTGTGAGGGACATGTGGCATGATCTCTTTTAATATATACTATAGATATATACTCCATCTGTTGTGTTATTTATGATACACTTACTATAAATGAATGTTTCCTTTTATTTGTTACCATTTCCATTTTTGGAAAAATTCCTTCAATATCATCTACTCATTCTACTTTTTACACTCTACATTCAATTTCATCTACTCATTCTACTTTTTACACTCTACATTCAATTTCATCTACTCATTCTACTTTTTACACTCTACCTTCAATTTCATCTACTCATTCTACTTTTTACACTCTACATTCAATTTCATCTACTCATTCTACTTTTTACACTCTACATTCAATTTCATCTTCTCATTCTACTTTTTACACTCTACCTTCAATTTCATCTACTCATTCTACTTTTTACACTCTACATTCAATTTCATCTACTCATTCTACTTTTTACACTCTGCATTCAATTTCATCTACTCATTTTCTTCACTTAAATCCAAGCACCTAAACATATGTTGCTATAAATTAAAAAAATGGAGAGAGTACTATAGACATAGCGTATACTTGAAAGAGAAAGTCTCAAGAAAGACAGTTTTTCCATAAGCTTATGAACAGTCCACATGAGTTTTTATCATAAATGTTATAATTTTTCATAAAGTTTAAATATTGTATTTTATAAGTTAAAATGAGTAATAATATGCATTTGAATGTAAAAATATAAAATTATATGATATAAAAATATTCTAAAAAATTCTAAATTTTATATGTAATTTAACAAATGCGGACAGACCGGCTAACATGAGACCCACTATATTTGAAAAACTATTGTGTATTGTCCATCACATATTGGGAGACCTCCATTTTTTTAAGGGCAAAATACTGATATGACCCAATGTTTTGGAGGTTTGTGCTAATAGGACCCTGTGAAGTTGAAAAGTGTTATTGTAATCCTGTGTTTTGCATCAGAAGTACCGATATAACCTTTTGGCACTATTCTGGGGTTGACTTAGTAATTTCCAACGTTGA
Source organism: Rubia yunnanensis (assembly GCA_037428765.1). Classification (NCBI taxonomy): domain Eukaryota; kingdom Viridiplantae; phylum Streptophyta; class Magnoliopsida; order Gentianales; family Rubiaceae; genus Rubia; species Rubia yunnanensis. Next base: position 41,542,427 of record CM075063.1, on the reverse strand, counting down.
CCTAAATTAAAAAGACTAAACTACCCATAGTATTAAAATTACAAAGAGATAGACTAAAATACCCTAGGGTTCTTCTTCCTCTTCACCACCACCACTATCACAACCGAGCTGCCACCACCACGCCGCCGCCGCTCCACCGCCACCACCGCCGTTCCACCATTACAAAAATCAGAAATCATCGATCATCAACATCACCCACCGATAAACGAAGAATCACAAATCAAAACTCAAACAAACACAGAAAATCAGACAAAGAAACACAAATTGAAAAACTCATAAACACAAATTGAAAAACTAAGGGCACATCTGACGAAGACTCCATCATCGCTCCACCACCACCACCGCCGTTCCACCACCACCACCGCCGCTCCACCACCACCACCACCACCAATCAACAGAAACCCTAGCCCACAGCTCTTCCCCAACCACCGATTAAACCCTAGCCACACCGTGCAACGAGCCCATCCCGCTGCCGCATATCACTCGTCCTCACCGGGCAACGAGCACCGGCGCCCACCCCAACCTAAACCCCATCGTGAAAATATTCGAGCCAGACCCAAGCCACACCGGAATCGAGGAGGGAGAAGAAAAGAGAAGAAGAAAATGGAATCGAGGAAGGAAAAGAAAATGGAATCGGGGAAGGAAAAGGAGAAGGAGAAGAAAATGGAATCGGGGAAGGAGAAGAAAATGGAATCGGGGAAGGAGAAGAAAATGGGGGAAGGGGAAAAGGATGAGAAGAAAATGGGGGAAGGGGAAAAGGATGAGAAGAAAATGGGGGAAGGGGAAAAGGATGAGAAGAAAATGGGGGAAGGGGAAAAGGATGAGAAGAAATGGAATCTGGGAAGGAGAAGGAGAAGAAATGGAATCGGGGAAGGAGAAGAAAATCATGGAAAGAGAAGAAATCGAGGGCATAATTGTCCTTTTACATTTTTTATTTTTATTTTTTTAAAATAGGGATATAATAGTCATTTCATGTATTTCCGACCAAATTTAAGTCTCCAGGATTATATTAGCTCATTCTAGCAAAACACAGCGTTACACTAGCACTTTCTAACTTCACATGGTCATTTATCACAAATCCTCGAAACATAGGGTTATATGAGCACTTTACGTTTTTTTTAAATAAATAGTGTGAGTGCGCCTTTTCACTCATTTTCGATCTTCTCCCAAAACCCTAAACCCTTCCCGCAACTGAGTCCAGGCAGCCATGGCGGGGGACCTTAAAATCTCCGAGATGAAAGACCTGACCCGAATCGAACGTATTGGTGCGCACTCCCACATCCGCGGCCTTGGCCTCGATTCCGCACTCGAGCCCCGGGCCTCTTCGGAGGGCATGGTGGGCCAGACCTCTGCTCGGAAGGCCGCCGGAGTCATCGTGAAGATGGTTCAGGAGGGAAAAATCGCCGGAAGAGCGGTACTCCTTGCCGGGAAACCGGGCACCGGCAAAACCGCCATAGCCATGGGGATGGCCAAATCCATAGGCCAGGAAACCCCTTTCTCTATGCTTGCCGGCAGCGAGCTTTTCTCCCTGGAAATGTCCAAAACGGAGGCCCTTATGCAGGCTTTTAGGAAGGCCATCGGAGTAAGAATTAAAGAAGAGACGGAGGTGATTGAAGGGGAGGTGGTGGAGATCCAGATTGACCGCCCTGCGGTGGCGGGAGCGGCGTCGAAGACCGGGAAGATGACTGTGAAGACTACGGAGATGGAGACTGTTTATGAGCTGGGTGCGAAGATGATTGAGGCCCTGGGGAAGGAGAAAGTCCAGAGTGGAGATGTGATTGCAATTGACAAGGCTTCTGGCAAGATTACCAAGCTTGGTAGGTCGTTTTCAAGGTCGCGGGAGTACGATGCGATGGGCCCGCAGACCAAGTTCGTGCAATGCCCGGATGGAGAGCTGCAGAAGAGGAAGGAGATTGTGCATTGTGTAACCCTCCACGAGATTGATGTTATCAACAGCAGGTTTCTTTCTTATTTTAATTCCATTTTTTGTTTTTGCTTTTATGTGGCTTTCACACTTTCAGTGATTTGATTGTCAAATGATCTCTGACTCTCTGTAGTATCTGTCAGAGATACTTAATTTGTGCTCTGAAATGCTGGTGCAATTCATTCCGTTTATCCCTTTGAGAATGCACTAGTGTGTTGTGTCTGGTTGGCTGCACATATGCACCATATCCAATTAATTAAGTTGAGTTCTTGTTGCAATATGATTGTGCGACCTAGTTTGAGATTTAACTTTAAGATTGTCATTTGCTTCTCCTGGCTGTGCCTCATTGCGTACTGTTGCCATAGATGCATGCTATGTTTGGAGAATTTTTATGGAATCTGCTAAACCTCATTTATCTTGGGAGAGTTTGTTGGGATGCATTTGAGGAATGGTGTTTGTTGTACCAATGGAAACTCATTTAGAATGGCTTGTTTTTTTGTGTGTTAATAATGATGGTAGGACTCAAGGGTTTTTAGCTCTCTTCACCGGTGATACTGGGGAAATTCGTGCTGAAGTTCGGGAGCAAATTGACACCAAGGTTGCAGAGTGGAGAGAGGAAGGAAAGGCTGAGATTGTGCCCGGTGTTCTTTTTATTGATGAAGTACACATGCTTGACATAGAGTGCTTTTCATTCCTGAATCGTGCTCTAGAGAACGATATGGCACCTATCTTGGTGGTTGCTACCAACAGAGGCATCACAACAATCCGTGGCACTAACTACAAATCCCCACATGGCATTCCACTTGATTTTCTAGACCGCCTTCTTATTATCTCCACACAGCCCTACACAGAAGAGGACATTGGGAAAATTCTGAACATCAGGTGCCAAGAAGAGGAGGTAGAAATGGCCGATGATGCAAAAGTGTTGTTGACGAAAATTGGAGTCGACACATCATTGAGATATGCCATTCACCTGATTACGGCTGCTTCACTGGCCTGCCAAAAGCGCAAAGGAAGGATTGTGGAGATGGAAGACATCAGCCGCGTGTATGACTTGTTTTATGATGTAAACAGATCAACTCAGTACTTGATGGAGTACCAGAGCGAGTTTATGTTTAACGAGGTGCCAACGGGTGAAGGAGAAGACGAAGAAGCCAATGCCATGGTCTCCTAAGGTGTTCAACTTAGTGCATGTAGTAATATTCACAAACTCTAAATTCTTGAATGTAAGATAGCACTGAACTGGAACTGCAGGTACTTGGTATGATTCTGGAATGATGATGAGCTACATCTCTATTGCAACTTGACTTGTCATTATTTTCCGGCATGCTGCTAAGTGCTAATGCCTTTAATCAGAGAAAGTGGTAAAATTTAGGTACTACTGAACTGTTTAAGTCAAATCTATGTTGGCAAGTAGAAACAGGTTCTCTGATCAGTTTATTGAATAACTGTTTTCCAATAGAAACAGCATCCACTGTACAAGTAGAAACTATGGCAGAAACATGCACAAAATTACTGCACTAGGCCTTGGAAACATTTCAAAATATGTCAGTATCACTTAGAACGGGCTATCAATCCCAAGATCAGGCCAACAATGCCAATACAACATCAAATACTGCTCTAGGCCTTGGTGCCAAAATCAACATCAAAGCACTGTTTTGTTACAGAGGAGAGTTGCGCTCCTGAGTTGCGCTAAAGGCAGTGTGGCGTGCTTCACGGATCTGTACCCACAGCTGCTGCCATACCCGGGAACTGGAAACCAGCCAAAGGGGCAACTATTTACGAGTGTAAACTAATTGCATCCTTCCTCTATTGGTACAAATAAATGCTACCGGCTGAGAAAGCAGATGACTCCATCAGATTTGGTTAGACAAGGTTAACTTATGCTGTTAATTCGTTCCCTGATGACTTCAGCTCTCCTTTCACTCCCATATGGTTCCCTGGCTGCAGTGATGCTATGGAGGATGGCACAGGGTTTGCAATGAGTGCCATCAATGATCATAGCTGGAAAAAGTTTGAGAAAACGTACAAGCTGGTGGAGGTTGAGCATGCTAAACAAGATGACGTGATGGAAATAAAGGATCTAATCTAGCTCATATTGATGCAAACACAGCGGAAACAAGATCACGCGCTCTCGAAATTAAGGATCTAAAAGATTGCTAAGAGGATATTGTAACAATTGTAGAAGAGGCCAGCACAAATCACTTTCATGGTACAGCACTCAGGCTTGATGGTATTTACTGGAAAGATACTTGCCATGCTTCTACAACTTGAACTTTTACGTGTAAACAAATTCAAAATCATCAAGTACACAACACATTTCCCGCTTCCTACCACATCTTGCTGAAGCTTATGATTATCTGTCTGTAAGGCTTGGAACATGGCTTGCAACTTGGATTCCGGCATATCAACATTCAATCCGACAGTACTCAGTAAGTTGTGCTAATGAAGAAAAGTGAAGAACGAGCACCATCAAATATAGCTAGTTTAATCAGTGATGTTAAAACTATCTTTTAGTCTGTAATACGTAGTAAACAAGATGTATAGGTCACGGAACAACTGGAACATGAACACGTGAATCAACTGAAATGCTCAATCCTTGGTTGTAATAATCTTTTATAAATAAAAGTTATATTAACATTAGAAAAAAACAATTGTATACGCTGAAATACGATTTCTCACAAACTAATTGAAGATACAATGTTCAAGTATAATCTGTGGGTATGACCATAAGCCAATGAAGTAAAAGCTTGAAATCCCATATTACATCAGGAAAATCCTCAAGACATTAGCTGACACTTTGATGAAGCCAAATTCAAGTAAGGCAACTGAAGAACTGCAAGCAAACAATCACTCATCGCAGCACTGGTAGAAGAAGGCAACATGGAAGAGATGTCTTACAGCCACACAAGCTCAAACCCGAGATGCTCAATGCAAACTGATACTAGTCTCAATATTGGCAAAGATCATTAGGCCTTTATGCGAATCAAGAATGAACCTGTTTATTAAACACAAAGTTAGTAGAAAGCACAAGTACTTAAAACACGGCTTCCACTATCCTTCTTGCCCACCGAAATAGAGAGTAGGAAAGAAAAGGACAACAATGTACTAAGCAATAGTGACTCACATGCAGGAAGGTTGGTTGTATCTGCAGAAACTGCACAAGGAATCCCCAAGTTTGATAGGGCACCTCTAATGATTCCACATGGAAAGTAGAGATGCATACCTATAGCTTGGGCAGATCTGTTCTCAGCCATAGCAGCAGGATCTTGGATAGAGCCAGACGTCTCCAGAGATGGATCCATAGACACACGAGATAGCCATCGGAACTTGTTATCTTGCAATACAAAAGTACCCTGGAAGAGAAGTGTCTCTAATTACACTAGCTTCTCAAATGAATTTAGCTTTTTACCATATTCAATTCTCCCAACTTACTCGATGATTCGTCTTTAGGTTGTCTATCTGCTTCTTAAAGAGCTCAGACCAGAAGTCCTTGCAAATAAACTTGATTGCCTCAAGATGATCAGTAAACCTTGGTCGGTCCATGGTGTATCTATTAAACAATGCAAATACGTAAGCGACCTTGCTACGACAAATAAATGATGCTCCGCGAACACAATGCCATGACGTTAGTTGTCAAGACTCATTTTCTCTGTTTGTTTCATTGGCTAATATTGTTCTCATACCAAAACATGACACTTCTTGCACAAAATAAGGACTTTCAGGTAACACGGGGAGTACAAATCGAAGAGCAGTAGTGAAGCAGCAATCACAACAGCAACAATTATACTGTTAGCAACTTGATGTACTAATACCTATCAATTATCTTGGTTTAACTTTATCTTTTACACATAATATTTGATAGCAGCTGAACAAATTCCTTCAAAATATGAAAACATGCCATCAATAACAAAGTTGCAGAAACATACATTCACCCATTAATAAGTAGTCCTCTAGGAACACATCAAAAGACCTAACTTTTACATGTACATCATCATCAATCACCACTTCATTTCATATAAACACTGGGCAATCAATTAGCTTAAAGTGGTGGAATAAGTGGGAAATAAAGATAGAGAATGATACCACCTTTCGGAGAGCTGGTGGCCGACCTGAAAACCGATGGCTTCGATGCGGCGGGCGGCCAATTCAGGTTTGTTCGCGTAGAATCCATTGCAGTAGGAAGAAACGATCTCTGTCAGTAGACTCTCAACGCAACTCTCTGACACCTCTCTCACCATTTCACTCCCACCAGATGCTGCTCTCCGACCGGAATCTGGTTTGACCAGTTTTGCTTCACAGTGGAGCTGGGGATCGCTTTTCGGTTGAGTGATTATGCAATGTTGAGAGTTTTGGAGGACCTATGGGAAAATATGAGTTTTTTTTATTAGAAAAGTGTTGTCGAGATTATCCAAAATGGTACCCATTTTTAATCAAAATTCACACTTTGGTACCCGAATTTTGAATCTCTCCTTTAAAGGTATCCATTTTTCCGTTAATGTCTCAGTACCTTTGTGCGAGAAGTGGGTATCAATTTGGATCAAATTGTGCCAAAATGGTATACATTTTAGGCAAAGTCTTGGGAAAGACGGTCTTTCCATAGGCTTATGGAAAGACGGGGTTTAATTCGAATAATAAAAGGTAAAAGGTCTTAGTTGCAACATTAAAAATTTAGTATGCAACATGTAGTAGTTATAAAATTTATAACCCGGTTCATGCAACCCGAAATTTTTATCTTAATTTCTTCTGATTTACACTTTGAACCTTGGTCTTTCCATGACTTTATGGAAAGACCGTCTTTCAAGAGACGCACTCTACATTTTAAACTAAAAAGTACATTTTTGAGACATTAATGAAAAAGTGGATACCTCTTAGGAGCACTTTTAAAAATAGGGTATAAAATTGTGAATTTCACTTAAAAGTGGGTACCATTTTGGACATTTTCTCTCAAAAGTGTTGTATAAAAACATGGGCATTGTGTCCGTGTTCAAATATTTCGATTTATTCGTTTCGATTTAATTGGGCTGACCTTTTACGAATCCAAAATCAAGAACCAAATCATATTTGGCAAAATCAAATTCGGTTTATTCAAATTTAGTTTTTTCGATTTTCGCTTTTTATTCAAATATATTTGAATAAACCAAATTGGGATTTTTTTTATAAATAAACCCCAAACATTATACGTACAATAATAATTAGTGCATTCATTTAGAAAAAGTTTAGAAAGAACAAATATGACATTTCCTACCTAAACAACATGAACTCATAAATTTGTGCTTATAAAAAAATGAAAAATTCATCAAAATCTGAACATAATGAATTATAATCTATGCTTATTAAACTGCCAAATTATTCAATCAATTAGTTTTGAAAGGAATACTAAACAAAATATTAGAAATTACGATATACATTTAGGCTAAGTTAGCTTAAATTTTCTTAAGATGCCCTTTATTTTCTTCATTTAAAGTATTACTTTAACATTAATATTATTTTATATTTTATTGATATATATTTAATTTATTTAATATTTTTAATTCGGTTTCGATTCGGTTTTCAGTTTGTGTTTGGAAATAAAAAACCAAACCAAAAATCATATTCACAATTCGATTTAATCTGTTCAAATATTTGAGTACTAAATTTGGTTCGGTTTGTTCAATATTCGGATAATTAGTTTTCGATTCGGTTTATTTTGCTCACCCCTATAAAACTGTCTCATAGAGACTAATGATTAATCTGTGTATAATAAAGTTTAACTAGAGATGTTGTTTCAAATATAATTAAAGAAAGTGTGAGAGTTGAAGAAGGATCTAGGTGCCACTACCACTTTTTGGGGTGTTTGGCATAAATAATAGGGGAATTAATGATTCTGAGTCATAAGAATCTCGCGGTCAAAAATTTGGGTCAGGGAAATTCGCGGTCATTTTTTTCCTCATTTACACATTTTTACTACTAGACTTGATATTTCATTTTCAGTGCTTGATGTTTTAACCAAACTTGTGATGTTTTTCAGAATCCATTTTTAAAAACTAAAATCATGTGTTACAAAGTTAAATTTTGATCTATTATTGTAAATATTGTGTTTGGATGTTAAATATTTGATACTTTATACATGTCGACATTTAATGATATTTTATTATCTTAAACTTTAATTTATTATTTATAATTTCATTTTGATTGATATGCTAGTTCTTCAGCGCGTCATTTTAAAAATCACTAGTGGAGAAGGTTTGATTCCTTTAATGGGGAGCTGAAAGAGGTTATGAGTTCGGAAGTCCCTCCCAGGTCACATTTTTTGTTTTAAAGGCGGTTCAAAATCAATTAAAGGCGGAATCGCCTTTAATGAGAAACCGAAAGCACTTTCGAGTTTGGAAGTGCTATCCCATGTCACTATTTCATTTAAAGACGGTTCTACAATTAGAACCGCCTTTAATGAGTTTGGCCCAATCACTTTATTCTTTTCCCCTTCATTTTTCCCTCCTTCGGGTTTTAGGCCTTCTCGCTTTTCTCCCTTCCAGCGCCTCCCTCTCTTTTCTCTCTTCTCCAACCCCAGATTCCATCTCTTCTGTCTCCTTTCCAGCCCGACTGCTTCCCTCTCTTCTCTTTCCTCTCCAACCCGACCGCCTCCCACTCTTTTCACTGCTCTCCAGTCCGCTGTTCGCCCACCCTTCACTGTGCCGTCGCGTACTCCACCTTCAGAGAACCTTCGATGTGCCGCTGGGTCTTCCACCACTGCCGACGGCACATTGGAGCACACCGCTCGCTGATTCAAGCCTCACTCGGCCGTTGGGTCTACCGCCTCCGCCGCCGTATTTTCTGCCACTGCGCCACCGCTGGGTCTTCCACCGCTGCATCACATCGAAGGTCCACCACTGCCGCAGGGATGGTCTGCCACTGTCGGAGGGAGGGTCTGCCACCGCCGCATCGCATCGATGGAAGACCTTCGCAGAGAGGGTGTAGGAAATAAGGGTAATAATCTGTAGTCTATTCATGAATTCATGATACATTATATAGTAGTACATGATACCTATCCCAGCTAGGAGAAGGTAACAAAATACAATTATATCTACAATTATGGTAGGAATACAAATCCAATTCCAATACCAAAACTAATTAATACTAATTCCTTAACAACTCTAATACCAATTCCATAACACTCCTCCTCAAGTTGGAGCATGCAGATCAGAAATGCCCAACTTGTCAAGTAAGGAATGGAACTGGTTACGTCCAAGAGCTTTAGTGAACAATCTGCGGGTTGGTTAACTGTACGAATATGTTGAGTAACATAGCGCCAGATTGTACAAGATCTCGAACAAAATGACAATCAGCTTCAATGTGCTTAGTACGTTCATGGAAAACCGGGTTGGCCGCTATGTGTATAGCAGATTGACTGTCACAGAACAATTTCATAGGAAAAGAGTGTGAAACTCCTAAGTCCTTCAACAAGGACCGAAGCCATAATAACTCACAGCAGGTAACTGCCATAGCACGATACTCTGCTTCAGCAGAAGACCGAGAAATAGTAGGTTACTTCTTAGTCTTCCAGGAAACTGGAGAATTACCAATCATAACAAAATAACCAGATAAGGAGCGCCTAGTAATTGGACAGGCGGCCCAATCCGAATCAAAATAAGCAGTCAATTGTAGAAGATATCTGGAAGAAAGAAATAAACCTTGACCAGGATGACTCTCCAGGTAGTGCAACACACGAACCACAGCTTGCCAGTGAGGAACACAAGGAGACTTCATGAATTGCACAAGGGTATGGACTGAATAACTAAGTTCAGGACGAGTGATCGTCAAATAAATCAGGCCCCCAACTAAGCGGCGATACTGCTCCGGGTCATGGTAGGCTGGACCTTCAACACGTGCCAAATTATGTTGTTGCTCCATCGAAAAATCAACTGGTTTGGAAGCAGATAAGCCTGTATCAGATAAGATGTCCAAGGCATATTTCCTTTGCGAGAGAAACATCCCATCCGGTCTTCTAGCAATCTCTATGCCCAAAAAATACTTAAGCAAACCAAGATCCTTCATGTGAAAACAAGAACTCAAGTATTTCTTGAACTCAGAGATGAGTGAAGAAGAGCTACCAGCAATGACCAAATCATCCACATAAACCAGAACTTGTAAAGACCGTGAACCACGGGAATAGACAAATAAAGAGTAATCTGCCTTACTTTGAACAAAACCAAATGTCCGTAAAGCCTGAGCCAGTTTAGCAAACCAATTCCGATGAGCTTGACGAAGACCATAAAGGGATTTCTGAAGGCGACAAACCTGACCATGCGGAACTGCATAGCCAGGCGGAGGGCGCATGAACACTTCTTCATGTAAATCACCATGCAGGAAGGCATTATGAACATCCATCTGATGCAATTCCCAACCACGTATAACAGCAACAGACAGGAACAATCGAACGAAACTCATCTTCGCAACTGGAGCAAAAGTCACTGTGTAATCAATTCCTTCAACCTGGCGATTTCCATGAACCATGAGACGAGCCTTGTGATGTTCAATGGTACCATCAGAATGAAACTTCATTCGGTAAACCCATTTACATCCAATGGCCTTTTTATGCGCAGGCAAAGGAGACAAAGTCCAAGTCTGACTTCGCTCTAGGGCAGTAAGTTCCTCAACCATAGCATCTCGCCAATGAGAATGACGGGAAGCCTCAGAGTAAGTAGGGAGATCTGCACTAGAAGTTACAACACTCAAAAATCTAGAATGCATACTAGAAAAATTATCACAATTTACAAAATTAGTAAGAGGGTAGAGAACACCCGAGGACAGTGATGGCGCATGAGGGAACGTAGTCGAAAGGGGGGGGGGTCTTCAGTAATAAGAGCACAAGCAGAATCATCACAATCATAATCAGCCAAATACGATGGTGGACGTCGAGCACGAACACTATGTCTGGTGGATGGTGGATCGACGGTAACTGGCAGAGAAAAACCGGCGTTGGGCAGCGTAGTTGACGACATTCCACCGGAGATGACCAATGGGAGTTTGTCGATCGGAGGTGGGATGCCGGCGTTGACCGAAGTTGGACGGAAGGCGTTGACTCGCTGGAGTTGGCCGGCGTTGACCCACCGTCGTCGACCGACGTTGACCGACGTTGATCGGCCGACGGTGATCAGCAGGGACTGGTCAGCATTGACCGGCGAAAGGGCAGCCGGCGTTAGTGGGCCACCATCGGACGGTGGAAGGGCAGCCGGCGGTTGATCGGAAAAACCGTACGGTTCCGGCGAGTAGGAGGAGGAAACTGGCGGTGTAGTGGTGGCGCCGCTAGGTTCATCAGAAGAAGCAGATTGCTGAGATGCAGAATACGGGAACTGGTTTTCGAAGAAATCATCATCTCGAGTATTAAAGATAACTCGAGAGTCCAAGTCGAGAAGATGATAACCTTTCTTTCCGGCAGGATAACCAAGGAACAAGCACCGACGACTTCTTGGTGCAAAATTGTCACGATTTCTTGGAACACGAGCAGTAAAACACAAGCATCCAAATACTCGTAAGGAAGAGTAATTTGGCCCCTGGCCATAGAGTAACTCAAAGGGAGTACGACCGTTGAGAAGCTGAGTCGGTGTTCGGTTGATTAGGTAGGCAGCAGTAAGAACACATTCTCCACAGAAGTCAATAGGAAGATTGGCTTGAAACCGTAAAGCTCGTACCACATTGAGTAAATGACGATGTTTTCTTTCAACTCGACAATTTTGTTGCGGAGTATCAACCATAGACGTCTCAAAAATGATCCCAGATGCAGTAAAGTGAGATCGGAGAGGCGAAAATTCAGTGTTGTTATCAGCTCAAACTCGTTGAATTGTTCTTCCCCACTGGTTCTTAACTAAAGCACTAAATTCTAAAAATATAGAAGCTACTTCAGATTTAGCTACAAACAAATAAACCCAAATAGCTTGGGAAAAATCATCTACAATTGTCAAGAAATAAAAAAGCACCACTATAAGACGGTGTATGATAAGGCCCCCAGCCACACTGAAGAAGTTGTTTGCAGATTATCACTGCATGCGACCTCCTCTGGTTTGTATCTATGAAGATTGCAAGGCATTATGCCAGTGCAATTTTCAGGCAAAAATCCTCCAAGAGAGAGATAAGAATTTGACCTACCAATTCATCTCTGGTCTCGACAAAGGTTTTCACACCTTGCGATCCCACATCTTAAGCATTGAGCCACTGCCATCTGTCATGAAGGTGTATGCCCTTGTTACTCAGGAGGAGAATCATAGAGCTATCATTCGAGCTTGTGAGCCTTCTTCTAACTCCATGGCGTATGCTGCACGACGTTCACCACCTGCAAGTTCTTCGCCAGTTGTTTTTTCTGCAGCCGACCGCAAGAATCTTGTTTGTACCCATTGTCGTCGCAAGGGTCATGATAAAGATACATGTTTCAAGATACATGGTGTCCCAGAGTGGTTCAAGAAGGGCAAGAAATCGGCACCACCTGACCGGCCATTAGTCAACACCGGTCAAACAAGTGGCGCCATCGATCTCTCGCTCCCATCACCGTTCGCCGGAGCCGCCTTATCGCCACCCATCTTGGCGGCAACGGCCTCCTCTGCTGTACCTGCCCGCTTCAATTTTGGCCCTGCTCTGTCCGATGAACAATGGAGCACAACCATGAACCTGTTTAATCAGCTTCATTCTCTTCCTGGTGATAAGTCCGGTAAGCATACTTTACCATAGATCCTTGATTCGGGAGCCTCTTATCATATGACCGGTGACAAAGGTTCTCTATCTGATCTTACTACTACTATTGATGGTGTGAATATCTTTCTGCCCGATGACTTGATGTTCTTGGCTACTCAATTTGGATCTATTTGTTTTGATGGTTTTATGCTGCCGCACGTGTTATATATCCCTACATTGCGCTGCAACTTACTGTCATGCTCCAGATTGTTATCTACCCTAAACTGTCTAGCTTTGTTTACTAAAAATTATTGCATTTTACAGACTATCAGTACGAGGAGAGTGATTGGCGTGGGTGAACAGAAAGGGGGGGTGTTTTGGCTTCGTCTGCTGGATGCTCGTGTTACTAGTCCTGTCCTGCAGTCTCTTCCTACAGTTGCTTCACTGTCCTCTTCTGATTTATGGCATCAGCGTTTTGGTCATCCATCTTCCACGGTGTTGTCTTCTATTTCTCCTAGCAATAATAAACATTATGTACCTTGCTCTATATGTTATAGAGCGAAACAGCCTAGACATAGTTTTCCTTTAAGTACTACTAATGCTACTGCATTATTTCAATTAATTCATTGTGATGTTTGGGGACCTTATCATACACCATCTTCTAGTGGTGCTTTTTATTTCTTGACAATAGTAGATAATTTTTCCTGAGCTGTTTGGGTTTATTTGTTAGTAGCTAAATCTGAAGTAGCTTCTAGATTTTTAGAATTTAGTGCTTTAGTTAAGAACCAGTGGGGAAGAACAATTCAACGAGTTCGAGCTGATAACGGCACTGAATTTTTGCCTCTCCGATCTCACTTTACTGCATCTGGGATCGTTTTTGAGACGTCTATGGTTGATACTCCGTAACAGAATGGTCGAGTTGAAAGAAAACATCGTCATTTACTCAATGTGGCGCGAGCTTTACGGTTTCAAGCCAATCTTCCTATTGACTTCTGGGTAGAATGTGTTCTTACTGCTGCCTACCTAATCAACCGAACACCGACTCAGCTTCTCACTGACTTAGTACCAATTGGTTGTAAGATGGAAGCCCAATATACCTTGAAATTTTACAGAGGGTTTTGGTGTTTTTTAAATTCTTTTTCAGTTTATTTTAATGTTCTTCATGTATTGTTTGAACCTATATCAGACGCTTTTAGAATTGTCTTTTATCGAAATCGATCAAAGGCGGAGCCAGAGAAGGCGGTTTCAAAGTGTCTTCTTTGGTTCGATAGAATCGTCTTTAATTCCCCCTTTTTTCCGCCAGTGAATTGATGTTGATGTTTTTCTTGAATATTATATTCTTATTTAGTGTAACCTTAATGTTTCAGTTGCTTGAAATAATTTTTAAATTTTTAGTACTGATGTTTCTTTTTTTTGTATTAGTGTTACATTTTGAGGTTTTAAAACTAATGTGTATTTTAGTATTTTTACTCGATGTTTATCAATTTATAATTTAAAGTATATTTTAGTATTTTTATTTGATGTTTTAACTCTCTTACTTTGATCTTTAAACACTCTAATTTGATGTTTAGTTTTCAATATTTTTTAGTTGGCATTTCACTATTTTCTTTTATATATATATACTGTTTTGTTTGATGTTTTCTATTTTAACTCATTTAATTTATTTGATGATTCATTATATTAGTTTGTATTTTTATTATTTGTATTTGATAATATAATATTTGTATTTGACATTTTAACATTTTCATTTGATATTTATTATTTTAATTTAATTTACCTTTTATAATTTGTACTCCCTCCATTTTTCTATTTATGTCACCATAGATTTATGTGATTGGATTTAGGTGAAGAAAATGAGTGGATGAAATTGAACGTAGAAAATAAAAAAGAATATACCCCGCAATTTTTTGAAAGTGCATATGCAATCTAACTGATTTTGATCTTCGTAATTGACCGAATCCATAACAATCCAAAACCCATTCACCTCAATATATAATCGATATAAATTAAAAGTAAATATTTTTTATAATTAAATAATTAATTAGTAACTAGAATATTTTTTATGCATAAACCCAACAAGTAGTCGAAGTAGTGAATATATTGTTTCACTCGTTCTTGAAGCCTTTGTTATTTAGCATTCATGTGTTCTTAATGCTATGTTTTACTTCATTTATGCCATGAGTTGTTTGAGAATAGGAAGTGTTTGTATGAATTAAGTGTTAGAGAGTTAGGAAAGTAACGAATTCCTTAGCTCCTTTGCATGAAAATCTAAGAACATGAACTTAGAACTTCTTGTGCATAATGTGTTGTGATTTTTGCTAGATAAGTATGTTAATGTGGATTGTTCTCATATTTATCCTATAGATGCAATGAAATGTTGAACCTTGAATGTGGTTTGTTCTAGGTTTAGCCTAATGAATGTTATGTTTGATTAAATGACTATGTCTTTGGTAGAAAGCTTGTTGTTGTCAAATCTATGGTCATTCGTCCATAGGTAACAATTGTGATAGGATGAGTGAATGGTTCAGTGATCTACATTTGGTTTGGAAGTGGATGTCAATTGCCCCCAAAGCTTTGTTTTTGTAGTTTTAAAACCTTTTTTCTTAGTTTGTTTGATTATTAACATAGTTACTTGACTTTGCTAGTTATCTTGTCTTTCAACTTTCATAGCTTAGGACCACCAAACAACCAAACCTCCCATTTTTACATGCTTTTATATGTGTATATATACCTACTCCTAGCATAATATCAACCATTTACGTTTAAACGCTTGAGAAAATCCCTCTTTTTCGTGGACGACCCGACTTGCCGTTATCTACTTAGTTGTAGATAGTAAGCATTTAGGGCTTATAAATATTAACTTTGAGGGGGTACGGCGACGACCTCCCAGAATCTATAATAAAATTAAGCAAAGTATTGGGAAAGACCGTCTTTCCATAGGCTTATGGAAAGACGGAGTTTAATTAGAATAATAAAAGGTAAAAGGTCTTATTTGCAATATTAAAAATTTATTATGCAACGTGTAGTAGTTATAAAGTTTATAACCCAATTCATGCAACCCAAAAATTTTATCTTCATTTCTTCTAATTTACATTCTAAGCCTTGGTCTTTCCATGACTTATAAAAAGACTGTATTTCAAGAGACGGACAATATTATCCAATATCAATCTTTATTACTTATAGCCTATGGTCACCTAGTAGACTGTTGGTGTGATGTATTACATTGCTTATCCCAAACACCCTATAATAGATATTATTTGCTTTTTGTCTGTCAACTGGGGGTATTTGAGTCATTTTGACTACCCTATGAAACTGAAACGACGTCGTTCCCATTAGTGTGATATATTTACGCATACTAGTCTTCTTGTTTGCTTTGTTCCCAATCGATTGCTGCGGTGGCGGTGGCAGTAGCGGCAATAGGGCTCTGTTTTCTCGCTTCTTCTTTTCTTCCATTGTCCCCTTTGCCGCAAGGTGATATATTTTTTATTCAAATCCTTGGAATTGTAAGCCTAAATGTAAATATGTTGTTATTTGGAATTTTTCCTGCGGGCATTAATCACGAACGATGCAATTTTCAGTTTTGAAATCTTAGTTAGCATCACATATTGTTGACATTTGGTTCCTTCTCAATTCCGTTTACTTGTTTGGGGTATTTATTGAAGTATTTATTATATTTATGTTGATATGAACATAAATATATTATCACTATAGGAGTTACTGTTCTCTAGAAAATAGAGAATCTTATCACTGAGTAAGGCTAGATTTCGAACTGTTACTATCATCTTGTATTCTACTATTGATTCTCTTTTGAAAACTTTAATTGCTGAGTGAATGTTGTTATTCTAAGACTTAAATGAGATGTTCGATGCATATATAGCTAATTAGCTACCTGTATAATTGCAGATATAAGTCTCTATACAATAAGAGCAGCACTATTCACATAAATAAAGTCTATCCGTAGGCACATTACACAATTGGGTGTTCGTTCGTCATTGTAGTTTTATTGTCAGGTATGCTACCGAACCTTTGGATGTATAGTTATTAGTTCTGGAGTCCTCATGGGACAATCTCAGATTAGGCGCTTTTCTTTTGAAGTATAGTTTTTCTTTGATGTATAGTTATTATAGGTTGTCTAGGATATTATTATACGTTATTGGTTTTGGCAAATTTTATCTTGTTCTCTTGTGTCTGCAATTAATGGGAACTTAATCCCCTTACGTACAACTATGTCGCATTCTATATGTTCATCTTTAGTTTACTTTGCGTTGCAATCCAATTACTGTATTTTTTACTCTTTTCAGCTTCATGGTGCTGAAACAAATGAATTAAGAATGAAGTAAAATCTCTATGGTTAAAAAAGGACAACGAATTCAAAGAAAATTAATACTAGCGTAAACAAAAACGGCTAGGAATGTAGATATTCATTACATGAATTTCAGACAAAATATTGAAGTAAGCTTTGGCATCTCTTCTCTTATGATGGCATGGATGTCCAATTCTCCAGTCTATATTTTAGGTTCACATTAGCAGACTTCTGTCCAACTTTGAAACTCATTCATTTCCCAGACTGATCAGAGAATGACAACGTTGGGGAGAATTCTGATTTTTACTCTTTTCAGCTTCATAGTATTGACTTGTCCAGAAGAGGTTTAAGTTCCCCGAAAACAGTGTGGAACTTTATGCTGAGAGGGTTAACACCAGGGGTCTTTGTGCTGTTGCCGAGGCTAAGTCTCTGCGATACAAGACTTGCTGTCCGAAGGTTTGTTTCTTTGTAAAATTAGCAGTAATGTGGTTGCCATTATTAACTTGCATATCTTTTTGGAGAAGTGGTTGTGTTGTAACATTAAATTAATAAGTTTTAATTAGTAATACGTGACTGAATTTGTGTGATGGTTGATGGCTACAGATATATTTTTACGGTGACTGGCTTCCCTGCGTTTTGCTTTTCTTTATTATGGAAAGATCAACTGTCATGATAAAATGTATGTGATCCACGATTGTTTTGCAGTTGCCACTGTTTCTTGAATCATGATCCTTCCTTTACTTCTATGATGTAGTATAGCATTGTTTTGTAGCTTTCTTTTTTACCACCCCTTTATCAAAGAGATGCTAGATTAATGCTTAGCTATAGTAGTTTGGCTGGCCTCTTGGTGTATGAATGGATTGCAGCTTTCAAAGTTTCTCTTGGTGTATTAATGGGCAGTGTTGTGTTGCCCATTAGTTTTATCCTAGGCTTGCAATGCTGAGTGGGTTTTTTTGGCTGACCATGTACCGAGGCGGCCATGAGATATCTCCAGCCCGGTGGTCATCTTTGATCCTGTGTACACTTTGGATGAGATTCGTTTGTTTCTTTATCAATGATGTGGGGTCTGAACATCTACACATTAGTATTGTTTCAGCTGATCGTGGTTACTGTTGCCATATTTTCTTCAGCTTGTTTACAGTGGCTATTCTAGTGTATAGATAGAAGGCAGAAATAACTGCTTACTGAATCCCCTGCACTTGAGAAGCACACCAATTGCAATCATAGACTCACTTATTATATGCAAATATTGTTATCATCTGCAATTACTTGTTCCCTATTTCTTGCTTCTGAAAACCATGCCGAACAAAAAAGGATGGACTAGGACAAGTGCATCTGAGCTTGGTAACTATGTTGAATGCACTGGAGCTCCAGATGAGTGGTAAGTTCTGCAATATGCTCTGAGCAGTAAATTATGTGACAAATTACTTCTTATTTTATGCTATTTCTCATTTTCATTTTCATCGCTAGCAATTGTCTTTTAGTGAATCATGCGATATAATCTTCTTTTCAGTTAAATACATCATTGTCTTGTCTAGGGTTGGCTGGAGCAAATGACGATGATGATGCATACTGTTGCACAATGTCAAATGTGTGGTATTGTTTCCATGTATGAAAAGGCTTATTTCTTTGGGAAAGTGCAATTGTTCGACATTCTGTTGCTCTTTGAAGCATATAATTAATCAGTAGAATTCATATTGCTTATTTACTTAGTGAGGGTTATGTAGTATCAGTTATAATTGGTCAGGTTCATTAGAGCAAATTTATTCATGAATATTTGCCAAGGGCTGGCGCATCACTTAAAACTAGGCAGACTTTGCCTTCTATCTCAACATTCATATTACAGTATTATCTAGGGATGGATTGGTGCATTTTTAAATTGTCTACTTTTATCAGTCTAATTTATTTCTCTCTCCTCTTTTCGTCATCAGTGGTTCTGGCTGTTACCACTGAAATGTTTATGAGAGAATGAATTAGTGGATAAATTAATTCTGTCTGTCTCTGAGAGAATGAATTATGGCTGCCAATATACATCCCCGTGATTGTAATTTTGAATGCTTATGGCTTTAATTTGTGAGGCTTAATTTCTGCTGGATAATGTAACTTTTCGTTTGGAGTTTTTAAGATTTCTTTTTTTTTTATCTCACTAATTATATACACCGTGTGGTTGCATAAGCGTTTTAAAAAAAATCATTTTCACAAGTTTTGAACTTTAGTAGAAATGCATCTTCGCATCGTCTATGGATAAACTCTATGCTTCTTCTTGAGCAACTTGCTTCACACTTATAATGGTGTATCTATTGTTACATAATCTCTCCTGTGCAACTTGAGTATTTGTATATTCTCATGTACATCAAATTTCATGATAAGTGTGAATGTGTAATTCAGAATGATTTCATTGATGAAGGGTGTTACAATTTATAGAGTACAAGAGTTATACATTCATTGTATCTAGCCTACTCTAAATATAGACAAGAAATATTACAAATAAATACAAGAATATCTTGATATCAATCAAGATATTCTATCACCCCCTTCAAGCGAAGCGTCGGATTGCTGGAGACGCAAAGTTTGGAACGAAACAACTCGAAGAGCGGGCGAGATAGTCCCTTAGTGAAAACATCAGCCACTTGAAGAGAAGAGGGAACATGACTAACACGAAGCTTCCCAGAGGTAACAAGCTCACGAATGAAGTGGTAGTCAATGTCGATGTGCTTAGCCCGTTATGGGCAACTGGATTTTGAGCTAGAAAAATGGCACTACTGTTGTCACAGAGCAGTAGCAGAGTGGAAGATCGAGAGAGCCGAAGCTCACGTAGCAGTTGACACAACCAAGCCAACTCAGCCATAGTATTGGCCATGGCACGATATTCGGATTCACAACTGGATCGAGAAACAGTAGGTTGCTTCTTAGCACTCCAAGAAACAAGATTTCCACTAAGGAAAATGCCATAGCCATAGTGGAGCGGCGAGTCTCGAGACAACGAGCCCAATCAGCATCAGAGTAGCCAAGAATGGGAAGACCAGTAAGCGAAGGATGGAACGAAAGTCCATAATGAAGCGTCCCACGAACATAGCGAAGGATGCAAGTGACAGCTTGAAAATGATCATCCTTAGGAGACTGCAGAAACTGGCTGACAGAGTTAACATCATAAGATAAATCTGGGCGAGTGATTGTCAAATACTGCAGTGCACCAACAAGTGAGCGATAAAGCTTGGCATTTCAGAATTCAGGACCAGCAGAGGTGACAAGCTGCAAACCAGGCACAAACGGTGTAGAGACAGGCGCAGCATCCGTCATACCAGCTCGCTGTAAAATTTCCATAGCGTACTTAGCTTGCCCTAAGAATAGCCCAGAAGAAGATCGAGTAACTTCAATGCCCAAAAAGTAGTGAAGAGAACCAAGATCTTTGACGGAGAACTCTCGATCAGCACGAACAATGAACCGTCGAATGAGATCGGAGTTATTTTCGGTGAGGATGATGTCGTCAACATACACCAACAAATATAGCACAGTCGATCCTCGAGCATAAACAAACAGTGAAGTGTCAGTAAAAAAACACTTAAACCCTAAAGGGAGAAGAAAGGAGCTGAAGCGCTGGAACCAAGCCCGAGGAGCCTGCTTGAGCCCATATATGGCTTTCCGAAGGCGACAGACAAAATCCTGATGAACAGGATCAGAAAATCCAGCTGGTTGCTCCATGTAGACCGGAGAATCAAGAACACCATTAAGGAAAGCGTTCCTGACATCGAGCTGATGAAGAGGCCAAGAGAAGGTCGTGGCAAGACCAAGGATGATCCGGACAGTGGAGGCTTTAACGACAGGACTAAAGGTATGAGTAAAGTCAAACCCAGGCAGCTGAGTAAATCCTTGGGCAACAAGACGAGCCTTATACCTGTCAATAGAGCCACTGGGATGATGCTTGAGATGATAAACCCATTTGGATCCAACAACATTAGCATCTGAGGGTCGAGGAACAAGATCCCAAGTGTGTTGCTGGCGGAGAGCTCGCATCTCCTCATCCATGGCAGAAGTCCAACGGGAATCTTTAACAGCGGAACGAAGCCCTCGCGGCTCAGTCTCGACAAGCAATGCAGCAAGAATTCCAGTCATCTCATAATCAGCAAACTGACGATTAGTGGTAAGACTGCCTGTTTACGAATGGGTAGCCATGCGGTGAATCGGTCGCGGTGGTGAAGGCGACGGAGAGGAAGCAGACGGTGCTGGAGATTGAGATGGGGATGGCAGTGATGATGGTGCAGGAGTTGAGGTCGGCGACGGTGTTGGAGTCGGGTTTGCCGACGGTGCTGGAGTCGGGTTTGCCGATAAGATATGATCATCCAAGTCTGCAAAGACAGAAACATCCAAGGTTGCTGAAGCAGCAGAAGTAGAATCAGCAGCTGCTGGAAAGGAGGTCTCATTGAAACGGGCATGGCGAGTGAGGTAGACCTTCTTGGATGAGGGGTCAAGCCAGCGAAAACCTTTGTACTGCGCACTGTAACCAACAAAAATGCATGGAACACTTCGAGGAGCGAGCTTATGGGGTGCAAACGGCCGTATATAAGGATAAAATCTACACCCAAAAGGATGAAAGTTAGAGTAATCAGGATGACGGCCATGGATAAGAAAGTAGGGAGACACATTGTGAAGAACAGGCATAGGGATACGGTTAATGGTATAAGTGGCAGTGGCGAAGGCAACATCCCAGTAAGATGGTGGTAGCTGAGAATGCATCAACATTGACAGTCCCATTTCCGTAATATGCCTGTGTTTGCGTTCGGCTCTACCATTCTGTTCTGGTGTGGCTGGATAAGAAATTTGATGAAAAATTCCCTTAGCAGAGAAATGAGCCCGTAAACGCGCATTAGTGAATTCAGTGCCTCCATCACTTTGAAACACCTTAATCGAGCAGGAAAACTGATTTTCAACCAAGTTCTGAAACTGCACGAATGTCTCAAAAAAGTCCGATTTCCGCTTCAACGGATAAAACCAAGTAAAGCGCGAAAAATCATCCACAAAGATCGCATAATAAGAGAACCCACTTTCTGATAAAATAGGAGCAGGAACCCATAAGTCGCAGTGTACTAAAGCAAGTAAAGAAACTGGCCGTCTGGGATTTTCCATAAATGAAAGTCTTTTTCCCTTAGCTCGTTCACAGGAAGAACACAAAGAGGGTGTAGGCGAAAATGATGTAACCTTAACTAGGTTGAACTTATTCAATAATGGAATAGCTGAAGGGGGAGTATGGCCTAGTCTAGCATGCCATATGTCAAAAGACGCCCTATGTTTATTTGCTTGAATATAAGCAACAAAAGCAGCACCACCGTGTTCTAGCACATAAAGACCTTTCTCACATCGTCCTCGGCCACGATTTCCTTTTTGGACCGTGTATGAATAATAAATGAATTTTCATCAAATGATATCACATCATGTAAATCCCTTGTTAGTTTACTAATGGAGAGAAGGTTTTTCGTAATATCAGGTACCAACACATTAGATAAGCATAAATCACGAGAAAACCGACGCTGACCAATATGAGTAATTTTAACAGATCTACCATTAGCAATAGCGATAGAACGGTTACCGTTATAGGGAGTGATACTGTTAAGAACAGACGATGTGGAAGCCATGTGGTTGGTAGCACCAGAGTCTAGATACCAGTCAGAAGCATTGTCGAGAGACACCGAGGAGTAGGGTTTGAATTCGGCAAAGAGAGTTCTTGGTGGATCTTGATCGTGATTTGGGCTTGGAGAGTGGATTCGGTTTCGGATCAAGATTGGGGAGGGAGATCGCATTGTTCTTCCCTTGAATCCTAGTTCGAGAAGGAGATTTGATTGAAAAACTCAATCTTTCTTCGATTTGGATTGGGATTTGGTGTGTGCAAAGGAGTATAAAGGTTTTGATTATAGTTTTCAGCACAAATTATAATCAAAGTCTTCACTTTGGATCGGATATAGCACAAAGTTTGGAGGATTCGATTGGAAAACAAATTCGGCCGAGGAGGATTTGGTTTCGGATTGCTTGGCAATTGAGGTTTTCACGATTTCCAGGTTTATTCGATCCATCTCCTTCAATCTTGTTTGTTTTTCGATTTGGAGCATGATTCTATGTGTGTGTGCATCTGATTTAGAGCTTCATCGAAATCGGATTTAGGTTTAAACCTTCAACTCGATTTCACATAGGTTTTCATCGGTTTTGATTCAAGTTTGCTATTGCTTGATTTTGATTCCGGTTTGGTGCATAGTGGAATACGGTTTTGTTTATTGATTGTTGCTGGTGTTATTCGAATTTGAGATCAAGTTGTTTTGCTTGTTCTTGAAACCGATTTAGTGTTTGGTGATTTGCGGATTTGAAATTTTACTTGCTTGTTCTGTGATCTTGATTGTTTTGGTGAATCCGATCTGTTCTATCGGAATTCACCTATAACAATGGTGATGAATGTTGGGAGTGAATCGGACAAAAAGAACAACAAGGGGTCGGCCGAACTGAATGTTAATCAGAGGAAGAATCAGCAAGTGCATCCAAGAGACTGGAATGATCCGAAATTAGAGAGGAGAAGGAGATGGGATGATCCTGAGATTCTCATGAATAAGTCGGACATCGAAGTTGTTGCAAACAATGGAGATAGTGTCGATTTTGTGCTCACTGATGAAGAGATTCATAAGGATCTACATAAGCCATTTTTCGGATTCTTGGGTGTGTTTCCGGGTTTCTTTCCAGGTATGTATGCCATTCGTACATTGTTGGTAGCAAAGTGGGAGGTGCAGTGTAATGTTCAGACCAAGCAGAATGGATATGTCATGTTCAAGTTCAACAGTGCAGAAGATAGGGACAAGGTGATGAATGGTCCTGACCATTATCTCCATGGAAAGAAGTTGTTCATGATGCTAGTTGATAAATCTGGACAATATGATGCGACCATTCAAGCCACTAAACCAGTTTGGTTGAGGATGGAACACTTACCAAAGGCGTATTGGCACAAGAAGTCTTTAGAGAAAATTGCTACTTCACTAGGAGAGCCTATCCTTATGGACAATGGCACTCTGGAGTTAAGGGGCTATTATGCACGCCTCTTGGTATGGATTGATACATCAAGAAAGCTCAAGGAGGAGGTGACTTTTCGAACTCCATCTGGTGATTTGTTTGTGCAGAAAATCATCTACGATTATTGTAGACCTTGGTGCACTAATTGTGGCGAAAACAATCACCTAATGGAAGAGTGCGATGACTATTGGAATGCTAAGGATAACCAACCAATGAAGCCTACGGCCGAGAGTAAGTTTGTGAAAGCAAAAGGTAAGAAAGCTATGAGAACTCGGCACAATGATCATGTTTGGGTCCGGAAAATGCAAGCTGCAACTACTGGAGATAATCAGAACTCAAATTCGATTGGAGGTAATGAGAGTGTCACCATTGAGGACGCCTCTTCGGACAATGAGGAGGTAGAAAGGCAAAGGAAAGGGAAAGGAAAGGTAGTTGAAAGCATAGTCAAGAATATCGAGAAAGTTGGAAGTGCAAGAAAAGGGCCAGGAATAACCATTCAGGGAGTGCAGGATGATGATCATCGGGCCGTTGTTGCGCTGCCTGCAGCACCTACGCCCGTTGCCATAAGCACTGGTGCTGCAAGCAAGGGCGCTGGAGTTCGAGGCACGGGCGCGGGATCAAGGCAATCAGCGCCAGAAGTTGTGGGCGCTGGGCGTGCCGATGGCACCAATTCTGTCCGAGCGCTACCTGGAGCTGCTGGCGTAGGAAAACAAGCACCAATTGCGAGAGGTAGAAGCACTGAGCGCAGGCAATCCAGCACTCGTTTGGCCACTGATTCCGACAAAAAACAGCAAGCTTTTGGTGATGATGATAATCCGGTTGAAGGGGCGGGTAAACTGCCTAAGCAGATGATTCATCCGGATGCTCGGGGCTCTAAAATACCAAGATTGCACAGGAGTAAGAGCAAGAGTAGACCTCCCTCTGCATCAGGGGTTTTGACAAGGTCTAGGAGCAAGAGTAGGACTCGACTAAATGAGCAAGGGAAGGGTGTTCAAAAACCTTTTCAGAGAATGCTATCGGCTGCAAGGAGTCACTCAGACAGTTCGGGAAGTAAGTCAACTGAAGGCGGCGGTCCGAAGCCACAAGGGACCTCTGTTTCCCAATGAATACATCAGCAATGAATGTCAGGGGTCTATCGGCCCCTGTACGAAGGAGGTGGGTGAAAAATATCATCTCCACGAATAGAGTTGGACTGTGTGGTTTGTTGGAAACGAAAATGGAGGATAAGGTGTTGCGCATTTTCCTAAAGAGTTTTAAGGGATGGAAGTTTACGCACAATTTTGAATTGTGGCAGAACTCGAGGATATTAATCATCTGGGATCCGAAAGGTTTTTTGGTCGATGTCCTAGGGAAAACGCCACAATGTATTCATCTGAAAGTTCGTAATCTTGCTTCTGGCATAGAGTTTTTCTGCACATTTGTGTATGGGCATAGTGAAGGACGTTTGGCGCGTTTACCACTATGGGAGGAGTTGAAGTCGTTTGGAGCTAACCTGAATGCGCCTTGGATGGTCCTTGGTGATTTTAATGCTATTCTTAGTGTTGACGATCACTATGGGACTAATGTACCTAGTCTGTATCCGATGAAGGAATTTCAGGATGTTTGTGTGAAGTGTGGACTTAGGGATGCACCGGCTTTGGGAGAACATTTAACCTGGCATAGTGCGGATTGGAAAATTTGGAGGAAGCTGGATAGAGTGCTATTGAATCACGGTTGGGATGAAGCTGCTTGTCGTACAATCTTCTTGCCAATCTCGGCTCAATCAGACCACTCTCCCATGGTGGTGGATATGTCGCAGGAGATTGATGGAAAGGGAAGGCCTTTTCGTTTTCAGAATATGTGGCTGGGTCATCCGAATTGTGGACAGATTGTAGAAGATTATTGGAGTCCGTCGGTTGAAGGGACTAAACAGTTTTCGGTGACCAGGAAATTATTTCGTATGAAGTACCCTTTGAAGGAATTGGGTCGACTTGATTTAAGCCATATTTCCGAGAAGGCAAAGGCTGCGGATGCAGAGTATAACAAGGCTTTCGATGAGTTCGATGCTAAGTATGCTTCGGAGGATGATGTTGCGGCATTGCGCAAGTTGAAGAAGCAGGCAATGTTGTACTATTTGGCGGAGTCTTCCTTTCTTGCGCAAAAGGGAAGGATTAATCATATTACTCAGGCGGATAAGGGATCACAGTATTTTCACTATATGGTCTCTGCACGAAAAGGAGGAGGTATCCCTGCAATTATTGATAGTGATAATCGGATTGTTACTTCCAATAGTCGCAAGGGAGAGTTATTTGCTGAGTTTTATAAAGGACTATTCGGTAAGAAGAGGGAAAGAGTGGGCACGGATCCGATAGTTTTTGAGGAGAGTCCGAAGCTTACTGAGGTGGAAAGAGCTTACTTGGATCAGGATGTGGCGAGTATCGAAGTTAAACAGGCGCTATTTGCAATGGCGGATGATAAATCTCCGGGTCCGGATGGCTATACGGCAGGATTTTTTAAGAAGCAGTGGAATACAGTGGGAGAGGAAGTTATTGTCCGGGGATATGGCAGAGTCCGAAATTCGCCCAGATGTATGATTATGGTGGATCTTCAAAAAGCGTTCGATACAGTCTCTTGGGATTTCTTAGAAGAGGTTTTACTTGGACTGGGATTTCCGGAAAGACTGACGAGCAGAATTATGACCTGTGTGTGCACTTCTTCGTTCTCGATCGCTGTCAATGGTAAACTATGCGATCACTTTCAGGGGCAGAGGGGTATTCGTCAGGGTGATCCTTTGTCGCCTCATCTGTTTGTGATCTGCATGGAGTATTTCTCGAGATTACTGAAAAGGAGGACGTCATCTAGGCATTTTACATTCCACCCGAGATGCGAGACTCTTCGGATCACGCATTTGGCCTTTGCAGATGATCTCATGCTCTTTTCTAAGGCGAACACGAGTTCTGTACATATACTCATGGACGCCTTGAATGAGTTTGAGCGCACTTCGGGTTTGAGGATTAATGCAGCAAAGTCGAAGTTCTTTGGGGTTGGTATAAAGGAGGATTTGAGCTTCACAGGTATTCCTTGGGCGACATTCCCAGTTAGATACCTAGGCGTGCCACTTGATTCTAGCAAGTTGAAGGTGACACAATTTGGTACACTATTGGGAAAGGTAGATTCGGAAATAGCTAAATGGAAGGGTCATACCCTCTCCTATGCAGGCAAATTGGAACTTGTGAGATCAATTGTTGGAGGTATTGCGGGATTTTGGATCCAGAATTTCGTCATTCAAACTACGGTAATGGATGCTCTTGAACAGAAATGCAAAAGGTTTTTATGGGGAGGAAAACATAAGGCAAAGGTGGCATGGAAGAAACTTTGTGCGCCTAAGTCTTTTGGAGGCCTCGGTTTGAGGGACTTTGTTACGTGGAATAGGGCTTCAATGGCTAAAAGGCTGTGGGATATTCACTTGAAAAAGGATAGCCTTTGGGTCCGATGGATTCACTCGTACTACCTTCAGGGAGTAGATTTTTGGGGATTAAATCCGAGAATTGCAAATGGAAGACTGGGAGAGAGATATTCGAGCTACTTTGGTGACCTTTGCAAACTCCGGGACGAATTGTGTTCAATGTTTACTGGTGACTTGCAAGAGGTAATCGGCCATCTTGGTGTTTGGTCTGGCTCGGGAAAGTTTACTAGTGCAGCTTATCTTCATATGCATCGTCATAGATACCCGAATGTATATGATGTTGGCCGATCAAGTGAAAGGGTTTTCAATAGTATTTGGCGTGGGTTTGTTCCGCCGAAATTCTCATTCATCACTTGGTTGGCGGTCATTCAACGACTTCATACGAAAGATAAGCATCGGATGGAGGAAGGAGATAGCATGGAGAAGATATGCTCTTTGTGCCATTTGGAAGAGGAGACAAATGAGCATTTGTTTTTCAAGTGTGAATTTTCTGAGGTTGTTTGGGGGCGTATTCGGACTTGGATTGGTTTAAGGAGGCGAACTAATTCAATCCAAAGTTCCATGACTTGGGTGAAGAGGCAAGTTAAGGGCTCCAAGTTGAGAAAGAAGTTTGGTATACTAGCCTTGATCACTACGGTTTATCGCCTTTGGAGGGAAAGGAACAATGTGGTTATGGATGGTGCTCAACCAAGTTCGGAAAGAGTGGTGAAAATCATCATGAAGGATTGCTACATGGTGATAAATAGGCTGTTTCCGGAGGAGCACTTGTTCTAAGTTGAGAAGCTGCTTGGCGAGTGAAGGGTGCTGCTGGCAAGGGGCTAGGTGCTACAGTTCTCGGGTCAAGGTACTTAAATCCTGGCGCTGTTATGGCGTCAGGAGTAGCGCTGGAATTCGTTATGGCCGAGGGGATGCAACACGCCAGCAGGGAGATGGTTTTGGCGAGTGAAGGCTGGAACGGTGTGTCACGGTTTGGATAGGCTGGCACGGTTTTTCAGCGATGGTTGATGCGGTTCTCAGCGCCGGGAGAGGGTGATTTTGTGCTCGATGGTGTCAGGATTGGCCTATGGTTTTTCTTGGACTTCTTTTAGCACTTGCAGATCGGCATTCAGGTGGAGGCAATAGGTTTTAGAGTAAGGATTTACGTCCTCTTACTCTTTCTCCTCAGCCTAGTTTTTACTATTGATTTGACGGTTATTTATGCGCTTTATGCTCGCGCTACACTTTGTGTTAAAATAGCATATAGCTGTCCATTTGCTCAAAATGGAGTGGGCGAGTACATACTCGCCACGCTTGGTGCACGTGGTAGAAGTGCATCCATTCTCACATCTTTTGGAAGTTGGTTTTACTGGGAGACACTAAGGTCCGAGGCACGGCCTCATTCATCTTGGCCCATACGATCAGCTTCGGTGCAAAACGAGAATGTCAGAAGGCCAATAACACCCCTCTTTCTTCATCTTAGGGATGTATATGGTAGAAGCAGTTGTCCATTTGGTTCATCGGCTTCAAATTATATGTGATGTCCAAGACCCGAGACACCCTCGACTGCATTAGGATTTTCTTATTATCCGTTCTTGGTTCTTAGTCCCTTCATCAACGATCCAAGTATTTTCAAGACCCGAGACCCTTCTCGGTTGCATTTCGGAATTGGATTGAAGAAGGCCCCATTTGTTAGGGGTAGAAGCGGATTTGTTTTATGGGTAGTGAGTTTGTTCTCACCCCATCATTTGGGTTATAGCCTGTGTTTTTCCAGGTTGTTTTTGTGCTCCCTTTGCTTGGCTATCTTGCATTGGGTAGGTTGTTAATTCATATGGTCAAAAGGGGGGGGGATAGTTGAGTGTTGTCTACTGGATCTACACTCTACTATTTCCCCCCCCTACCTCTTTCAGACTTTACTCCTTAGGTTTACTATGTAGCCTAGGGTTGGATTCTTTTGTATTTGGTGGGGTCCATTTAGGGCTCTACTGCAGGTTCCACCGTCTATACTATTTACCTAAAAAAAACAAGAGGAGCCACCACCACCAACTGCACGACCAGAACCACCAGAGCGCCCAGAGCCGCCGCTAGATCGGCCGCACATGGGGTTCGATGCGCCTATCGGTGGCGCGTGTTGGCCACGCACCTAGGAGTTTGAGGAAAAACCACCTGAAAATGCCTGTGCAGAGGCTGCAAAAGCGACGGGAGCAGGATTAGAACCCATGTCAGTATGAGAACCACCAGAAGAGAGGAAGATCTCGTGACTTCTGGCCCTTGCGACAACGTCGGCATACGCTGGAATCTGGGGTTGCGACATTTGCACTGCCTGGAAATTGGAGAAGGCTGAGCCGAGACCGCAAAGGAAAATCATGACGTGATCCTTGTTGCCGAATGGAGATCCAACAGAAGCAAGGCCGTCGGTGATGGTCTTGAGGCTGCGGTGATATTCCATGGCAGTGGAGGAGCCGCGGCGGATTGTGTGCAGCTCGTCACGGAGTTGCAACTCTCGAGCGTCGGACGTGTTGTCGAATGCCGCCGCCAGAGCCTCCCACATGGCTTGAACAGTCTCGCAGCCGATCGTTTCTAACATGGATTCTTCGGTGAGCGACGATCGGAGAAGAGCCTGAAGGACCTTGTCCTGCGCCGTCCAAGCCTCCGGCGTGAGGGCTGAGGGATCCGACGTTCCAGCAGCAGAAGCGTTGGGTTTTGGCAGAGAACCGTCGAGGTACGCAAAAAACCCAGCAGATTGAAACAACACCTGTACCTGAGATTGCCACACCATGAAATTTCCGGTGTTGGGCTTGATCGGCAACATATGGATCATGGTGGCGTAGGTCAGAGATTTTCCGATCTCCATCGGGACGACGAGAGCACACCGGCAGCAGGATTTGGTCTGGATCGGAAGAGCTTTAGACACCTAGCAGTGGGCTAGGGTTTGAATACTGCGCCTAACGAATGTGTATGAGAACCAAATCTGATACCATGTGAATGTGTAATTCAGAATGATTTCGTTGAAGGGTGTTACAATTTATAGAGTACAAGAGCTATACATTCATTGTATCTAGCCTACTCTAAATATAGACAAGAAATATTACAAATAAATACAAGAATATCTTAATATCAATCAAGATATTCTATCAATAAATACAAGAATATCTTGATATCAATCAAGATATTCTATCAATAAGGATCGTACTAGGATTTGTGTTGCATCGCTTGATGTCTTTCTTGAACTTAGATTGGTTGGTGAATTCGGAACTGATCCATATTCAGTCATATGTTGTATTGTTGATATAACAAATTGATTAGTTTTGTATGAAAGTTTTGGCAAGGCTTATGTTTACAGGATGACCTTGTTATGCAATACTCATGTAGTATAAACTTGTTTGTGTTTCGATATTGTGACCATTGGAATGTTAATATACGTAAGTTCAAATATGTGGTGTTAAAGTGAAATACGAATCAAGCACATCAGTGTAGCAACTGAGGATTACATGGTGGAAGAAATGAAACTACTTGCAGACTATGAAACTGCAATAGGTTATATATATATATACAAAACTGCAGACATTTGTTCGTGGATGCAAAGAATTGTGGTCAAAATGTACACTTTGGTCGCAATGTTGGATGTTAAACCCAGTGTTGGCAAAGCTGCTGAAATTGAACCAAAATATTTCACTACTCCCTTCATCTCACCCAATTCTGCACAAAATCTTTTTTTAATCAAAGATGCTAAACTTTGACCACATATTTGAATAGGTGTATGAACAATAATTTCATCGTATGAGATATAGTTAGATTCATCGTAACATGTAGTTTCTGAATATCAATTTTTTTGTGTGCCGTTATTGTCCGTTGCTACACACATTTATAGTCAAATGTGTTTGTTGGAGACTGTGAAAAAATTTTGTGCAGAATAGGTTGGGACGGTGGGAGTATATCTTTTGGAGACAAGGTTGAAATTAAAGAAAAAGATGACATGCCAAAATTAGAAAATGAAGTTCCGATTAATCAAATTTATGATACAACGAAATATTCCAAAGGTAAAATCTTACACCAATATGTTAATATTAACATTTTTTTTCTTAAGCTAATGTTTGTGTCTTTTTTACAAAGTCAAAAACTCCAGAGAACAGAGATCAAGAGGTGCAATTGAATTTGATGTCAAGGCTTGAAAGTGAAGATGAACAACAATCAAAATCACAGACAAGGAAGATAACATAGATTTCAAAATTTATTCATTGTCGAGAATGATCCATGTTCCGTTATATTTGTCTGTTTATTATCTTAAACATATTAGAGGAGCAAACTTATGATTCAATTATTTATTTTCATATCTACTGATTTGTAAGGTAATAGTGAATCTATTATTTTAGTATTTTACATTATTTACTTGTATTATCAAGGACATATTGTATTTCTCAACAACTTGAGTGTTTCTTTCATATTTTACTTCATATTTTTACTATATATTAATTCTGGAAATGTTATAATAACAGTAATAATAATTTCATTCATTTTTAAATAAAATTTACCTAAATTGATAACTTTTACTTTATAATTCTTGTAGTTAATATATGAAATATTTAAATGTAAAAAGTAAGACTTTTAGTGCTCCTGACATCTCCGGAAAAATGAATGGTACCAAGGAAGGGTAGTGGGATTAAAGGTACTTCTTTTCCTTCTGAATTTTATTGATTTTGATTGGAATTAGTGCAAAGGTTCTTGTCGCTGGATTATATATTAATTCGCATTCAGAAACTGATTTTGGGAGGCGGTTTGGGTCTATGTTTGATATTGGTTGTTAATATCGAATTGCTTGAGTTCGTGGATTTCAATTTCGACTGAATTTTCATTGATTTTTTTAGGTCGGTTTAGATAAAAATGTGTTGTTAGTAGATGTAAATTTGCATAATGTGAAGCCCGATTTAACAATGGGGGCGATATTACTATAATTTGCATATTTCTGGCACGTTTGCTGAGAGTGGTTACAGATACAACGGTCTAGCTGGATTGGTGGTTAGGAATTCTGCTATGGTTCTGCTAGCAAAATATGCAAATAAGGAGAACACTCAGAGCAGCAAAGACAAGATACTGAGAGTGAGTTATATTTAAAGTTTGGACAATGATTCAGATGTCAATCTGTAAGTAAATCAATGCATCCATTATTTACTGCTCTGCTTCATGTTTTTATTTAGTAAATGAACCTTATTAATAAAACTAATTTGAGGGGCCTAACTGATCAATTAATAGTATGCATAACCTATCTCTCATACTTTGTTAATGTTTAAGGGATATGAAAATAGCTGAGAATTCGTGTTCTTGTTTCTGGGTTGTGTTTATTGTTTTAGATATTGTTAACATTGCCACTCGTCATGGTTCTATCACTACACTGGATCCCTGTACTCCAAGAAAATGATAGATACATTGTATCAGGTCAGTACAGTGTGAGCTCTATATACATATTAATTGCTAGAATGGTGCCTCTTTTTATTCATCTATTCGTGATCAAAGGGTAATATATGTGTGTTTTTATGTGTTTGAAATCTTTGTCAATATGGTTTTTCTTAGTGAAGTGGAGTGTGTGTGTGTGAGAGAGAGAGAGAGAGAAAACTAAATTAGCATATTTTATTCTTTTAGTTTATGATAATTGTCATGTGAAGGACATACTGTAAATTTTTGATTACTTGACCTTTAAGAAGTATGGAAAAGTGCAACTATATTTGACCTTGGATTTCATTCATTAGTATGTTGTGCTTTGTGAGAAGAATGCAACTATTGAATTTATTTTAATGGTTGCCTTTCTTTGCTTGAATTTATTTCACTATGCTTTGGACGGGCATAGTGAAGCCGTGCAACTGCTTCTGGACTTGGGAGTTTCTGTAAGTGACACTACAGTTAAGGATGGAACTACAACTGATTTGATAGGTAATAAAAATGTCAATTTCTTTCCCGCGCTTGTTAAGTCCTCAAGTTTACGCTCTGGTCACTAGAGCTGTAATTTTTTTTTTGTACTACATATGTCTATTAAGGAGTATATGAACCCCATGTTTAGCTATTGTTGTATGTCTATTAAGGAGTATATGAATCCCATATCTAAACCCCATGTTTAGTATACATTATGATTGGAGCAAAAGATTGAATGTACACATCGATTTTGGTGTTATATAGTTTTCTGGTGACACTTCTTGTGCTGGTGTGGACTTTTCTATAGGTAACTACAGAAGTAGCCTTCTCTCTTCGGCTAGATACTATTGTTGCGTTGAGATATACAACGTAGTTCAGACCAGTCATGCCTTTATAGTTTTCGCAATTAAGAGCATATGGAATGAAGGTAAGGTGAAGAAGGGATTCTTTCGGAGGAATGGATTACATGTTGTAAAAGATGATCTTGAGAGTGCCATCAAATTTTACACTTATGAGCTACAGATGAATGTTATTGGAGATAGCAGAGGAGAGAAACATGGTAGCTTCAGTTTGAATATGACCTATCACTATCATGCTGGGACTTTTAAATGTTTAAAGTATTCGAATGCAAGGACACTGAGTTGATGTTGATGCTGCTTACAGAGGAATGATTGATGTATTTCGAAGAACACTTCAACATGAAGGTTTGAGGGGATTCTACAAAGGGCTGATGCCAAATCTCTTCAAAGCTGTTTCCGCAGCCAGCATTACATAAATGGTTTATGAAACCATGAAGAATCTGATTCTTGAGTAGGTGGTTGCTATGTTGCACATTTAGCGGCGTTGATGATAATTAGCAAACAATTGTGAGCATGTGCATGTGTCGTACATTTACGACATTGTTTCCTTAAAGGTAGTCACTAATATTGTAGTAAAGAGCTATCTTTAGGATTGACTGACTTAGGATGTTCTTGTATAGCTACATTATAATGGTAAAAAATGAAACGAAAGGTGAATAATCTAACCATTTTTGTTTTAGAGAAAGTCTCAGAAAAGACGGTCTTTCCATAAGCTTATGGACAGTTCACAGTGACTTTTACCTTAAATGTTGTAATTTTTTAAATAAAATTTAAATATTGTATTTTAGAAGTTAAAACAAGTAATAATATGTATTTGAATGTGAAAATATTAAAATATATTATATCAAAAAATATTTTCAAATTTTCAAATTTTAGTATTCCCTCCATCCCAAACCAAGCTTCACAGAATCTTTTTCAAGAAACCTACTCTTTGTTATACTACCAGACAGTCTAATTTTGTATCTGCCGGCGTATGATGAACATGTATATTCTTTTCTTTTTTCATTAATTACTTATATTTTTAAGGATAAGTTTTATGTTTTACAAGTTGAATGTTTCTTTTATATTTTACTTCATGATATTACTATATATTAATTCCTCAAAGGTTATTTCTTTTATTATTTAATAAATTTGTCTAAGTTGATTGCTGCACTTGATATTTTATACAGTTATTCCTAGATGACAAGCTATTTCAATTCATATATGAGTAATGGATCCAACTTGCATTTCAAAAAAAATTAACAAGTTTTATTTCACAAATTTGTATATTTATTTTATATTTTACTTCACATTCTTACTATAAATTATTTCTAGAAAGATTTTGATAATCATCATTTTATTTTCATTCATTTTTAATAAATTCTACCTCAATCGATTACTTTTACTTTTATAATAATTATTATCCATATTACAAGAATATATTTAGAATATTGTTTTAATTTTAATTTATCTATGAAATGTAAATAATACATTTTTATTTAAATACTGCATTTGTTAAAATTAGGACTATTGGGAAAGACTTATGGAAAGATGAGGTTGAATTAGAATTTTATAAAGGTAAAATGTTATAGTTGAAATATTAAAATTTTATTATGTAATGTCATAATATGTAGTAATTATAAGCTTATGATATGATTAATGCAACCCAAAAATTTAATCTTGATTTCTTCTACTTTACAGTTTAAACTTTAGTGTTTACGTAACTTATGAAAAGACCGTCTTTCAAGAGACGGACTCTGAAATCACATACTAAATTTAGAAATGTGAAAATATATTTTTATATTATATATATTTTTATATTTTCACATTCAAATACACATTATTACTCGAATTGGATTAAAAGAGTGGTACTGGGTTCGAGGGGAGAGGGGAGAGGGGAGAGGGTTCGAGTGGTACTGGGTTTGAGTAGAGAGGGTTCGAGTGGGCTGGGTTTGAGTGGTACTGGGTTCGAGTGGACTGGGTTCAAGTGGTACTGGGTTCGAGCTTAGAGGTTCGAGTGGTACTAGGTTCGAGTGGAGAGGTTTGAGTCGAGGCGGATGGTTGATGTTCGAGGGGTGGATGGTTTGAGTGGTGGCGAGGTGGATGGTTGATGG
This sequence comes from Rubia yunnanensis, assembly GCA_037428765.1. NCBI lineage: Eukaryota > Viridiplantae > Streptophyta > Magnoliopsida > Gentianales > Rubiaceae > Rubia > Rubia yunnanensis. The sequence continues at coordinate 41,506,735 of CM075063.1, read as the reverse complement.
ATTGAGGGGTGATGCCTCGAGGAGGAAGGTTGATGGTTCCAGGACATCGAGGGTTAATGAATCGATGGAGAGGTCTGAGTGGTATTGGTTCGAGTGGTAATGGGTTCGAATAAAGAGGTTCGAGTGGTACTGGGTTAGAGTGGAGAGAGTTAGAGTGGTGAGGGGTCGAGTGGTGAGCGTTTGAGTGGTGAGGGTCGAGTGGAGAGGGTTTGAATAGAGGATTCGAATGGAAAGGGTTTGAGTGGTACTGGTTCGAGTGGTGAGGGTTCGAGTAGAGGTTAGAGTGAAGAGGTTAGAGTCGAGGGGTGATGCCTCGAGGGGGATGGTTGATGGTTCCAGGGCCTCGATAGTTAATGAATCGAGTGGAGATGCCTCGAATCAACACCCCTCAAGGCAGATGGTTGATGTTCAAAGGGTGGATGTTCGAGTGGTAGGGAGGCCTCAAGGCGAATGGTTGATATTCAAGAGGTGGATGGTTCGAGTGGCGTGGTGGGTGTTCAAGAGATGATGGTTCGAGAGATGATGGTTCCAGAAATAGATGGTTGGTGTTCGAGGGATAGGTGGTTCGAATGGTGATGTCGTGGATGGTTCGAGGGGTATATGCCTCGAGTGGGTCATGGTTCGATGCTCTCAGTGGTATACTCTCTCGAGGGGTGGTGTACCCTCGAGGGCTAGGGTACTCTAGAGGGGTGGATGTGTGACCTCTCGAGGGGTGGTGTACCCTCGAGGGCTGGTACCCTCTCTCGAGACGTTGATGGCGTACCCTCGAGGGGTGCAAGGTAAAAATAAAAAAGCTCTGAGGCAAAAATAAGGAGAAAAAAGACGCAGCCTTTCTTCCATCTTTTGGAGGCCAATTTCTTCAATTTTGATCACTTTTTCACCAATGAATTATGGTTTAACGGATTCTCCTCTGAATTCTGCACAAAACCATATGAAATTCGTGAAGGGTTTTTGATCTAATTTCGGCTTTGGAGTTAAGGTTTATTTGAAATTTTGAGTTCTTCCGTGGATCTTTCTCGTAGTGTTATTTTTCTTGATTGCGGATTCAGATCTACTCCTGGATTTGCAATTGGATTTGGTTCTTGCATTGAATCCTTGGCCGAGTTGGAGAAATTGCATAAAAAATCCAATCTTTGTCTGGTTTTAGTTTTGCGGCAAGGGTTTAAAAGGTTTGATTAAATTTTCAGCACAATTTTCAATCAAATCTTGCGCATATACTTCGGAACTACTTGGAGGAAGTTTGAGGCTTTGAAACAAAACAATCGTAGGAACCAACTTCTTGCGATCAGATTTCTTGGTGGCCACGGTTTCCAGGTTTTATTGTTTCAATTCAGCACGGTTTATTTGGTTTTGTTTTGGTGTATTGTGTGCATGTTGAGTTGTTTCTGATCTGTTAATCGAATTTTGCTTATTCGGTTCGGTTGGAAGTTTTGTGGCGTGATTTTTTTCTGGTGATTATTGTATTGGTACATTGTTTGGTGTGGTGATTCCGATTTGCCTATCGAATTTATTTGTCGGATTTTGTCGAATTTTGTTTGGTTAATCCGATCTGTTGTTTATTGGATTAATTGTTTTGTTTTTAGACTAGTTTTATTCTATCATCATGGTGGTTAATGGTGATTCTTCTACGGGTAACAAGTGCAAGAAGAACCCCAAGAATCAAGGGCAAGCCGAGGGAGTAAATCAGTCGCGCCAATCCCAAAAAGTTCATCCGAGGGAATGGAACGACCCAATGCTTGAGAGGAGAAGGTTGTGGGATGATCCGGACATCCTCATGAACAAGTCGAATATCCAGATTGTTGATAGCAATGGAGATATTATCGACTTTGTTCTCACGGAAGAAGAGATTCATAAGGATCTCTATAAACCCTTCTACAGCTTCATGGGTGTTTTTCCGGGTTTTTTTCCTGGAATGTATGCCATTCGTACTCTCCTGGTGGCAAAGTGGAATGTTGCATGTACTGTTCAGAATAAGCTCAATGGGTATGTCATGTTCAAGTTCAACAGTGTTGAGGATAGAGACTTAGTGATGAATGATCCTGACCATTATCTCCATGGCAAGAAGTTGTTTATGTTGAAGGTTGATGAATCTGGACAGTATGATTCGAAGATCCAAGCTACTAAGCCAGTATGGATACGGATGGAGCACTTGCCCAAGACTTACTTGCACAAGAAAGCCTTAGAAAAAATTGCCACTTCGATTGGAGATCCAATCCTCATGGACAATGGTACTCTTGAGTTGAGGGGATACTATGCACGTCTCTTGTTATGGATTGACACATCGAAAGAGCTGAAGGAAAAGGTGAGTTTTCGTGTCCCAAGTGGTGAAGTATATACGCAGAAAATTATCTATGGTTATTGTCGTCCTTGGTGTCCGAATTGTGGAGAAAACACCCATTTAATGGAGGAATGTGAAGATTTCTGGAAATCCAAGGAAGAGGTGGCGAATAATCTCACGGGAATGAATGAAAATAATGGTGAGAATTTAAAGGGGAAGAAAAGTTGGAGAGCTCGAAACAAGAACAAAATTTGGGTTAGGAAGATGCACACAGCAAACATTGGTGATAGTCCAAGTGTAGACTCTGTCCGAGGTGAGGATAATGTCATTATCGAAGATGCATCATCAGATAATGAAGACTTGGAGAGACTAAGAAAATGCAAAGGAAAAATTGTTGAAGGTAAGGCTAAGAGCAGCGTGAAATATGGAGCTAGAAACCGTGGCCCTGGTATTGTCATTGGTGCTTCACGAATTGAGGTTAATCAAGCAGTTGTAGCGCTGCCAGCAACTAAGGCACTGCCAGCAAACAAGGCATCACCAGCGCCTAAAAATGAGAACCGTGACGCTGGAGAACAAGCTGAAGATGCCAGTGATGCCCAGGCAGTGCGCCGCGGTACAAGTGTTGATCGCTCGAAGTCCAGGAAAAACCGTGGCGCCAAATCGACCAATGCAGCGATGGAACATGCACCTGATAGGCAGCAACCAGCTTTTGGTGATGATGATCATCCGATTGCTGGAGCTGGAAAATTACCTCAACAAATGATCCATCCTGAAGTTCGTGGCTCTAAAATTCCGAGGCTGAACAGGAGTAAGAGCAAGAGTATACCTCCCCCTACTTTAGGGGCCTTGACTAGAGCTCAAAGAAAGAGTAGAACTCGCAATCTTGAACATGGGAAGGCCATCTAGAAGCCTTTTCAATGCATGATATCGGCTACAAGGAGCAATTCTGATAGTTCTGGAAGTAAATCTTTTGAAGGCGGCGGTCTGAAGCCTAAAGGGACCTTGGGTTCCCAATGAATGCTGCATCCATCAATGTTAGGGGTCTCTCGGCCCCTGTACAAAAGAGATGGGTAAAAAATATCATCTTCGCACATGAGGTAGGACTTTGTGGCTTGCTAGAAACTAAACTGGAGGATAAGGCTTTTAGCATTTTTTTGAAGTGTTTTAAGGGATGGAAGTTCATGCACAATTTTGAGTTGTGGAAGAATTTGAGAATTCTCATCATATGGGATCCGAAAGGTTTTCTGGTGGATGTCCTTGGAAAATCTCTGCAATGTATCCATCTTAAGGTGCGTAATCTTTCTACTGGAGTTGAATTTTTATGTTCTTATGTATATGGCAATAGTGAGGGCAGATCAGCTCGTTTGCCTATATGGGCAGAATTAAAATCTTTTGGTGCAAATATACACTCTCCTTGGATGGTTCTTGGGGACTTTAATGCGATTCTTAGTGTGGATGACCATTATGGTGCTTCGGTCCCAAGTTTGTATCCAATGAGGGAGTTTCAAGATGTTTGTATTAAGTGTGGATTGAGGGATGCGCCTTCCATAGGAGAGAACTTAACGTGGCATAGTGCGGATTGGAAAACATGGAGAAAATTGGATCGTGTGCTCTTGAATCATGGATGGGATTCGGATGCGTGTCGTACCTCTTTTCTTCCCATTTCAGCACAATCAGATCATAATCCTATGGTTGTTAATATGGCGCAGGAAATTGATGGAAAAAGAAGACCTTTTCGATTTCAAAATATGTTGCTAGATCACCCAAATTGTAGGCAGATTGTTGAAGATTTTTGGAGGCCATCGGTTGAGGGTTCTATTCAATATTCGGTATGCAGAAAACTTTTAAGGCTTAAATGCCCATTGAAGGAGTTGGGCTCTCTCGATCTTAGCCATATTTCGGAAAGGGCAAAGAAGGCGAACAAGGATTATAGTGCGGCTTTGGACAAATTTGATGCCTTGATTGCTTCGGTTCAGGATATTGCGGCGTTGAGAGCATTGAAAAAGAAGGCCATGCTCTATTATCTTGTAGAATCATCCTTCCTTTTGCAAAAAGGTAGGATTAATCATATTACACTGGCGGATAAGGGATCAAAGTACTTTCATACAATGGTCTCGGAAAGAAAGGGTGGAGGCATTCCGGCGATTATTGATGGAGACAATCGTATTGTGACCTCTAACATTCATAAGGGTGAGCTCTTTGCGGATTTCTATAAAAACCTATTCGGAACTTCAAGGGATAGGGTCTCCATCGATCATGAAATAATCACCTCGGGAAACATTCTGACAGACATGTACAGGGCATTCTTGAATCATGATATTGTCAGTAATGAAGTAAAACTGGAATTATTTGCAATGGCGGATGGTAAATCTCCAGGTCTGGATGGATACACTGCTGGATTCTTCAAAAAGCAGTGGGATATTGTAGGAGTGGAAATTACAGGTGCTGTTTTAGAATTCTTTCGAACAGGTGATATACTGGCTCAGTTGAATCATACCTCAGTCGCCCTTATACCGAAGAAGCCGAACAATCTTAAAGTGAGTGATTTCAGACCAATAGCGTGCTGTAATGTGGTCTACAAAATCATCACTAAGATTATTGCCAACAGACTGGAGGGAATATTGCCAAAGATTATTGACCCATACCAGGGTGCGTTTGTAAAGGGCAGAAATGTATCAGACAATGTTATGTTAGCGCAGGAAATTGTCTGAGGGTATGGAAGGGTGAGAAATTATCCTAGATGCATGATCATGGTTGATTTGCAAAAGGCGTTTGATACAGTCTCCTGGGATTTCCTAGAATAAGTCTTACTTGGACTAGGTTTTCCAGAAAGACTGAAGGACTGGATCATGATGTGTGTGAGAACAGATTCATTCTCGATTGCAGTTAATGGGAAATTGTGCGATCACTTTCAGGGTGAAAGAGGGATTCGGCAAGGTGATCCTTTGTCTCCTCTCCTTTTCGTAATCAACATGGAGTACTTTTTGAGATTGTTGAAAAGAAGGACTGAATCACGACACTTTACCTATCATCCGAGGTGTGAATTGCTTAAGACCACTCATTTGGCTTTTGCTGATGATCTTAGGATCTTCTCCAAAGCTAATACAGGTTCAGTCCACATCCTTATGGGTGCCATCAATGAATTCGAGTGTACCTCGGGGCTAGCCATTAATTCGGCCAAGTCCAAGTTTTTTGGAGTCGGTTTGAAGGAGGATTTAAGCTTCACAGGAATTCCATGGGCAGCGTTCCCAGTGAGGTATCTAGGGGGTGCCAATTGATTCCAGCAAGTTGAAGGTCACTCAGTTTGGAACTCTACTTGGAAAGGTTGATTCAGAGATTGCCAAATGGAATGGTCATACACTTTCTTATGCTGGAAAGTTGGAGCTTGTTCGTTCAATTGTAGAAGGTATTGCTAGATTCTGGATTCAGAATTTTATCATACAGTCTACAGTTATGGATGCTCTTGAGCAAAAATGCAAACGATTCTTATGGGGAGGAAAATACCAAGGGCAAGGTAGCATGGAAAAAACTATGCACTCCTAAGTCTTTTTGGGGTCTTGGTTTGAGGGATTTTGTTACATGGAATCGTGCCTCAATGGCCCAGAGGTTATGGGATATTCATATGAAGAAGGACAGCTTGTGGGTCAAGTGGATTCACTCTTATTATCTTCAAGATGATAACTTTTGGAGTTTAAATCCGAGGATTTCGAATGGTAGACTGGGGGAGAGATTTTCGAGCTACTTTGGTGATCTTTGTAAATTGAGAGATGAATTACGTAACATGTTTCATGGAGATATACAAGATTTAAAGGATCAACTTGGTTCTTGGTATATCTCGAGGAAATTTACAAGGGTGGCTTATGTCTTTATGCATCGGCACAAGTATCCGAATTTGTATGAAAATGGAAGATCGGGAGAAAAGGTTTTTAATAGTATTTGGCGTGGTTTTATTCTGCCCAAATTCTCTTTTATTGCATGGTTAGCGGCAATTTGGAAGCTACATACCAAGGATAAGCATCGATCAAAAGAAGATGGAAGCATGGAAAAAATATGTTCCTTATGTCATCTCGAGGAGGAGACGAATGATCACTTGTTTTTCAAGTGTGAATTCTCGGAAGTTGTATGGGGGTGTATAAGGAATTGGATTGGGCTAAGGAGACGAACAAGCTTAATTGCAAGCTCCATGACTTGGGTTAAGAGGCAAATAAAAGGTTCGAAAGTTCGAAAGAAGTTTGGAATTCTAGCTTTGATTACCACGGTTTATCGTCTTTGGAGGGAAAGGAACAGTGTTGTCATGAACGGTGCTAAACCAAGTGCTGATCGGGTGGTAAAAATCATCATGAAGGATTGCTACATGGTGATTAATCGATTGTTTTCATAAGAGCATATGTTTTAGTAGCATCTTTTTGTTCATGTGATGTTGATTGATGGATGGTTGCTGGACAAGGGCGATGGGCGCTGGACTTCAGGAACTAGGCGCCAGGCGCTGGACGTTGGACATCAGAAACTGGGTGCCAGGCGCTGGGCACTGTGCAAGTGCTGGCTTAGCACTAAAAACTGGGGAGAGGTTAACTTGGAGCCTGGGCACTGGATGAAGAACGTTGGCGCTGGAATCTGCCTATAAAATTCTAGCGCTGGGCACTGGAACCGGTCCACATGGTTTGGCAATGCTGGGCACTGGAGTCTAGGTTTGGCATGCTGGATGGTGCTACTTTCAGTGCCAAGATAGTTGCGGAGGGCCCAATAGAGTCACAGAGTAATCTCCATTTTTTCTGGCTAATGCAATTTGGTTTTATGGAGGAGGCAATAGGTTTTAAAGTAAGGATTTTGGTTCGATGCTTTATTATCTAAGCCTAGTTTCTAACATTGATTTAACGGTTATTTATGCGCTCTATGCCCGCGCTACACTCTGTGTTAAATTGGCATAAAGCTGTCAATTTGCTCAAAATGGAGTGGGCGATTACATAATCGCCACGCTTGATGCACGTGGTATAAGTGCATTCATTCTCTCATCCTAAGGAGATTAATTTAGTTGGGAATCACAAAGGTTTGGGGCACGGCCTCAGTACACCTTTGCCTTCTATATTACTCTCGGCTCTCATCAAGAGAATGTTTGAAGGCCAAAACATCCCTTTTTCTCCATCTTAGGGATGTAAATGGTAGAAGCAGATATCCACTCAACAGAGGGCATCAGCTTCACTCTTTATGTCGCATCCAAGACCCGAGATCACCTCGGATGCACTAGGATTTCAAATTCTACGTCTTTGGATTTCTTCTACCTTCCTCAAGACTCCGGCAACAAATCAAAACCCGAGTTTCATAACACTCGGCTGCACACTGGAATGTTGATGAAGAAGGCCCCAAGTCTGTTAGGGGTAGAAGCAGATCACTTGTTTATGGGTAGTGAGTTTGTTCTCGCCCCATTTACCTAGTTTTTCTTAGTCTGTTTTCTTAGTCTGTTTTCTTATCAGGTTGCAGTTATAGGTCCTATTTTCATTGAGGCTTGTTTTGTTTTTCACTTAGTTCGATTTATCTTGCTTAGGGATGGTAGTAGTTTTTTATTTAGAAAATTGGGGGGGGGGAGTGTTGCCCTTCGGGTTTTCGTTCCCCCCTCTCTCTCGGATTCTCCTTAGGTTCACCACGTAACCTAGGGTTGGATTATTTTGTATTTGGTAGGGCTCTTTTAGGGCTCTATCATGGGTTCCACCGTCTATACTATTTACCATATTACAGCCGAGGGGTTCAAGGTGTACTCTCTCCAGTGGTGGATGGTTAACCCTCTCGAGAGGTAGATGGTGTACCCTCGAAGGGTGGTTGAAAAATTTCTTGAGGGGTGGATAATACTCTCTCCAGTGGTGGATGGTATACCCCTCTCAAGGGCTAGATAGTACTCTCTCCAGTGGTGGATGGCACTCTCACCACTCGAACTTCTCCACTCGAACCTCTCCACTCGGACCTTTCCACTCGAACCCTCGAACCTCCTCTACTCGAACTCTTTCCACACAAACCCAGTACCACTCGAACATAGTATCACTCGAACCTCTCTACTTGAACCTCTCCACTCGAACCCTCTCCACTCGATTAATCATCACTCGAACCTCACCACTCAAACCTCTTTGCTCGAACCACTCCACTCGAACTTCTTCGCTCGAACCTCTCCACTCGAACTCTCTCCACTCGAGCCCAATATCACTCGAACCTAATATCACTCAAACCCTCTCCACTCAAACCCAGTATCACTCGAACCTCATTTGGACCCACTCTACTCGAACCCTCTCCACTCAAACCCAGTACCACTTGAACTCCTATTACTTGAACCGCTAGAATCGAACCATCTCCAGTCAAACCCTCTCCATTCGAACCCTCTCTAGTCGAACCCTCTCCATTTGAACTCTCTCCACTCGAACTCAGTACCACTCGGACCTCTCTATCGATTCATTAACCCTCGAGGTCCTTGAACCATCAACCATCCACCTCGAGGCATCACCCCTCGATCCATCAACCATCCGCCTCGCCACCACTCAAACCATCCACCCCTCGAACATCAACCATCCACCTCGACTAAACCTCTCCACTCAAACCCAGTACCACTCAACCTCTCCCCTCGAACCCAGTACCACTTGAACCCAGTAGCACTCGAACCTAGTCCACTCGAACCCTCTCTACTCGAACCCAATATCACTTGAACCCTCTCCACTCGAACCCAATACCACTCAAACCTTCTCCACTCGAAACTCTCCACTCGAATCTCTCTACTCAAACCTAGTACAACTTGAACCTCTCTACTCAAATCTCGACTCGAACTCTTTCCACTTGAACCTCACCACCTGAAATCTCTCCACTCGAACCCTCACCACCCAAACCTTCTTCACTCGAACCCAGTACCACTCGAACACTCTCTACTCGAACCTAGTACCACTCGAACCCTCTCCACTCGAACACTCTCTACTCGAACCTAGTACCACTCGAACCCTCTCCACTCGAACCCAGTACCACTTGAACCCTCTCCACTCGAACCCTCTCTACTCGAAACCAGTACCACTCGAACCTCTCCACTCAAACCTAGTACTACTCGAACCCTCTCCACTCGAACCCAATACTACTCGAACCCTCTCCACTCAAAACCCAATACCACTCAAACCGTCTCCACTCAAACCCAGTACCTCTCGAACCCAGTACCACTCGAACCCAGTACAACTCAAACCCTATCAAATTCATAATGTCCTGATATAACCCTACCTGTTACGGCAGCGACGAGGATGGTTCGATGGTTGTGGGTAAGGTTATAATTGTCCACCCAAATTCAGCTTTTGGTCTGATGGCATATTGTCATTTTAAGGTGGATCAACAGTTGAAAAAGCACAGTCAACACCGAAAAGTCTACCAGGGGATTATATTGGCACTTTTATTAATTAGGTAGTTTTTTTCTAACTTTCAAACGATTGAAGGTTATATCGACACTTTCGCAAGTATATAAGATTATACTGGTATATAGACAATAATTCTCCAAAATAAACATATAGACAATGATTGTGACAAAAACTTATCTGCATTTATGCCACCCAATTCATTGCTTAGTTCACATATACACACAATTCCTTGTTTTTCCACAAGTTTAACGTTTCTTTTTTATATATTTTACTTACTTCATTTACTTGCAATATATTATTTCTTGAAAGGTTATAAAAATAATATTTTTTATCTTATTGATTATTTAATAAATTCCAACAATTGTTTTTTACAATTTAGATAGTTATTCTTAGATGAATATACTTACAATTTATTTATTTAATTTCAATTTAAATGTAACATATAAACATTATATATTAATTAAATTAAATATTTTTAATCAAGAACACCGCACAACGCACAGTGGGACTCCCGCTAGTCTTCTTTAAATACAAATATGAAAGAATCAGGCGGTGTTCAACATTCGATTGTATAGTTTATTATAGTCCATTTGCACCTATCAATTTTTTTTCCGCTTTTGGTATGGAAATATTACTCCCTCTCTTCCACTTCTTGATAATGATCAAACAAGAAATACCTGCTACTGAAAATGAAGATTCAATCACCAAAATTATAGTAAAAAAGCAATATCCTTAAAAGAGTAATGATGATAGAGGTAGTGAATTAGTGTGATGAAATGCTCTAATCGAGGTACTGCTGTAACGTGAGTGAAATTACAATAAGTACGAGTTAATTAAAATAAGTCACAATTAAATATTTAATGTTAGATAAAGTCTTATGCGAGACGGTCTTATAGCGAGATTAGGAATTTAATTGCAAATGAGGTTTCATAATAAAGTTTCAAAAGTTTAGCGATTGATTGTGTAATTGTGATAATTTGCAGTTTAGTCCTAATATATATATTAAAACCGGACATCATCACTCCCAAATTTAGCTCATTTTTATTTCCGATTCTTCTAGAAGCTCAATCGTTTCTCTTTTTCAAAATTGGAACCACTGCTCTCTCACAGAATACAACCGCACAGAATTCTTACAACTGCTTGATTTCCTGTATTTGACCGGTCATTGCTTCAGTTTTCTTCCTCATTTGAAGTGCACACTGATCGGATTGAAGCCGTGCTTTTGTTCCGGCTATTTTACTGTTTCTCGTTCGGTTTTTGACGATCTACAAATGGACGAGTTTGAATTGTGTTTTATCTGCCAAGGTAATGTAGTCGCTGGGTTTTTTGTGCGTATTTTGGTTTTTTTTGTTGATTTTCCCAATTTTTTGGATGCGTGTGATGTTTTATGCTTTGTGAAGGTTTCCTAAGTGTTTATTTTGCTTCATTTGTGTTTCTTGTTTAATTGTCTAGTTTAATGTTCTTTCGTGTTTGAATTGAAGTTTTTCAGATTTTTGTTTTTCACTGTACTCATATTTGGGGACTGCTATGTTTTTTTTTGTCTTTGTTGAGTTGTTAGTATTTTTATGTTTTCTTGCTTGTATGTGATGTTATTTGACAGTTTTTGTTCGGATTTTGCATTGATTTCGTTTGTGTTGAATGTGTTCGATATTTAAGCATTTCTTCAGTTTGTGTGTTAATTTCTGTGTATTTGTTGTTGCTTTGTAGATGTCGAAGAATGTTGCTGGTGAATATTTAGATGTTGTTCTTCTGGACATTGCGAAGAACTATGTTGATCTTTCTAAAGGAAATCCTACTCCTGTAATAAAAAATGCAAGGTATTTCTTGTTTATCTCTGTTTTTTGTGGGAATTTTTTTAATTTTATTTCCATATTTAATTTTAAACGGCTGGTGTTCAATTTTTTGTGATTTTGTGATTTTATGAGATGATGTTTTACTGGTTTTTGTTGATGATTAACTTTTACTCTTTTCACGTTGATCAGTTATCTATTGCGTCTTTCTAGTGTGATTTTTCATCTATTGTGTCTTTCATGTATTGTGCTTTAGGTTTTGTTTTCTATGTTTTCATGTATTTGATTTGTCATATTCTGTTTGAGCTGGTATGTTGATGTTTTAAGTTTACTAAATGATGTTTCAAGTTCAGGTTATGAGCTTGTATGTTGGATTGTACGATTATTTTTTAGAGGTGTATTTTCAAATATTTTGTGTATGCCGTGTCTGTTTAGGTTCATGTCTAAATTTAGGAATATGATGTAGTTTGTGATTTGGCGGAGGTTTTAAATGAGATATATATATACACACACACATTTTCTTGTACTTGTTTGATATTATTTTGCATTTTTTACGCTGTATGCCTCCGTTTGGGCTTGTAGTTTCAGTTTCATGTTATTGATGTCTTACAGTTTCAGTTTTCATATGTTTTTCGCTTGGTAGAATGTCTGTCTTATTGATGTTTTATTATTTCAGATTGATGTTCTTTGTTTTCAAATTGATATTTTCATGTGTGTTGATATGCAGCTGTTTTCTTTGATCTTGTTATCCTTTTGTTGAAGTAATTTTGTGTTGCATTATTATTTTTATATGCTTTTATAATTAAATTTGATGTTTCAGATGCAACTGTTTTCAGTGGTTTTGCTGTGAGACAGTCACACCGACTGAGGGGTGATCCTAATGTTGATTAATATCAGGTCTTTTTCTTCTTTTACTTTTTTTGTGAATGTTGTATATTAATGTTTCATATTTTTATTTATTAATGTTTCTTTTCTTTTTCAGGACACTCCTCTACAAAGAAGAGACAAGGAGAAAACCAAGAGGAAACTTTGATTTGGTCGAGGAAGATGAAACTTCAGAAGGAGCTGATGCTCGCAATTGGGAAACAGTGCTGGCTGAATCAGATCATGATCTTAATCTTGTTTTAATATTAGTTTTTTAAATTTACTTTTCTGAATGTTGTATATTAATGTTCCATACTCTCTTTGTCCCATAATTAATGGCACACTTGCCTTTTCCAAGTCAAATTTTAAAAACTTGACCCTAAATAAAAATTAATATATACATAAAAAAAATATTATGTGGAATCTTGTTAGATTCATCTTAATGCCTCTTTCCTAAATATCAAATTTTATGCGTAATTATTATACGTAGCTAGAGATATTTATAGTCAAATATGATCATTGAAGACCGTGAAAAAAATAATTGTGCCATTAATTATGGGACAGAAGGAGTATATTTTTGCTAATGCTGGTGTTCTGTTTTGAGGACTCTTCTTTGCAAAGAGGAGACCGAAAAAGAAAGCTAATAGAAAGATTAATTTGGTCGATGAAGATGAAACGGTGCTGACTAAATCAGGTTCTGGTCCAGCTGATAAAGTTGGACATGGTGATGTTGTTGGAGGTGAAGCTACTATTCCTGAGAGTCCGCCTAAGATAAGGATGTTGTGGAAGGCTGCGGCTGTGAAAAAATCTATGGTTGCTGCTGAGGGTGTCAGTGGCAAAGGTATTGACATTAAATTATTTCCTTTCAATTTTGTAATCTTTCAATGTTTTATTCCCATTCCTTATGTAATTTGATTTGGTTTTATTTTTAGTAGTTGTTGGTGTTGGTTAGGGTGAAGACCCTGTTTCGAAAAAGGATGGTGGTTTAAAGAACCTATCAAAAATGGATGATGTTGTTGGAGGTGAAGCTGCTAGTCTTAAGAGTCTGCCTAAGAGGAGGATGTTGCGGAAGATTATAGTTGTGGAGAGAGCTAAGGTTGTTGTTGAGGATGTTAGTGGTAAAGGTATTGATATCAAATTATATTTTTAATTTTTTTAAAAAAAATTCAATGTTTTATTCTCATTACTTTATGTTTTTGGTACTGATTTAAATTTATGATATAATATTTTAACATTATGGTATGATGTTACATATTTTGTAGTTGATTATTTCAGATTCCTAATTATCTGGTTTGATTTTTTTTTACTCTTATTTGATGATGGCAACAAGAAATTTGCTGAGAATTTTGTTTTTGAAATATGGTGTTGGTGAGAAACAAGCTGCTGCGAATGCTGACGTTGATTACAACATTGTTTCTGGTAGGATTTGTTTTTTTTGTTTTTGTTTTTTATAGCTATGTTTCTTAGATATCACTTTTTGATGTTTTTCCATTTTGATATGATGTTTCAATATTTTTAGATGATGAGGTGTTCAGTACTGTTCCTGACACCAAAACTGTGAATGACAACGTTGATTCAATAGCTGGAGCTGAGAATGATGTTGATTCTAAAGAGAAGTCTAGAGGTGAAGCATCAAAATTTGGATATGAAGATTCTAAAGCGTGGAGGAGGTTGATAAAGCTGTTGATGTTTCAAGTGGTTATGATTATGAATCAGAACTTAGAGTGGTGATTGTGAAGAAGCCCGTGAGAAGGTTTACGAAGATGACAGTGAAGGGTAAACGTGATGGGAAGGCGATTGTGTCTGGTGATGCTGATTTTGATGGTGATGCAAGATTTATTGATTTTATAAATTCCGTGCATGATGTTTTACAATATAGTTGTTGTTGATGTTCTTTTTATGTGACTGTGATGTTTTACTTTCAATTTTTTTATTTTTTAAGTTATGCATGTGATGTTTCTTGACTTATCCATTCTTTGTCAGTGCTGACAAGGGTTTCACTACCAAGTGTAACCCTGGGAAGATTGAAAAGCGGTCTTGTGTGCTGACTACAAGCCAACTTCAATCTATAAAATAAGTTGATTTGATGGCTTGTTGAAAATTAGGTTTACCGTTCTTCCTAAAGACAACATTCCTTATCTTGTTCATAATTTAAACCCATCAGTCATGTCCAATGAATTGGTTTCGATAGGTACTTTTTTAACTCGTGATAATGTTCACAATGTTTTAGGACTCCCTATTAGTGACAAGGATGTGACTGGGGTTAGTAATGCTGGTAAGGGTGAAAGAATGGATTTAGACTTGAGGGAGAGTTAAAGGGATGAGTTTGGCATTAATAGCTTGGGTAAAATTCCTTGTAATAGGTTGTGTGGGAAGATGATGTCTTTAGTTGATGGTGGTGAAGAGTTTAAAAAACTGTTTGTCATGTATGTTGTTTGCACTTTCTTGGGTCCTACAGTTAGGTGTTTTATTGATTATAAGCTTCTTCGTGTTGTGGAGGATGTAGGGGAGATTAGGAATTATGATTGGTGTAGATATGTGCTTAGGAAGCTTTGTGAGGTAGTCTAAGTACAAGGCTAGTTCCTACACAACTGTGAATGCTTATGTTGTTCCTCTGATTTGTTATTTGTACCGATTTCCTTTTCAAGGGAAACTACCCCCTACTACAGTAGTCTCATTCAGAATTGAGATACTTCTATGTTGATTAAAAGGTGTAGGCAGATTATGGATGTTGGTTTCAATTCTTACCCCATGTCTAAGGATTCATTTTCTTTGACTTTGATGGGGAAGTATGTGGGCTGTAATGGTGCTGCCTCGAAATCCAAGAAAGGTAGTCGTAAGAAAGTTGATGCAGCTGGTTCAAGCTTACATGTTTTGAGCTTTGTGGTTCCAGAAGACTTGCCTACCGATGTTGCAGTTTTGAATGATGGAGGCTCCGTAAGTATTTATCTCTTTTCATCTTTGATGTTTTAAATATAGTTGTTGATGTTTTATTTTTTGTATGAGATGTTTTAAGTTTAACTTTTAGTTTATCTTATTATTTCCCATGTCTTTGATCTTTTTGATGTTTTAAATACAGTAGTTGATGTTTTAGTTTTGCATGAGATGTTTTTAATTTAAGCTTAAGTTTTTGTATTTTTGCTCACCCTTTTACCAACAACTATATTTAAAACATCAAATGTGAATTTGTTTTTATATTTTTTGCTCATCCTTTTTTAGATTTGATGTTTTAAATACAGTTGTTGGTGTTTTAGTTTTAAGTTTAAGTTTAAGCTTCAATTTTTGTTTTTTTGCTAGTGTTATATTTTTTTAAGTTAAAATGATGTTTTTCATCCTTGTTGTCTTTTCCTTTTTTTTTGTTTTTTTCTCATAGGTTACTGATCAAGCTTTGCGTAGGTTCAAGAGGAATATTGAGGTTGTCACTAAGGCCTTGGTTTCTAAGTTGGATCAAGATGCTAAGGATGCTGATCATGCTAATAATTTCTAGCCTACTCCTCCGTTTGACTTAGACGAGTTTTTTGCTAACCCCGAACTGTTTGATACTTTTGATGAGATTGTAAGGAATGCCTTTAAGAATTGTACGCCTGTTGCTGCTCCTATAAATTGTACGCCATCATTCGATCTTGGCATTGAGGGAATTGGGAAGGCATCATCTTCAAAAGCCCCAGCTGGAGGCAAAGGCAAAAGGAAGGTTTTTGAGAAGTGAAACAAGAAGAACTAGAATTGAAGTGTGATGAACTAGTGTCTGATATTGATTTTTTAAGAATATTGGTTGGTTTGAATATTTGAGTTATTTCAGTTAGGAATTTGATAGGGCTTTTGAACTTTCTTATGTGATGAATGGTGATTTTTTTGACAGTTTGTGGGCTGATGTAAAACTGGCTATAGTTTTTTCAATATTTTTGTTGGATGTGATCATTTTAGAATTGATGTGATGTTTCATTATTAGTGTGTGATGTTTTATATTTTTAGCAATCAATGTTTAATGTTTTACGTCTTTAATTTTCTTTTGAAAAGAGTTGGTCATCTGTAATATAGATAAATAGATATGATGTAACTTAAATTTGTAAATCATCATGTAAGAAATAATAATATCACTTAGTAGAAGTGTAACATCCAAAAATTTAATGCAATAAGAGTGGATTGTGTAAGAACAGTGGAATGTATATGAATATCCTTTTTAAAATTAACATCCTCATCAGTACTTATTTATACAACATCAAACTATAACAATGTAACATCAATCCATAATTGTGTAACATTACAGTATGGTAGTAAACATCTACCAATAAGCTAGTTTTTAGACCAAATGAGCTTTTGGTTTTGATAGAGGTTGAGCCCAAGAAGGCCATTGGGCTCAAGATGTGGCGGCCCAATTAGGAGAATATATAATACCCTAATATAATTACTACATTAGTGGGTAATTAAGGGCGATAATTAAGGAGAACGTTATTTAGGACACAGAGTATAAATACAAGGTACACATTTACTTATCTGTCATTCTGTCTTAATCATATTGAACTTTTGGACTAATTTAGGTATCAGAGTGCTGACCCCTAGAACCACAGGGACATTTCTATTGCAGGTCAATTCGAGAAGAACTCAAGCCCACAAACTGGTCGGTTGTTCGAGACGCATCAAGTGGGGTCGTCTGTGGGGATAACTAAGCCGGATCAAGGGTTTTGAGAGTTTATGTCCACGGTTATTCAAAGGAGTGAAAGGTTAAGGTTGATAGGTACAGGTTAAGAACGGAGAATTCAGGAGTAGGAAATGATGCCCGTATCGAGGACATCGGTATGGCTAACCTCCAAATGTCAAGAACGGAGTTGCATGCGGAGCCTGTTACGATTGTAAACCATGAAGAAGGGAAAACCTCAGTGGAATTTGTTGCAAATACCCTGGTACCAATCCAGAATTATGCGCCGGGGCCTCGAGGATATTAGAAATGATGGGAGTGCAAGAGCAGAGAAACTTTGATTCCTTGCTCGAATGGGTAGCTGATCTGAGGGATGGAAGGTTTACGGATGTTTTGGGAGATTCATATATGGAAACCTATGGCTAGCACGGTCAAGGAAATCAGAATGAGGGGAAGGCAACCTCGAATCAAGATGTAGAACAAGCAGCTCAGGTCCTGGCTGCGGCCGGCTATCGAGTTACCCATCATCTGAGGGATGACAGGGTCACACACAGAGTATTTCCACCCTCTCCTATAGGAATAACTATGGGGTGGACCTCTCAGCCTACAATAGCCTATCATTTTCACGAGTATGCTAGCGAGCCATTGAAAGCTAGGTCTCAGCCTTCTATTCCTGGTTACTCACAGGGCTCGGTATATTCGTTACCTCCGCTAGCCCCATCTGCTCCTATCCTTGACCTGGCTGGTCCACGAGCGTCATATGTGATGATGGCCTCTTCTGCCATGCAAGAATACAAAATTATGGAATTCAAGGAATGATGATTATTCAGGGGTCTTACAATCCCTATGTTCAACCACCACCACCACCAGCATACTCAAGTTTTGGACAGCCTTGGATGAACCCCAGATATGGAGCAACTCAACCTCCTTATCTTCCACAGCTGGACGGTCACGACAGGGGCCCCTCAGATGCAAGTGAATCATTAAGAAGGGAATTGTATAGGTTGATCTGACCCTTGGGCCAGGTTGCGGGGTCTCCTTTCAACTCGGTGATCACCGGGGTTCGATGGCCAATAGAAGTGAAGCCTTTGGAAGGACTTCCCATGTACAGTGGTGAGACTGACCCTCAAGAGTTCATCCAGACATTCCTGGGCTTGATGAGTTCTAGGGATTTCAATGAGAAATTGACATGCAAGTTGGTAAAAAGCTACCTGCGAGGAAAAGCACAGGAGTGGTTCAATAAGTTGCTAAGAAGCTCGCTTTGATCATACCGAGACTTCAAGGGAGCATTGTTGAGCAGTACGCACAGAAGAAGAAGTTTACCAAAACTCTGTTAGAACTCTACCAGATGAAGCAAAAGACAAGGGAAAGCACGTAAGTATTCTATCATCGGTATGTGGATGAGAGCTTGGGAGTGATAGAAACAACTAAGAACGAGGTAATCCAGGGGTACCTGCTGGGGATGCATGACTTGGAACTATACCAGAAGCTGAGTACTAACACCCCCAAGACCTTGCAAAAGATTTAGGAAGTTTTAGAGCAGTACTCGAGGGTAGAGGATGCAAATAGAAGGAAAAGAGATAGCCTTATAGAGAAAATGGGATGAAATGTAGAGCATAGAGGAAAAAGGCATGTCGAACCCATAAGAACACCATTTGAGAGATAGACTTCATTGCCACCAACGCTCGGAGGGAGAACCTCGTATAGATCTTAAGTATACGTAGAGGTTTGTTCCGAGAACCCCCACCCTTGCAGAGTTTTCACAACTCGGTAGTGGCACCCCCACCCTTGCAGAGTTTTCACAACTCGGTAAAGGCCCGGAGGGCTACAAATTGGTATTGCAATTATCACAGGGATTATGTCCATGACACAAACAATTGCATGTAGTTGAGGATGGAGATTGATAGGTGTGAGCGGGAAGGACGATTTCAAGGGCAAGGACACAGGTTCCAGGCTTCTCACTCGAGGCCTCGAATGAACCAATGGCAGCCTTATAGAAGTAATAATCAAAACAACGGGGGGTAGAGGAGATAGAAGACCTAGAGAATAGGCAGTTCGAGACAGGGGACATGAAGGAAGGCAGGACAGACCCCAGGAGCAACAGGGGGGAAATTAAGATAGCCAAAATAGGGAAAACCCACCCGTGTGAAGGGTAATTAATGTCATCAATGGCATGGTGGGAGAGAGATCTTCGAATGTTGTGATAAGAGCAGAGGCTTGAAGGGTCCCTGTAGATAAGTCGAATCACAAGAGGTTTCGACCGAACGAGATAGTCTCTTTCTTGGAAGCGGATGTTGTACCAGACCAAACACCTCATACGGATCCTATGGTATTTTCATCCATTATTGGAACGTCTTTGATAAGAAGGGTATTCGTGGATGACGAAAGCATGGTAGAAGTGATGTTTTCTGAGTGTTTTGACCAGTTCGATATGGGGCGCGACAACTTGAAAAAGTCAGCTTCCCCTTTATTTAGGTTCACAGGAAACTCGATATTTTCCTATAGAAGAGATAGCCCTGCTCGTTCGCGTAACAGATGGCGACAAAGGGTTGATTATCAGGTGTAATTTTGCTGTCGTGGAAGCCCATTCCCCTAATAATGTAATTTAGGAAGGCTGTGGATGTGCCGGGCTCGGGCGGTCTGGTCACCCTATCACCTGAAGATGAAGTTCCCGACTGAAAAGGGAGTGGCATCAATTTGAAGAGATCAAAATGTGGCTAAAAAATGTAACCTTACGGTGGTACGAGAAGTAAGAAAGCAAAGATATGTAGTAACGGTACACGCAGATGTGTGATTGGCCGATACAACACATGTGCCTATTCGGGATTTAGGATCAGTAGCTGTGGGGAAGCTAATTCCTGAAGATGTTAAAGAGAGACTAAGAGACTTATTGGGAGAGCATGGGACGTGTTCTCATGGGATACTTTTGACCTAACAGGAGCACATTTAAGTCTCGCACTACATAGGCTGAACATTGACCCCTCGATTAAGCCAGTGAAGCAGAAGAGAAGTGTAGCTGCTTCGGAAAAAGCTGAAGCAATTAAAGAAGAGGTGGAGAAGTTGTTGAGGGCAGACGTTATCGAGGAGGTGTTCTACCCTGAATGGATCGCTAACCCAGTCGTAGTTCCAAAGCATGATGTAGCCTAGAGAATGTGTATAGACTTTACCAATTTAAATAAATACTGCCGCAAAGATAGTTACCTGTTTCCACCAATTGACAAATTAGTGGAATCTATCACTGGATATCAGATTTTGGGCTTCCTTTGATGCGCATAAGGGGTATCACCAAATACTCATAGCAGAGGAAGACAAGGAAAAAATATCGTTTATTACAGATGTGGGCACATACTGTTATAAGAAGATGCTCTTTGGCTTAAAAAATGTTGAGGGCTACTTACCAAAGGCTAGTTGATAAACTGTTCAGGGGGCAGATAGGGAAGAACATGGAAATATATGTGGATGACATTTTTGTCAAAAGCAAAATTCATGGATAATTCTTAAAGGACCTAGAAGAAACATTCAGTAGGCTTCGATGGGCTAATTTGAAGTTGAACTAGTCTAAGTGCGTTATTGGTGTGGGGACGAGGAAGTTCCTTGAATTCATGGTCTTAGAGAGGGGTATTTATGTTAACCCAGAAAAGGTTGAATCTTTAAAGACAATGAAAACTCCACATTCAATAAAGGATGTACAAAAGCTTACAGGGTCTCTAGCAGTCTTGCGAAGGTTCCTATCAAAAGGGGTGGAGAAACACATACCCTTTTTTGATGTCCTTCGAAGGGCAAAGAAATTTGAGTGGAATGGAAAATGCGATGAGATAATCAAGCTATTGAAGGAGCACTTTGGGACACTTTCTACCTTGATGTAACCAGATAAGGATGAGACGCTATACTTGTACATTTCTGCGTCGTCGTTGGAAATTAGTGCAACCCTAGTAAAAGAGAAACAAAAGGTTCAGCATCCAATTTACTTTGTCAGTCGTGCCTTGCAAGGCCCGGAGATGAGATATATTGTCCTCGAGAGGTTGATTCTAGCCCCCGTACATGCAGCCAGGAGATTGAGACCCTACTTCCAGGGACACCAAATAGTAGTGCTCACAAACTACCCCATTCGACAGATTCTACTGAAGCCAGAGATTTCAGGAAGAATGATGAAGTGGGTAGTGGAATTGGGAGAACACGATATCTAATATCAACCTCATGTCACAATTAAGGGTCAAGCATCGACAGACTTCATAGCGGAAACTACAGAGCCCCTCGAGGTGTGTCTGGATCCCATTCTAAAGGTGGGAGCGAGCCAAAAAGAGGTATGGAAGTTATATATGGACAGTTTGTCACGTTCAGGAGGAAGTGGAGCCGGGGTTTTGTTAACCAGCCCCAATGGAAAAGATTACCCTTACGCGGTGAACTTTGCATTCAAGGCAACTAACAATGAGGCTGAGTATGAAGCGCTGATCACTGGACTGTGCCTGGCAAGGGAGCTGCAGGTGGAGGAATTTGAGGTTTTCAGTGTCTCTGAAATCGTGGTTCAGCAGGTGAATGGGGAATACGAGGCCAGAGAGGGTAACCTGCAAAGATACCTCGAGGTAGTGAAGAACTTGTTAAAAACTTTTAAATCTTACACTTTAACGCAAGTTCAGAGGGAAAGCAATCATAAAGCAGATGCTCTAAGCAAGCTCGCTTCTTTGGATTTGGGAGCCCAATCCTAGAAGCAACTATTTATGGAAACTTTGAGCAAATGAAGTTTCAAAGAACCAGAAGTTCTGGCAGTAGAAGCGGAAGACTCCTGGATGACATCGTTCATGGAATATCTTTGAGAGGGTGTCCTGCCAGAAAATTAAGTGGATGCCAGAAAGATAAGGTTGAAAGCTCCAATGTATGTGTTGCAAGAAGAAGTGTTGCACAGAAGGGGTCATTTGCAGCCATTGCTTTGATGCGTTAACACTCATGAGGCTGATTATCTCATAAGGGAAGTCCACGAGGGGGTGTATGACAGCCACCAGGGAGCCAGATCTGCGACGAGGAGGCTTATTTGAGCGGGATTTTACTGGCCGACAATGTTTGATGATCTGAATTAATACATCTAGGATTCCCACCAATGTTAGAGACATGCTCCTATAACACATGTTCCCCAGGAAGAGATGAGTAGCATTTATAGTTTGTGGCCATTTGATAAATGAGGGATTGATCTAGTGGACCCTTTTCCAGAAGCGCCAGGAAAATTTATATACTTAATAGTGGCCATTGATTATTTTACAAAGTGGGTAGAGGCTAAGCCTTTGACGAACATAAGAGGAAAAACATTCATTTCCTTTTGCTGGAAGAACATTGTGTGCCATTTTGGAATCCCAAGGATAACCAGTACGGATAACGGAACACATTTTTCTCAGGATCCCTTCAAGAAGTGGTGCAAGGGAGATCAGATTAAGCAAAAGGTGACATCAGTTTACCACCCCAAGCCAATGGACAAGTGAAGGTGACCAACAGAACAATAGTAAATGGAATACGAGCACGCCTCGAGGGGGTGGAAGGTAATTGGATATAGGAATTAACCAATGTGTTGTGGGCTTATCGGACATCTGAGTCTTCCACTACTGGTGAAATGCCTTATAGCCTAGTATATGGCTTGGAGGTAGTAATCCCTACGGAAATAGGTGCTCCTTGCCCGAGGATGATGGCTGCTATAGATGAGATAAGCAGAAAGGAACCTGAAGGCAAGTTAGCTGCAGATTGAGAATGACCCTATAAGGTAATCAAATCGCACCAAGGAGGGAGTTATGTTCTTGAAGAAATGAATAGGGTTCGAGTACCAAGGAGGCGGAACATCACCAAACTGAGAAAGTACTACAACTATGATGAGTGAGTTGCATTTAAGAGGCACTCTAGATGATGTTCGAGCGGGTTGCTCTTAAGCTGCACTCTAGATGATATTTCCAGCTACAGATGATGTTCGAGTGGGTTGCTTTTAAGCGGTGCTCTAGATGATATTTCCTGCTACAGCTGATATTTGAGCGGGTTGCTCTTAAGCAGCGCTCTAGATGATATTTCTAGCTACAACTGATGTTCAAGTGGTTTTCTCTTAAGCGGCACTCTAGTTGATGTTCAAGTGGTTTGCTTTCAAGCGGCACTCTAGTTGATATTTGAGTGGTTTTCTCTTAAGCGGAACTCTAGTTGATGGTCGAGTAGTTTGCTCTAAAACGGCACTCTAGATGACATTCGAGTGATTTTCTCTTAAGCGGCACTCGTGGACTACGTTTGTAATCTTGAAATGATGAACTAGTGGACAAAATTGGAAAAATGTAGGTGGAAACACTGAACCTGGGTAAAACGCTTGTGTCTTTAAAATTTTTAATTCCTACTTATCGAAGCTATTCATACTATATTCACCTACAGAAGTTGCGTGTGGCACTCATATTTGGGGTGTAAAATGTTT
Source organism: Rubia yunnanensis (assembly GCA_037428765.1). Taxonomy (NCBI): domain Eukaryota; kingdom Viridiplantae; phylum Streptophyta; class Magnoliopsida; order Gentianales; family Rubiaceae; genus Rubia; species Rubia yunnanensis. The sequence continues at coordinate 41,483,367 of CM075063.1, read as the reverse complement.
GGGGAAGTATGGGCATGCGCAACTTAAATCCTATTACAATTTTTGACCTCACTGACGCTAACAACTGGGGTTTGAGAAACGCGATTTGCATTTTCTAAGAGCAATAGTTAAACAAGCCTTAACTTCGTCAATAAATAGAAGTACAATTTTACTACCAAAAAGTACATGAACTTATTCATCTAAATATATTCATCTAAATGGAGGAAACTCCTCCTGAAACAAATCTTCAGTGGAAGGAGCTAGCCCCTTCACCTTTGCTTCTATTTCTTCAAGCTCTTCAAGGTTGATACAGCAGCTCTCTGAATATCCTTCATTTTTTTCTTCCACATGATATTCAGAAGGATCCAGGAGAGCAATGGTCTTGCCCCACTTTTTCATGGAGGTTTTGAATGGGCCCTTCGAGGAGGACCCAACACTTTTACGACATTTTGTGGAGGATCCCTTGGTAGCCTTGCTCGGGGGGCAAGATGCTTTTTAGCTTCTTTAATGGAAGATCTTTGTGACCGAGGAGCAGAACGATAACTCGAGGGGTGAATCCCTTTACCTTCACTTCCACCAACCAATCAAGAATAAGGTCAAAGGCTTTTTTTCTGTCGAGGAGTTCCATTCTCATGGACGTTAACTTCCTCCATCCAGTATTGAGCGGCTTTGAGTAGAAATTTTGGAAGCTGATCATTTCCAATTACATATGAGGAAGGAATTCTATGAGAAAGCATGTGGGCATGAAGGCTTACTTCGTGTGCAACAATTTTTTCATCAAAATTGGTGATACGCTCATCAATTTCTTTGCTCTGTACCTTCCAGGCCTCGATCTCCCCTGTGAGTCACGTGTTCTCGGACAAGAGGGATTCTACCAAATAACTATCCTCAACTGGGGTGGGTTGGTTCTTTCGAGGGGTTGCATGGGGTTCTCTTGAAGAAAGGGGGTCTTCACTAGCTATCTTCCAAGTGACCAATTCCTCTTCAAGGCTAGTTATTTTGCACTGAGCCACTAGATGTTGCTAAAATATTAACTTCCTTTGGGCCACTAACATGCGATTTTCACCCATGTAACCAATTAGGCACCTTCCATTATTAGAAACCTAGTCACAGTTGCAACGCATGCTTTCAGAGAACCAAATTTTAGATAAATTTGACGCATCAGCTCTTAGAAGTCTTTATCTGCGGGATCACGACCTTTAACCACCTCTAACGGATATGTACCATTAAAATCTTTCCTCAGGAAATCGCTAACAAACCCCTTAATGGTTGGTCTTTGGACTGCCACAGCTTTAAGCTGGTTGAGGTTGTCCTTCAAAGATTCCTTCTCTCGGTTACAATCAGATAAATCCTGTGTGAATTTCAATTGTTTTTTGTGTGTCTCACTCAACTCTTTTTTAGCACTCGAAATATCCTCACAAGCGCCTCCTAACACTCTCTTCGACAAGTTAAACTACGAAAAGAGGGACAAAGGTGAAATCAATAAATAAGTCATACAAACGACCAAAGATATTCTTATATTGAAGTTTCAAAAAAAAGGTTACAACTGGGAGCCCTGATTGTCAAAATTACAATCAAGGACAAACCCTAGAATCATCCTTTTTTGAGGTGGATGCAATCATTTTTTCCACTCGGTCGGCCGCTGAATTCTACTCGGGAGATGCGTACGTGGCCTCTGGAAGGGGGATCGCTCAAATCCGTTCAACAGTGAAGAACTTCCCTTTGGACTTAATGAAATCCATCAGGGCAAAGCGAAGGCCATCGTTCTTGATTGACTTATCCCATTTCACATCCAGAGTAGCTTCGAGTTCTGGGTTGACTAGATCGTCCACCTGCTTAGAGAGTTCTTCAGATAGGGAGGCGGGCACTTAAGGCTTCAAGAATTCCTCGGCTAATTCGCTACAGCTGAGATGCTTATCCACACCCAAGAGATCCACAAACATTTGAAACAGCTCAGAGCTATTCATAAGTTGCTTTTAATTGCCTCAAGCATATGAACCTGCGAGGCTGGATCCTCAGCAGCCTGAACCCTCTTCTCGAGGGTGTCTTTCTCCAACGTCCATTGACGCATCTCGACATCAAAATTCGCCTCTCCTCTTCCAAATTTTTTGGTTTTCCTTGAGCACCCTATTCTTCTCTCAAGCACTCTCTTCAACTCCAAAATTTTAGCATCCTTTTTGCTGAGCTTTTCTTTGAGAGAACCATGGCCAGAAGTACAAGAGAAGGCGAAAGCTGCCATCTTCTGAATGGCCTCGTGGAAAAGTCAGGAGACCTAGAAAAATATTTAAACTTAAATAAATGCTAGGAAAAAAGACACTAAAATTAATTTTTCAAAGGAACAGATGAAAACCTCAGGGTTAGAGACCATCCTCAAGAGATGATGCTCAATGCTGGACATGGAGACTGTGTCACCTGAAGGGGGTGACAATTGTTGATGAGCGTTGTCACTGCCGCGTGCTCTTTCTAACGATGGTGGGGAGGCATTACCAACATTACTACCATTTGCCCTTGTCTTCTGGCGAACATACCTAGTATGATGAGGCTGGCCATCAGCAACAGTCGAAGTGAGCCTTCCACCACCCACTGAGGGAGTGGAGACCTAATTCGAGGGAGTGAAGGCCTGATTTAAAGGAGTAAGGGTCCCTTTAAGAGGACCCTGACCCTGCTTCATGGGCTTCTGTTTCCTTAAGCCGCTAGCGAGACCCACTAAAAAAAAGAAAAAGAAAGAGAGCATCAGTAAAAGTATACTCACCGATAAAATAGACAGGAGAAGTAACGAGGGTCTCGAGGGGAGGGCCTTCTTTAAGGCCCTCAAGTTCTCTTCTTCTCTTCCTGATATTCTTCTGAAGTATTTTATACACATACTCCACGTAGATTTTAGGGGGGGATGCAAAGCCGTCAATCCGGGAATTAGGATTGTTGAAGCGGCTATAGTCAAGGGAGCTGGACAGCAACTTTTGCCTATCCCCCTCGAGGGCATCCAGACAAATATACTCCCCAGGTTTGGGAGACTTGACTTCACATCCCAATTTCATGGGGGAACTTGATACCTCCTGCTATTAAACGAAATCCCCTTCTTCCAGCTTCTCCAGTCACTCGAAATGCCAAGAACAATAAAAACCTTGTGATGTGCCTCTCGGCTGGTAAAAGTGACAATCATGTCAGTGGACCGCCCACTATAAAAACACAAAGTACAGCGAGCAAAGCAACTTATACCTTGGCTTGATACCGAACTCATCACATTGTGTCAAGAACATCATAATGATGACCAAGACATTGGGATGAACTTGTACAGGGCTCACCTGGAATTGTTTAAGAAGTTTGGAAAAAAGTGGTAAAAGGGGAAAGGTGAGCTCGTAGTGAAGATGTCTGAGGGAAATAGGTGATCTACCCTCGGGGAGGTTATGAGGGGTATCTTCCTCTTGAAAGGGTTGAAAATCGGCATTTGGAGCTATTCGTTGGCCAAGTGGAATCCTTCGATAATTCCCTTCTTCTTCTTTGGAGAGGATTCAGCCAAAGAAGATACATGAGGTGCTCTCGAGGGTGCTTCCTCATCCTCGAAGGACGTTCTCTCTCTCAAAAGAGATGCATTTTCCTCCCCCTCTATGGCCTTGAGGGACGATTCCTTACAGACCAGAGATGTATTTGACCCTCTTAGAATATCGAGCTCTGGATTCGGAGGAGGGTAGATGCCAATCTTGCCACTGGTTGGGGATCTACTTATATAGGGCTTGCCCATGCCTGGTGGCTAGTTCTCAATGGGCTCTCGATGAGGAATATCAGTTACTGGGAAAACTCTCTCTTCTCCAGGACTGTTAGTAATGTGATTAAACATACCTCCTCCGGCATCGGAATCATATTAAAATTCTTTGAAATGATTGCCTTCCGGATCACTAGTAGCCCTTCCTGGCGTACTAATCACCGCTCCACCTACCCTAATCTCACCGGGAAATCTCTTGGAGGCGGAACCCTCATCAGAACAGGGAATGATTAAGGTGAGGAAACAAAAAGATTAGAAAAAGAAGAGAGATGAAGGTACTTACTAATGTTCTGGGAAAGGCGATGAAAATTAGATTGCTTGAGAGAGAAGGATAGAAAGAGTGCTTGTAAGAAGTTCCTACAAATGAGAAAAGTGAAAGAAGGAAGAGAGGTTAAGGGGTAATAATTGGAGCTGAAACGACAGATAATTAATAACTGACTTGGAAATGTAAAAAATTATAGAAACACGCAATTGCTTTTCTATCTTCTGACAACACGCTATTTGGGGAGCAGTGACATGCCCGGTCGTATGGCACACATGCACCATTTGGAATCCTAGCGCTGAGAGTTGATTAGAAAACCATATTCCTTCCCTCGAAAGCAAGAGCAACGAAATTCAAGGTTCGTTTTGAGTCTTCATAGTCCTGAATACTGCCCTATGCATTCGAGACCTTGAAGAACCTTTGTACCGTTCTAGCCTTCTGAGGTTGAGAACCTGCTTTTCTGGGGGCTCTTGATAGAGGTTGAGCCTAAGAAGGTCATTGGGCTCAAGATGTTGCGGCCCAATTAGGAGAATATTTAATACCCTAATATAATTACCGCATTTGTGGGTAATTAAGGGCAAAAATTTAGGAGAACGTTATTTAGGACGTATAAATACAATGTACACATTTACTTATCATTCATTATGTCTTAATCATATTGGAATCTTGGACTAACTTAAGCATTAGAATGTTGACCCTTGTAACCCCAGAGATATTTCTATTGTAGGTTTATTCGAGAAGAACTCAAGCCCACGAACTGGTCGGTTGTTCGAGATACACCAGGTGTCTTGGATCCAAATTCCTTTCTTACTGGCTTCTTTCATTGATTGGTTGTAGCTGAGTCTTTTTTTAGCCCTTCTTCAAGGATTTTTCGAGTTTCTATTTCCTCTTCACACTTCAACACTATATTGTAGTATTTGCGTAACTAATTTCTCTTGGCGTGAGAACGTGTAATATTTTTCCTTGACCTTTCCTTCTTTTTTTAGTCTCTGTGTCGACTTCTATATAGAAAATCCAAGTGCAGTTGCATGTGCACGGTATAATGTTTCAACCTCTTCCCATATAGTTGCTTGCACTGCTTGAAGGAATTCCATTTGATCTATTTCCAGAAATTTTGGTAGATCTGTAATTGAAAACTCCCAACAAAAAAAGAAGTTATACGTAATGTTACAAAGTTAGAACATCATGTTATATATTTGAAACATCAAGCGGTACATGTGTAACATCATATCACGTTTTCTGCAAATTGTTATTTTGATTATGTAACATCATTTCATGTATTTAAAACATCATGCTATATTTGAAGAACATTGTCTGCTATAAATCAGTTTATTGTCCACATGTAGTCATTTTGAAAAATGTGAACATATCCTCTTCACATTTTTTAAAACTTTAAAACAACTAAATTTGCAGCACATTCACAGCTAAATACGTTTTTCTAAAATAAAGCAACATGATGTAGGAGAAATTGTTCATGCAGATAAGAATTTTGCTACTACACAAAGTTTTGATGTTGTTCAATTAATGCAATGGAATCATTCACAAACTCAGTTTGCTTCTCTTCAAATAAGAAAACATAAACATTAGATTCAAGGACATAAAGTTCATCATTTGACCTTGCGAAACAGGTACGCTCTGTTCATCGTTGATATTTTTTTCCATTTTTTGTAGGATTATGTGTTTCCTTTGATTGTATGTTCTCTAACTGATTTTCGATCTGTAAATCACCTTCTTCCATCACGATCCGATTTTGAACCTGTAAAATCTCATAATTATGTTAATCACATATTTGTGACAAATTATGTTGAATCAAAATTAGATCGGTTGTTTTTTTATGATGAACAACGGTTGAATAATTGAGAGTCTGGCAATGATTTTGGTTTAGATTTGGATGTTTAATGGTTTTCGTTCAACGCGTTTGTTTGAGGTATGTTTTAGGCTCTTTTGTTTTCACTCTTTTGGTGTTTAGAAGGGTGAGCTAGCCTTGTTTTTTCTTTTATTGTTCTTTGGTCCCTGATTTCTTTTTGCGTCTTATGTTATTGACCCCGAGCCTAGAATATTAAGTTTTTTGTCCCAGAATTTAGTGTCCCCTTTTGCTATTTTCCCTCTAGTCCCTGGTGTTATGGTAAGGCGAGAACACGAACTCTTAATGTTAAGTAGGAAAAATAAAAGTAATGCTTTGTTATATAAATGATTAATTATATAATATCGATACAATTACATAGGAAAAGTTCGTCTCTTAAAATGCGGTCTTTCCATAAGCCATAGAAAGACTAGGGTTTAAACTGAAAATTAGAAAAAATGAAGATAAAATATCTGGATTTCATTCATCGGGTCATAAACATTATAACTACTACACATTGTATGATAAATTTTTAATATTGCAACTAAAATATTTTTACTCCCTATGTCCCAATATATGTGTCTTACTTCACTATTCATCCATAAAGTTGATATTGTTTGGATTCTAAAATTTTATAGATATATAAATGTGAAAATTATTTGTGTGAGATTTGACTACATTCATCGTAACACATAGGTTTAGAATATTTATTTTTTTATAATTTATTGTTATACATAATTTTAGATATTAAAGTCATAAAATCATTATTGAATAGTGAAAAATAGACAATTAGAGGGGAGGGGGGTACCTTTGTATTATTCTAATTAAATCTCATCTTTTCATAAGCCTATGGAAAACCGGTCTATCCCTTGACTTTGCTATATAGGAATATAGTCAATGTGATAGTACCTAAGAGAAAGTCTTAAGAAAGTTGTCTTTCCATAAGCCTATGGACTACACAGAGGTTATTACCTTAAATGTTGTAATTTTTTAATAAAATTTAAATATTGTATATCATAAGTTAACACAAACAATAATATGTATTTGAAAGTGAAAATATAAAAATATATGATATAAAAAAATATTTTCAAAAATTCTAAATTTTGTATGTAATTTAACAAATGCAGCATAGCATATAAGGTAAGAAATAAGTGACATGCACATAAACTTATGAACATGCCGTCTGTCAGGAGACCCACTCAATATCTAATTAGTAATTTAGATAAAGTTTATTATAAAAGTCAACTCAAAGTTATTTATTTGTGTTGACTTAATTATATAGGACTATAATTTAGTGTACAGAACTTATTACAACATAGTTATAAAAAGTCAACCAATATTTAATATAAAATCAAGTCAACTTTATTATTAGTCAAACTAATAGATTCTTTAGATATACTTATGAGAATGAACTATGATTGTTGTTTATTGAAAATTTACCTATACACTTCCGTAAAGTCAACTTATAACAAATCTTAATACATAAGGTTAAGTTAAAAATACACAAGTACGATTTAGGTTTATAAATCTAATGAATAATAGTCAAATAAAGAGAAGTGTCGAATTAGAATTATGATTTTGAATTAATAATTATAGAAAGTCGACTAAATATTGATTTCAAAAAACAGTTTCCGAATGACATATATATATATATAATAATATATAACTATAAGTTACAATGAAAAATTCAATAATTATGCAATTGTAATGATAATATTTTCGAAAAATAACTTAAACCACTTCGAATTTCTTCAAGTAGAATAATAACCCGATCCAAAATGAACCAACCCAAAATATACCCAAATCCAAAATGTAACATAATAAAAAAAAGATATATACCAATATAGCCCTACCTACTTGAGTAAACGGCGATATAATCCTCAGATGATTTTTAGTGCCAAAAAAACCCTAATTAGTTGATATAAGTTCTAATATAACCTTAAACACTATTTCTGGCATCGACCGGCGTTGACTGCACATAAAATGACAAAATACTCTTAGACCTAAAACCTACTCCCCCCGTACCAGAGAAAATAACACATTTACTTTTTCTAAGTCAAATTTTGCAAACTTTGACCATAATTATATATGAATATAGATAAAATAAAAATATCATGTGAGATATTATCAGATTCGTCTTAACATATATTTTCCCAGTATCAAATTTTTGTGTAAATTTATTGTGTATAGTTAGAGATATAGTTGGTCAAACATGATCATTGAAGACCGTGAAAAAATAAATGTGCCATTTTCTTTGGGACAGAGATAGTTTAAAAGTTAGGACACTTTTACCCTCAAGACCACCACCCTCACCCCACCCCTCCAGCCAGCCCCACCACCCAAAGCCCTACAACAACCACCACCACCCCTCGCCCACTGACCCTAAACCCTAAACCCGGCGCCCGCCTACTAACTCGACTGTGGACCCGACGCCGCTTCAGCCACGATGCCTCATCCATACAACCTGCCACTATAGATTGAACAACGTTGCATTGCTAAACCCACTGTTCGAACAGCGTTGCTAAACTCGTCATGCCGCCTCCTGCCACCCCAACCTTCTCCAGCCATGCCGCCTCCTTCACACTAAATCTGCCACCATAGATCGAACAACGACGAGGAAAGAAAGTTGGTGCTTGTCTCACCTTAGCGACGAATGAATAAACGTTGGGGGTGGCTGGAGGAATGAACGACGTTAGCGATCCAATCCCTTCTCGGTCTTTGCACACCCCCATTCTGAACGGATGGTGAACAACGTCAGCATCGGCGAGGAGGAGATTGAGCGGTAACCCTAATACGCTGCGAACGACGTTCATAACGAGGAGAAATGGAGAAGAAATTGAGATAAGGGCACGTCATTTCATTATTTTTTTAAAAAAAATTCAGACGTGTAAAATAGTATTTCACAAAATTTTGGCTTAAATTGGTCGGAATGGGTAGTTTTACACTTATGTCAACTAGGTAGGTTTATGTTGTCACTTTCAAACACTGAAAAATTATATTGGCACTTATGTCAACTAAGTTGAGTTATAAAAGCACTTTTCTCAAAAAAATTGACATTACCCGACCCGAACAAAACTCTAATACGAAAAACGGTACGAGGGTAACCCGACCCGATAATAACCCACACTGATCCAACCCGATAGTATTTTGACCCAACCCTACTTGATCCGAGTATAAAATTATAGGACATTAACCCGATTTGACAATAACCCGATTCAAGAGAAAAAAAACTGACGCATTTTGATTGGACATGACAGTAGTATTTTGACCCAACCCTACCTGATCCGAGTATAAAATTATACGACATTAACCCGATTTGACAATAACCCAACCCGATTCGAGAGAAAAAACTGACGCATTTTGATTGGACATGACAGTAATTTGACCCAATGTGACACAACTCGACAAATAGACATAAACACATTTCTACCTGAGCTGTTTTAACCCAAACCATTTCCAATCCGAACTGAAACCTCTATAAGGAAACAAGATATACACGTTAACAAGAATGCAATTTTCAAAACATTGGAGTGGGATAGTTTATAATGCTCCCAAAATTAGAGGGAGGCAAATGTAATTAAGCTAGTGTAAATGTAGGAGGGGCCAAGGCCACTTCATTTGGTGGACGACATCTAAACGCATTCAATGCTCCTCTAACCGCTTCCATCTCTCCAAACTGCATCCCTTATATATGCATAATTCAACCCCTAACTCGACCAAAAGATAAGAACAAAACAGCAATCCTCTCCTTCCGAGTCAAAAGAAATGAAAATGGGGCCATTCTCAAGATTTTCATACCAAAGATTGCAGCAGGAAGGCATCGGGGCGGATGATGAAGAACTGATAAACCAAATCGGGAAACTGAGGCTGAGCTCCACCTTCAGGCTGAGAAGGTCGATCCATCTGAGGAGAAGGCTGAAGGTGAAGATACCCAGTTTGAAGAGATTCCTAAAAAGGAAAGCTAGGGTGGTTAGGTTTGGGTGGCGCAAAATAGTGAGGAGATTGAAGGAGAGCCAGTCCCATTTTGGGGATCTGTTTGCTGGCAATTACTTGTTCTTGCAGGTCACTCCGGCGCCTTTCAAGAAGCCTGGTTACTGTTTCTCACATGATACTCCTGTCTACTCTGTTTCGAATTGATGGGTTTTCTCATTTCTTGAATGTTCGGCCTGCTCTGTAATTTTAGTTGTCAAAGGCAAACATTCATTTGCTTTTTGTTAGGACCATGGAGTTTTTGCAAGCAGATTCCATGAGGAACTGTAATAAGTGTTTTGCATTTAATTTCTGTTTGCAATTGAAAAGGAAAAGCTTATCGTAATGACATTGGTTTTTGTTTTTGTTAGAATGAATAGTTCAAGTTGTTATTAAGATTCATCAAATAATTACTTTTAATATATAAGATTATGGGTTGGTTTTATAATAGAAATTCATATACTCCCTCTGGTCCACTTGTATTGGCCCTCTTTTTTCTTACATTTTTTCAAGGCATGTTTGACCATCGATAACTTTTGTTACGTACGATAATAGTTTATAAAATTTTACTTTTCAAAAACTATACGTTATGGAGAATCCAAAAACATCTCACATAAGGTCCATTACTATATACAACAAAAGTTATCGATGGTCAAACATGCCATAAAAAATTGGCTGGTCAAAGGGGGCTAATATTAGTGGACCAGACCAAGTAATATAATTCAATAAATTTTACAATTGCGATGTAATTAAGGTTCTATTATGATCTCAGTCACTAGACTCATGACGTACGAGTATTAAAGGAAGAAGGAGTAAATACGGGGAGCATTTCTGCTTTAAGCCAACAAATGGTTACACGTCCTTGTATATGTTGAGCTTTCTCTCGTGAGTCGGCTTGGGCGATTTCGTCTCTCTCAAGTCAATTATCGAAACCAACCAACAAAAGATGTTTGGTTGTGCGTTGAATTCACATTTTTTAAATTTCCAGATGAGCAAATAGTAGCAATGAAAGTAACACGAATGGCATAGAAAAAAGGAAAAACGAGATCACGTTCGTTTTGATAGAAAACGTGGAGTACCCCTAGTTTCTTTGTTAGTGGCACAAAAAAATTTTTTTGTTATTTCTTTTATGTTAGCATTTTTTTTATTTTTAATAAAATTTATCCAATTTTATCCACTTATTCTACTTTTTACTTTTTATATTCAATTTTATTTACTTATTTTCTTTAGCTAAATTCAAACAACTATAGTACCAGAGAAACAGAGTGAGTACATTTCATTTTACCTTTACCCTTCGCATTTTGTTTTCTTTATGACTTCATACAAGTTACATTTAGAAGAACGCCCATTATATTTCCGAGTATCATTATCTTTCGCCGTTGGCTAGCTAGCATCCTACCTAGAGTAAGAAGAATTAATACAGATGCCTGAGGCATTGGATTGTAATAAAATTTACCATGCGTTTCAATAGTGGATGTGTAATCTAGGGTCTTAGATTGTGTGAGCAAGTCCAGGAAGTTCTTTTTCTTCAAAATTAAAATTCAAAACTTATATTTTCTATATTTTTTCGCTCAAACTCAAACATATTCTCCATTTTATAGATTTTACATTTATTACACAATAATTATTTATTTTGTAATTTAAATCAAACCCTTATATTTACTTGAAGAAAAGTTTTAAAATGGCTAATTTTATAATGCCATTTTAAAAGATAATTAAATATCTTATAACTATTTATTTATTTCAATAAATTTAAAATAACAACTATCAAATTCATAAAACTCATGAGATTATATTAATTTAAAGTTTTTAGTACAACCAAAATAAAGTAACCTATTTAGAATTAGAAAAAAATATAGAAGTAGAATTTTAAAATATATTCTTTTAATATTTTATTATTTTTCATTAACTCAATAAAGAAGACTATAACTAATTTCTTAATATCATATTAATGTCGTGATTCATGTTAATTATTGTTTCCGCCGGTGGAGGTGAGAAGCTCAGAGAGTACGATCATGGCTCAGACTTGCATTTGCAACGCTGCTATGTAATAAACGGTTGCTTCTAGAAGGTTAGGGAACGACACTTTTCGGCAATTGGGGACTAACCGGCCTAAAACGAGCACCATCTTCTGCAGCGGCAGTATCCGTTTCTTCTCTGCCACCGATTTCTTCAACTTGCTTTCTCCGGCAGCCTTTGCTTTCTTATGTTTGTGCCGCTTATTAATCTGACTGTCACAGGTCGACCCCTGAGAGGTGCGAGCCGTGCGGCCAACCGTGTCACGACTACCGCCTTGATCCCACGTGCATCGACGCACCACCCGGTTGCTAACAGCTGATTGGGCCCGTTTGGGACGTGGTTGGGTATGCAGCGGAATATACACACTCGAGAGAGCATGGCTCACACACACAAGTCAACGATGTAACATAAGGCCCAACAACTGGGAAGCAAACGCTTATATTCAATATATCACAAAATGGTAACCGGGTGTAGAGTTGAGTCGCAAACTGAGCCAACCCGTGAGAATTTCCTAGCTCCAGCCAGTCCTCCCTTTCGCCGTTATGGCCAGAACTCTGTCCGTGGTGTCCCACACAACTTGACCCCCAGCTGCAACCGTGGACGGCGGCTCCCGCCGTGAGTGAGTCAGCGCGGTGGAGAGCTTCGTGGCGTAGATCTGCTCCTCGGAATGAGATATCCACCCCACGGCAGCGGTGCTGTTCGGATGCACGGCAGATCGGTCGTGGTGGCCGATTTTCCACCTAGTCCACCACAATTCTTGCCCCTGGTTTTATCCTGCCGCTTACCGGAAACCTCCTACCCTGAAACACGAATTTGAAAATTGAGCTCGCTGACCCGCTCTATGAGCAGAGGCTGACCCGTTAAGAACAGGGGCTTGTTTGTTTACCTTGATTTCCGCCCAAAATCGTGCACTTGGCATTGATTCTCTTCTCTGGGTCAGCGCTCTTTGTGGCGTAATGGCAACAATTCAACAGGAGATGGTGGTGATGTTTGATGGAGATGGAGATGGAGGTGACTGGAGATGGAACAGAAGGACTGGACGGGCTAGGCCGAAGGAGAAGGAAGAATAAAGGAAAAGGTGGAAATGGAAAACGATAAAAAGAAGAGTGCGTCTCTTGAAAGACGGTCTTTCCATAACTCATGGAAAGACCAAGGTTTAAAGTGTAAATTAGAAGAAATGAAGATAAAGTTTTCGGGTTGCATGAACCGGGTTATAAATTTTATAACTACTACATGTTGCATACTAAATTTTTAATGTTGCAACTAAGACCTTTTACCTTTTATTATTCAAATTAAACTCCGTCTTTCCATAAGACTATGGAAAGACCATCTTTCCATAAGACTATGGAAAGACCGTCTTTCCCAAGACTTTGCCTAAAAAGAAATGGAAAAAAGAAAAAGGAAAATGGGAAAATGGAAAATGACCATTTTGCTTTTAAATTTAACAGTTTTGACTGAACTTGACGCTTTGACCGGAAAGAAGGACTATGATTCAGCACTTTTGTCAGTTGAAGGGTAAAATTATTCAAAAAATAAATGGGGGGACTAAAGGTGAACGATGGGAAGAGTTGGGGGTCACCTGAAGTCGTTCGCCCAAAAATATATTGATAAAATTTGAAATACTCCCTCGGGTTCTTTTATTATGGCCCCAATTTTTGGGCACAAACTTTTTCAAAAAAACAAATGAATGGTAGAGATTGTATTGAAAGTATAAAAAGTAAAATGTGTGGATAAAAACAATCTAGGATTTACTAAAAGGGGAAGGAGCCAATATAAAAAAACCATCCAAAAAAGGAAAGTGAGGCATTATTAGTGGACCGGAGGGAGTATATATTTCATAATTAATAACTATAGGGATAAGTGCCAATATAACCCTATCTACTTGAATAAGTGTCAATATAACCCTGAGATAAATTTTAATGCAAAAATAACCCTAACTAGTTAATGAAAGTACCAATATAACCCTCAGACCCCATTTTCCGGCATTGACTTTGATTTTCCGGCATGGACTCTATGTGAATTGACCAAAATACCCTCTGGAAAAATATGAAATTAGGTGGACCATTTTACCCTCATAGTTCGCCGGACACCACCGGCCTGCTGCCGGATCGCCGTCAAAACAGGTAGATTTACATCAGCATATTATGAAAACTGATAGGGTTATATCAGCACAATCTTAAAACTTGTAGGGTTATATCAGCACATTCCTAAAACTTATAGGGTTATATCAGCACATATTATAAAAGTTAAGTGTGTGGTACTCGACTGGCCTTAACGAACGACCACATCATCATATACACCATTATCACATCATAACAATATCTTATATACCATAAATTTGACATAATGACATATCATTCATATTAAGAACCACATCACATATCATAGCCTCATTTCAAAACTTATCAACATTTAAGACCCTAGGTCGAAGAACACGGTAAAATAACAACCACACACAATACCAAAGGTCATCCAATAATCAATTTGGACTAAATACAACAAAATACACCAAATATCATTAAAACGTCTATACTCTATAGTGTGTGCTAATATAACCCTATAAGTTTTAGGAATGTGCTGATTTAACCCTACTAGTTTTCATAATGTGCTGATATAACCCTACCTATTACGACGGCGGTGTAGCAGCAGCCTGACGGTGATCCGGCGGCAGTCCGGCGGCGGTCCGGTGGCATTGAAGTATTAGGGACTCTAAGGAAAATAACGTCATTTTATATTTTTTTCAATATTTTAATTTCTTTTCAGAAGGGCAAAAATGTATTTTTATAAAATTCTGGCTAAACTTTTCCGGAGAGGGTTATGCATTTACACTACCTATCTAGGGTTATATTGGCACTTTCGAACACTGGAAGGTTATATTGGCACTTATGTCAACTAAGTAGGGTTATAGAAGCACTTTTCTCATAACTATATAATAGATTGAATAATGTGCATTTATACCCCCAGTTCTTGCATATGTGCAGAAATGTCCCCTAATTTTTTGAAAGTGCACGCATGCCCCTGATCTCACCTGAAAATTTGATCAACTGTGGTCAAAGCCAGATTAAGTTGAAATGACTGATTTAAACCTCTTAAAAAGAATAATGTACATTTATACCCCCAATTCTTGTGTTTGTACAGATATGCCCCCGGTATTTTGAAAGTGCACATATGCTCATGGTGTCACTGAAAATTTGGTCAACTGTGATCATTTCCGAATTTAGTTGAAATGACTTACTTATCCCTTTTTAAAAATAAAAAAGATTAAAATATACATTGGCCATTTTGTCCTCCCAAACCCAAAATCCAGAATTCCATTTTATTCTCATTTCATTTTGAGATTTTGAGGGTTGAGTTCGAGTTCTAAGAGATCAGGAACCTTGTGCGATGAAGAGATCGGCGAAGTAAAGGAACCTCTGCTCTCAGTTCAAATGGCGCTACTCGCTTGAAAAGTACTGCTCTAGGTAATGTTGAAGGTATTGTATTTTTTTGCATATTACATGTGTTTCCCTTCATCTTGTTTTTCCCCATTTCATCTTCATAAGCTTCTATTTTACTCTATCTCTTAAGCCCTAGTATATTGTTTTTCCTCTCACCAAATCCCCGTTCCTTCTCCATACCTAAAATGGCTTCTGCAAACGTCATTTCTACTGCTTCAATCCTCGCTTCTACTGCCTAGCAAGTTATCTATCACTCAAAATCATCATTCTCCCCGTTTTGAATGGTTTATGTGTTGAAATTTGAGTGCTTTAATGTTGTTTTTCATAGGTCAGTTTGAGAGGTCGGAAGGCGAACAAAATGCAAGGACAAAACTATAACTGTATTCCCACCAGACCCAGCAAGAATATGTTTGTTGTGAAGGTTGCGATTAAAGGCATCACATTGGACTAGAAATCTAGGTCTGCTATGCAAGCTGGAATCGATAAATTTGTTGATGTTGTTGGCCTCACCCCCAACCCCATATGTAATTACTTCATGGACCTATTAATTATGAAATTATTTATAGTGTGAAAACACATGATTGAAATGCTAGTCAGACAATTTTTCTGCTTTACTCTAGGTACCTAGTTGTTAATTTGAATTATGTTATAATCAAATGAATGAGTAGTAGGAAGGAATGTTGTGTTAGACGACATGAGTCCCCGGGTGGATAATTATGGTTTGCGATAGTTCATGGCATAGAGTTACCTGATGCTATGGAAAATGCCGGTTGTCAGCTGATTAGAGAGGTTTGCTTAGTGCTCCCACTCTTATTTTTATCCATTAGTACTCATGTCTTCGGTGTCCCACTCTTTCAACAGATAAGAAAAGAATCACAAGAAAGAGTGATATTTTGATCGTTAGTATCGAAGATTGGCGTGTTTGTAGCTTGAATTTAAAGTATATACTAATTTTATGCGTAGATTCTGATTTGTTAGCAAAGAGATGAGTTTGTTCTTGATTTTTTTTGTAAATTTATTTGGATGTTAATAATAACGATATGAATTAATATAAATAAGTGGTGATATAAGCCTTAATTATTTTTAAAAAAGTGATGGTATAACCCTGAATTTTTAAAATAAGTGATAATATAACCTGAATTCCTGTTCATTTATAATGGCGGGGCCCACTCCAGGGGTAAAATTATCCTATATATTGAATATAGAATAGCGTTATTTTGGTCATTCAGTCAAGTCAGTGCTGGAATTTAGAAGTTGAATGAAAATAATTGTATTTTTCTTTACTAATTAGATATTTTTTATATTAAATAAAAAATAATTTTGATTTTGAACTAAATGAAAATAAATTCAAATTTTTTTTCTTATTAAATAAACATATTAATACTCTCTTTGTCCCGGTTCAATTTGCATATTTTTTTGTATGATTTTCTAAATATGTTTGACTATAAATATATGTAACTACGAACAATAATTGCAAAAAACAATTGATATTTAGAAATCAAATATTACGACTAATTTAACAATATCTCATCAAGAGATATAACTAAAAGAGCAACTATTTTGACAAGTGGCATCCCCAATGCTTGCCACATAAGCAATTTAAAAAATTAAAAATAAATTTCTGTATTTAATTTATGTATAAGATAAATACAGTTTTTAGTATCATTGGTGGTTGACGAAACAATTGCTTAGTATATAAGATGAATGATACTATTGGTGGTTGACAAAACAATTGCTTAGTATATAAGATCATGATTAGTATAAAGATCATGATCTACTTTTATAATACCGATTAATTTTATGATGGAATTCAATAAATTTTACAATTGTGATGTAATTTGAGGTTCTACAATGAGCAAAGTCATTAGACTTATGAGTCATGACATACAAGCATTAAAGAAAGGAGTAAAGACATGAGCATCTCTATTTTAAGCCAAATAAATGGTTACACATCCTTGTATATGTTGCACTTTCTCTCTATTAACGTAAATAGAGTCTATATAGATGACAAATAGATATCTTGTTCCAATAAATCCCTTAACCAAGGGGATTCGTTCTTATCTTGTATAATCTACTTATACGACTTCTTCAGTGAATAAAAATCAACACATTTATTATTCTCATTTTTCTTCCAAGATTCACATAGTATCAGCCTAAACTACGATCTAAATATGACCGATTCAATCAACTCAACAAACACTCTTGTTGTTGCCTCGGCTGGTTCTGGCTCCCAGAATCCGAGCTTCAACTTTCCCAACTTGGTGATTCGTCTAGATCACTCAAATTACTCTCTCTAGCGCAACACTGTTTGCTCTGCCCTCGACGCATATGGTCTCGACTCGTTTCTCTGTGATGTCACACCACCACCGACAACAATCATCACGCTGGTCGTGCCTCCCACCAACCCGCTTAATCCTTCAACTGGTACTCCGGCCAAGACGACGACAAATTTGAAACTTGTGATTTAGGTGAAGAGAGACAGGTTGGTCCTTTTATGGATACGTTCAACTCTTTCGACGCCACTTTTCGGCATTTTTGCTCGTGCCACCACCACGGAAAAAGCTTGGCTTATTCTGGCTCGCATCTTTCATGGTCAAACTAATGCCAAGCGAATGCATATTTGACAAAAACTGCAAACCCTATCCAAATGCCCCCTCTCAGTTCTAGACTATTTCGAGAAAAAGAGAGCTCTTGCAGACTCGTTATCGGATTGCCTCCAAGCCATTTCTGATGAAAACTTTGTTAGATATCTTCTCAATGGACTCGGCTCCCAGCTCGCTACCCTTCGGGCAGCCTTGTCATTTCAAATCGAGCCACTCTTCTCCGATAAGCTGCTCGGAATCCTTCTACAAGAGGAGTCTTTCCAGGAGGAAGACGCGCTCTCATTGCACAGTCCAGCAGCCAACGTCGCATCACGTTCATCAGAACCCCGATAGCCTTGTCAGGAATGCACGACTGAGCTCCAGGAACGGGTCTGGTCGTCTTCCGGCAACACCTCCGGTGACCATTTTTGCCCTCTCTGCCAGATTTGCAAGAAGGCTAGTCGTGAAGCCTTAAATTACTTCTAAGGAGTGAATTTGCGAGCCTTCCTAGCCACATATTGCAACACCGCTGCTAGTCTTCGTAGTGTCGTCACCAGCAAGGCTGCGTATGCTGTGTCCATGGCCACTCCCCCTGACATTAAGGACCCCTGGTATGTGGACTCCGGAGCTACTCACCATGTGATGCCAAACATCCACAATCTCACACTTTATAACACCTACAATGGTAATGACCGACTTATATAGTTGGAGACGGTACATCTTCCCATCTGATAAGATGCTAAAGGGATGTATTTTCCAAAGCATTAAACATCTCTTTTGTCATATTTTGGTTGGAAGATTGCTAGATTTAGGTAGGTTTACAACATAAGGGGTTTAGATGACTATTTTTCAGTTTTCATATCTAAATCCTTCTTTGGTCCTTACGAGCATATGGATTCTATTTTGTAAGCTTGATTTGTATATTGCTCGTAAGCACTTTAGATTGGTTTAGCGAAGGTCATTCGCAAGGATGGTAGAAAATTGAAAGCCACGAGTCAAAACATGGTAAAAGATAGAAGTTTGGAAGAAGGCCCAATTTCATTTGGTAAAAGAAGGAAATTCAGTAACTCCATTGTGGGCGCAACCCACATTGCAGCCTGCAACAGAAGTCAAGAAGGTTCATGGTGGTTAGTAGCTTCATTGCGGACCGCAGCCTCACTTGTTGCCCGCAACGGCTGCCACACAGGCCTAGGATACGGTCAGCAAGACCATTGCGGGCCGCAGCCTCACTTGCGGGCCTCAACAAACATTTTGGCCTTGATAATAGTTGATTTTCAACCTTTAATTTGCTCTCTCCCTTTACTCCCTCATAACTCCATTTGAACTACTCTCTTAAAAACCCAGTTCCTCATTTATTTTCCATCTTTTCTTCTATGTTTACCATGGATTATTGTTATTTTTTATGGGTGTAGCTAATCTAGGCTAAGTACACTTTTGGGAGCAATTAGTAAGAATTTTTAGTATGAATTCGTGAGATTCAATTTATCCTATTTTGTGCTTTGATTATCAAGTATATTTAGTGTTTTCTTGTGTGATTGATGCATGATTTAGACTAGGGTGATCAACTAGTTGAAGATTGTTGGTTAGTTGTATGCTCGATTTTTGGTCAATCCCGGAAGACTTTGACTTTTAGTCAACGTAATTATCATTGGTAAACGCTAGATTGTAAGTAGGAGTGAAAACTAATTATGATTGTTGTTTGATGAAATTTTCTTAGATTTAAGATGAAATTGAATGGGTTTAACTAATTATCAATGTGGCTCACTAATAACGATTAGCATGAAGGGCAATTCTTGTGGTCGTTGTTAGTAGATATACTTGTGATATCTATATGTTTCTCGCTTGTAGGACATTGTGGCAGTCATATTGGGTCTCCAAGTGTATTGCTATCCTCTGGGAAGTCTAAGATGCTGGTCTAGGGTGACCAGAGGGTAATGGTTATTGTGTAGCGCTGATTGCTCACTTTAACTATAACCGAGGAGAGGCGGGAAATATCTACACTCGAAAGGTGTTGATAAGTTTTCCATAATATGTGGTTAATGCATAAAAATAGGATAATTAGTCGATGATCAGAGGATGACTAGAAATATAAACCAATTGTGCCCAAGACTTGTTATAATCTTAGTTACATTATTTGTGCTATTTGTGATCATATTTGCATCATACTTTCTAGTTGTTTGTTAATTTAGTTATTTTAAGTAGTTGTAGTTTTTTTCCAAAACCAAACCCCCACTTTGTTACCATACACATAGAGTGACTTCTTCGTGTGCTTTTCAACTACATTTAACACTCGATAACACCCTATTTTCCTCGTGGACGACCCCATCATATCACTAGCTACTATTTAGTAGTTAACCATAATTTGGGATTTTAAATACTATCTTTGAGAGGCACGATGATGGCCTCCCAATTTTGGCACCGCTGCCGGGGAAGATGCGTATTTATTAAAGTGTTCGTGTAGTTTTTGTGTGTTTTTGTTTTTAGTTATTTGTTGTTAGCATTTTTCTTTCTTGGGATAAGGTTGTATTGCTTTGGTTATTGGTTTATGGTCTATACTCGTACCAAAAGACAAGGACCCTTGCACTACGACCCCGATCTTTTAGGAAACACTCTGGAGAGCAAGAAGAGTGAGCCATTTTGCTAACCAAGCCACCCAACAACCACCCAAAGTAGTTACACCAACTATGGAGGATGGTACTAGAACATTGAGGGAGCTCATGACTCCAAACTTAGAAAGCCAACCCATTTGCATCACATTCCCCTTTCTTCTGGAAAATGCCACATGTGAGTTTAGGCCAGGGATGACTCATTATCTACCAACTTTCCATGGGATAAGCGGGGAGGACGTAAATAAGCATTTTTCCGAGTTCCACTATGTGAGCATGAACATGAAGCCATCCAGAATTTTGGAGGAAAATTTCAACCTAAGGGTGTTCCCTTTCTCTTTGAAGGATGCGACCAAAGATTGGTTATACTACCTTCCCCCGGGGAGCATAACATCATGGAAGGAGACGAAGGGGAAATTCTTGGATAAGTTCTTTCGGGCAACCAAGTCGGTGGGGCTAAAGAAGGAGTTAAGAAACATCCCTCAATATTCGGGTGAATCATTATACAAATATTGGGAGAGGTTTAAAAGGTTGCTAGCTAGTTGCCCCTACCACCCATACAAGGAAGGAGATCTTATGTCCTATTTCTTCAATGGTTTTCCGCTGATGACCAATGCCGCTCGTAATGGGTCAGTTTCCAACAAGAGCCTGAAAAAATGCCACGACATTGTTTGAAGAAATGACTAACGGAACAAGACAATTTGGTGTGAGATAAAGAGTAAGGGTGCAAGAAGCTCCACATCTGGAAAACGCCAAGCTTGAGGAGTAAGTTCAAGTTTTAGATATAGGAGCTGATGAAGGGGAGGATGCATAAAGCCAAAGTTTGTGGGGTTTGTTCGTTGGATCACCACACCGATGTATGCCCTCAACTACAAGATAAAGGGTTTGTAAAGGCAATAGGAAACCAAGGTGGTCAAGGCCAATGTTTCCATTGAAATTGGGGATACCAAGGTGGTTTTTAAGATAACCAAGGTGTGTATCAACCAAACTGTCAAGGAGGAAAACCCTAATACCATGGAGATCAATGGTACAATCGGGCTCCACAACAACCCTATCCAAGGGATAAGGGCTCATCTAACCCCCAAGAGGGGAGATCAAGGTCACAACACGAAGAGCTTATGCATGGCATAACCACCATGGTTACAAATTTGGAGAACCGCACCTCGGCTAGATTCAAGAACTTGGAAACTCAAGTCATCCAAATTGCATCCTCTATGGCTCGATTGGAAGCTAGGGATTCCGGGAAACTTCCCTCACAACTGGATTTGAACCCAAGGAAAAATGTGAGCTCAATCACCTTGAGGAGTGGGAAAGAAACTAAGGAGCCCGACCGAGTTGTTAAGGATGGAGAGGAAGTTGAAGAGGAGCTTGTGGTGAAAGGCCAAGAGGTAGAGGAGGTGAGCACTCAACCACCAAAGAAGATGGAGATTGAAAAAATCCTTCCACCACCACCTTTTCTGGCGGCTTTGCAGGACAAGAATCGCAAGGATGAGAATAAATCACTTTTTGAAGTCTTCCGCAAATGTGAGGTAAACATTTCCCTTTTTTATGCTATCAATCAATTGCCTAGGTTTGCTAAATTCCTTAAAGAGATATGCACCCCTAAGATAACTAAATCATTGAGGAATGTTGAAAAAATTAAAATCGGTGGACAAGTGTCGGCTCTCTTTCAAAATAAATTACCTCCTATCCTAGGTGATCTTGGTATGTTCATTATCCCTTGTGCCATAGGTGAAAAAGTTTTTGGAAAGGTAATGATAGACCTAGGAGCCTCTATTAATGTAATTCCCTACTCTTTATACAAAACTCTTAACTTAGGGACTTTGCATGAAAACTAGGGTGATCATACAACTAGCCGACCATTCCCAAGCTATTTTGAAATGACTAGTGCGAGATGTATTGGTTAAAGGGATAAACTAGTTTTCCCCACAGATTTTTATATTCTTGATATGTCGTATGATGAGAGTGCACCCCCTATCTTTTTAGGGAGACCATTTTTGAAAACGGCAAGAACTAAGATCGATGTGCATAGTGGTTCATTAACCTTAGATTTTGATAGAGAAAAAGTAGGTTATGAGATCAACAGAGATAAAGAGCTTCCCAAGGATAAAGTGTCTTTCCATGGTGTCACTGTACTTAAAAGTTTGCATGAGCCTCACAATGAACTTGAACACTTCCACATGATTGACTTTTGAAGTTGATAATGGAATGAGTAAGGAATCTAAGTGAATTTCTAGTACTTTGAACAAGGTCAATGTTGCATATGCGAATGTCTCTAGTACTAACTTGTAGCGAGTGAAGAAGGGGTTGAAGAAACATCATCTAAACCCCCTTCACTCCAAGGAGTCCCCAAAACCACCCAAAAAGGGACAAGTCACACAAGTCCATTTGGATCTGATGGTGAAGTTTAAGGCTAGACAATGTTAGAGACTAACACATGTGGAGACAAGAATGGGTGGAATCACGGATGGTGATTCCGGAGACCCAAGGAATGTTTTGAGAAGAGCTTGATAAAAAGGAAGTCCGACGATGTTAAATAAACTTGGTTTTGATCATCCTGATAGTCATTTGTGACATTCCGTTGATGTAATTGTGATCTCCTTTTTGTTAAGAGTTGTGGAGATTTGTTGTTTTAATTGGAATTCATGATTGATTTTTCTTATTTTTATTTTGAATTTTTTTGGGATACTATTACGCTTGGTTTGCATAATTTTTTTGCAGGGAGCCTATGGTTTTGAAGAAAAAGGAGTGAGAAAAATGGGTGAGCAACTGGGGCTAGAAGAAGTTCAACTCACGAACCGTATAGAAGTGTAAGGTTCGCGATGCTTACACACTCCTCCATCTCCAAAGTACCAAATTCCCTCCCTACCACCACTAAATATACCCCTAACCTATCAACCCGCGACACACTTGAAACACACAATTTAAAACCAAAGAGGTATCTCTCTCCTCTATTGCAATTTCAATGCTCTATTCGATTTGTTGTGCATGATAGTAGTTGTTATTGAACCTTTATGATGGAGGTTGTGGGGAGAGTATATTGTGGTTATGGTAGTTTGTCCATTAGATCTTATAGTTATGCTACTAAGAGTGTTTTGGTGTTTGTTACACATCATACATATTCTCTCATTTTCCATCCTGGACATATGCTCTAGAATGTTTATTTGCATTGAGGACAATGCAACATTTAAGTGTGAGGAGGAGAATAAGATGATACTTTTGATTAGTAGTTATTTTTTTTGTAGCAAGTAGCTCTTTTGAGAGCATTTGTAATGAAAAAAAAAGAAAAAAATTGAAAAAAAAGAATAGAAAACTCCCCGCTAAGTTGAAAATCCGAGAGGGCAAATTAGGCAAAATTGGGGGCCCGGATAGGTAAAAAACCTGAAAGGGTGACCTATGCAAAATGAGAGGCCAAATGATGTGGAAAAAGGTGAGGGTGAACCTTGAAAAAAATTTGTGAAGCTGGGATGAAAATCCAAGAGGGCTCATAGGTAAAATGAGAGAAAATGAGAGAAATTGAAAAATTTTATGCTTCTCTTCATTTGTCTATTTTATGACTTCTTTTCTAGAGTAAGCTAGTTTTAAACTTGTATTGTATACCTCACCTTTGATTGGTATGATAGTTGTTTAGACTATCTTAGACTTTGGGATGTGAGAGTGTGAGAGATTCTTATGTCTTCGGGATTAGGGTAGTCTAGGAATATGATGTTGGATGTTTTGGGGAAACTTTTGCATGCTAGCTTACGCTTAGATCTTTGCTTATTCTTGTTTACTCGAGGACGAGTAAAGGTTTAAGTGCGGGGAGGTTTGATAAAATGTCAAATGCATGTATTTTCCAAAGTATTTAACATCTCTTTTGTCATCTTTTGGTTGGAAGATTGCTAGATTTAGAAAGGTTTACATCATAAGGGGTTTAGATGACCATTTTGGATTTTCATATCTAAATCCTTCATTTTGTAACCTATTTATCGTCTAATAAATTTTTGGTCCAATAAATTTTTGGTCCTTACGAGCGTCTAGATTCCTTTTTGTAAGCTTAATTTGTAGATTGCTTGTAAGCACTTTGGATTGGTTTAGTGAAGGTCATTTGCAAGGATAGTAGAAGATTGAAGGTCACGAGTCAAAACGTGGTAGAAGATAGAAGATTGGAAGAAGGCCAAATTTTGTTTGGTAGAAAAAGGAAATTCAGCTACTCTATTGCGGGCCGCAACAGAAGTCAAGAAGGTTGATGGCGGTCAGCAGCTTCATTGCGAGCTGCAGCCTCACTTACGGCCCATAGCGAGTGTCAAACAGGCTTAGGATACAGTCAGCAAGACCAGTGCAGACCGAGCCTCACTTGCGGTCCGCAGCAAACATTTTGGCCCAGATAAAAGCTGATTTTCAACTTTTAATTTGCTCTCTCCCTTTACTCCCTCATAACTCCATTCGAACTACTCTCTCAAAAACCCCAGTTCCACATTTATTTTTCATCTTTTCTTCTATATTTACCATGGATTATTGTTATTTTGTTATGGGTTTAGCGAATCTAGGCTAAATACACTCTTTGGAGCAATTGGTAAGCATTTTTAGTATGAATTTGTGAGATTTAATTTATCCTATTTTGTGCTTTGATTATCAAGTATATTTAGTGCTTTCTTTTGTGATTGATGCATGATTTAGACTAGGGTGATCAACTAGTTGAAGATTGTGGGTTAGTTATATGCTAGGTTTTTGGTCAAACTTGGAAGACTTTGACTTTTAGTCAACTGATTATTGTTAGTCAACACTAGGTTGTAATTACGAGTGAAAACTAATTATGATTATTGGTGGATGGAAATTTTTTGATTTAAGATGAAATTGAATGGGTATAACTAATTATCAACGTGGCTCACTAATAACGATTAGCATGAAGGCCAATCCTCGTGGTCGTTATCAGTAGATATACTTGTGCTATCTATATGTTTCTCATTTGTAGGACCTTGTGGTAGTTATATTGGGTCTCCAAGTGTATTTATATCCTTAGGGAGGTCTATGATGCCGATCGTCTAGGGTGACCTAATGGTAAGGGTTATTGTGTAGCGGCGATTGCCACTTTAACTATAATCAAGGAGAGGCAAGAAATATCTACACTTGAAAGGTGTTGATAAGTTC
The DNA here is from genome assembly GCA_037428765.1 of Rubia yunnanensis. Taxonomy (NCBI): domain Eukaryota; kingdom Viridiplantae; phylum Streptophyta; class Magnoliopsida; order Gentianales; family Rubiaceae; genus Rubia; species Rubia yunnanensis. The sequence goes on along the minus strand of CM075063.1, from coordinate 41,457,780 downwards.
TCCACAATATGTGGTTAATGCATAAAAATCGGATAATTAATTGATGATCAAAGGATGACAAGAAATGTAAACCAATTGCGCCCAAGACTCGTTATAATCTTAGTTACGTTATTTGTGCTATTTATGATCATATTTGCATCGTTCTTTCTAGTTGTTTGTTAATTTAGTTACTTTAAGTAGTCGTAGTGTTTTTCCAAAGTCAAACCCCCCACTTTGTTACCACTCACGTAGAGTGACTTCTTGGTGTGCTTTTCAATTACATTTAACACTCAATAAAATCTCATTTCCTCGTGGACGACCCCGTCTTACCACTAGCTACTATTTAGTAGTTAGCTGTAACTTGGGCTTATAAATACTATCATTGAGAGGCACGACTATAGCCTCCCCCCATCTCTCATTTTGGTCATTCTACTATTTCTATTGAACATACTGCTTCTCCTTTACATTTACATAATATTCTTCATGTTCCCAATATTTCTAAAAATTTGCTTAGTCGGTCTAAACTTTCTCGTTATAACAATATCTTTGTTGAACTTTATTCGGATTTTTGTCTTGTCAAGAACCCGTATGGTCAGACACTTCTAAGGGGAACCGTTGAGAACGGTCTCTACCGCCTTCCACACCATCATATTGTGTCCTCTTCTTCCAGTTCTTCCCCTGCTGCCTGCCTTAGTGAGCGCACGTCTCTTTAACGATGCCATCACTGGCTGGCTCAATCTCATGAAATAGTTCTTCGTCGCTTAGTCTCTAGTCAGAATTTGCCAGTGTCATTCAATAAATTGGACTCAGTTTGTGGTTCTTGCCAACTTGGTAAGAGCCATCGACTGCCCCTTCCTAGATATGTGTCTTCTTTAAAATCATTTGATTTGATTGATTCTGATGTGTGGGGGCCTTCCCCTAAACTTTCCACTAATGGCTTTCGTTACTATATCAGTTTTATTGATGATTGCACCAAGTTTACATGGATTTACTTCATTTATGCAAAATTACAAGTCTTACCCATTGTTGAATTGTTTCTCAAACTTGTTCAAACTCAGTTTTCCACACATATAATTATATTTTCAATCTGATTGGGGTGGTGAATACCGCAATGTTTCCACCATTCTTGAGTCTCTTGGAATTCGTCACCAAATTTTGTATCCCTATCCCCCTGAAAAAAAATGGGTTGGCCAAACGCCAAAATCGTACCATTGTGGAGAAAGGTCTTTCTCTACTCGCTCACTCCAACCCCCTTGTCAAGTTTTGGGAACATACATTTCACACATATGTCTATCTAGTCAATCACACAATTACTCATGTTCTTGATCACAAATCCCCTTATGAATGTCTCTATGGAAAAACCCCAGACTACAGATTTCTCAAGTCCTTTGGATGCCTCTGCTTTCCTTTCCTACGTCCCTACACTACCAACAAGTTAGAATATCAATCTCTTCCTTGTATCTTTCTCGGCTATAGCTCCATACACAAAGGCTATCTCTGCTATCATATACCAAGCTCTCGCATGTATGTCTCTTGATATGTTGTCTTCGATTAGTCGGTCTCCCCCTATCCCAGTCATCTTAACCCACCCACTGCGCCTCCCCCCTCTCCCAACTCTGTTTCACTATCCACTCTTGAGGAAGCTGCTTCGATCTTTCCATCCATGTTGGCTGTGCGAAACCCATCTAGGCCGACTGTCATCACCTCTGTCGACCATTCCACAAGCAACCCTTCCCCTACCTCTTCATCTTTGGCTCCATCCTCCTTGCTAGAACCGCACTCTACTTCATTATCTTCCGACCCTTTCTCTTCACTCTTCCCACCTTCTTACCCCAATGCCCCAGGCTGGTTTCGTCCTCCTGACAACTCCAGCCATCAGATGACTACTCGCTCTTCCACTCACTCTCTCAAACCCAAATCACTTCTCTCCACTAGACATCCTATACCTGTTGCCTTCTTTGCTTCTTCTGAACCCAAATACTTCCATCAAGTCTCAAAATATCACAACTTCCATCATGCAATGCAACTTGAATATGATACCTTAATGAGTAATTGGACGTGGGACCTAGCCCTCATCCGTTGGGTGCTAATATTGTTGGTTGTAAGTGGGTGTACAGGGTAAGCAGAAGCCAGATGGCATGGCTGATCGCTACAAGGTGCGTCTTGTTGCCAAAGGTTTTCATCAGGAGGTTGGCATTGATTACTTCGACACATTCAGCCCGGTTGTTAAGTCCACTACTATTCGCCTGGTCTTAAGCTTGGCAGTTTCTTCTAGCTGGCCCCTTTGACAGGGTGATGTGAACAATGCCTTCCTCTATGGTGATCTTGCTGAGACAGTCTTTATGGAGCAGCCTCCTAGGTTTCTTATGACCGACAAGCCCTCTCATGTCTGCAAACTCTGCAAGGCTCTCAATGGTCTCAAATAGGCTCATAGGGCATGGTTTCACAAACTCACTACATCTCTGACTCGCCATGGTTTCAAGTCTTGTATTTCTGACCCCTCTCTCTTTCTAAAAAAGGCTAGATCGGATGTTGTGTATGTTCTCATCTATTTTGATGACCTTATCATTTCGCATGCCTCGTTCATTGATGAGTTTGTCCGATCTCTTCACCGTGACTTCTCTCTAAAGGACCTCGATACTCTTCACTATTAATTGGGGATTGAAGTCACTCCATTTGGGTTGGGAATTCAATTCCCACAGAAGAAGTTCACTTGCGACATCCTAGAGCGAAGTAATATGACTAGTGCTCGCCCTATATCTTCTCCCGTCGAACCTCGATATCGCCTGATTGTCTATGGGATTCCATTATCTGATTCGACTTTGTACCAGAGTATTGTTGGTGCCTTGCAGTATGTCACTCTCTCTTGCCCTGAGATATCTTATGCTGCCAACCACGTGTGTCCGTTCATACACTCTCCCACCGAAGCTCACTGGTGTGCGGTCAAACACATTCTCCGCTATATGAAAGGCACTATCTCATCTGGCTTGGTTCTTCAGAAAGCTCGTGACTCATCTTAGTGTCTTTCTCTGATGCCGGCTGGGCGTCCAACACAGATGACTGTAGATCTCAACACGGGTTCGTAGTCTACTTCGGTGGAAATCTCATCAGCTTGTCGTCTCACAAGCAAAAGGTGGTTCCTTGATCTAGCACTAAAGCTGATTACAGAGCCATTGCATTTGCTACTGCTGAACTCATTTGACTTCAATAGTTGTTACAGGAGATGTCTGTTCCAGTTCAACGGTCCTCCGATTCTCTTATGCGATTATCTCAGTGCCACTTTTATGTCTGTGAATCTAGTGTTTCATCAACGCTCCAAGCACATCAAGATTGACTACCACTTCATTCGTGATCAAGTGGCTTGTGGTGAGCTTGTTGTTCGTCATGTTCGTGCCCTTGATAAGATTGCCAACATTTTCACCAAGCCTGTCGGTAACCATCACTTTGTCACTCTTTGAGACAAACTTCATGTCCATCCCCACTCATGAGCTTGCGGGGGGTGATAACGTAAATAGAGTCTGTATATATGACAAGTAGATATCTTGTACCAATCAATTCCTGACTCAAAGTGATTCATTCTTATCTTGTATAGTCTACTTATACGACTTCTTCAGTGACTGAAAATCAACACAGAGATTATTCTCATTTCTCTTCCAAGATTCACACTCTCGTGAGTCGGGTTGGGCGTTTTGGTCTCTCTCAAGTCAATTATTGAAACCAACCAACAAAAGGTGTTTGGTTGTGTCTTGAATTCACAATTTCAAATTATATACGATGGGCAAATGGTAGCAATGAAAGCGACACGAATGCCATAGAAAAGAGAAACGAAATCACGTTCTCGTTTTGATAGGAAAACATGGAGTACGTTTTATTTTACCTTTTGACTATTGGTTTTTGTTTATGACTTCGTAGAGTTACATATAGAAAAATGCACATTAAATTTTGTGGATCACTATATCTCACCCTGTATTTTACTATTCTCGCCCTAATACGTATATAGTATGTATTTTTAATTTAATTTCAATAACTAAATTAAATTAAATTTAGATTGAATTAAATTTAGATTAGATTAAATTTAGATTAAATTAAATTTAAAAAGAAATCCGGGCGCCGCCGCCGGACCGCCGGACCGCCGGAATCCACCGCCGGACCGCCGGAATCCACCGCCGGACCGCCGGAATCCGCGCCGGACCGCCGGAATCCGCGCCGGACCGCCGGAATCCGCGCCGGACCGCCGGAATCCGCGCCGGACCGCCGGAATCCGCGCCGGACCGCCGGAATCCGCGCCGGACCGCCGGAATCCGCCGCCGGACCGCCGGAATCCACCGCCGGACCCCGCGGATTCCGCCGCCGGACCGCCCTACGCCGGCTCCGGTTCGCCACCGGCTGGGCGCGAGGCGCCGCGGAGCGGCTCGCCACGGCCTGGGCGCGAGCCGTGGCGGGCTCCGCTCGCCACGGTCTGGGCCGTGGTCCGGTCGCCACCGCCCGGCCGCTTGCCACCGCCCGGCCGCTCGCCACCGCCCGGCCGCTCGCCATCGACGGACCGCGAGCCGCCGCCGGTCCGCTCGCCACCGACAGGCCGCGAGCCGCCGCCGGACCGCTCGCCACGGGTTGGGCGCGAGCCGGACCTGCGCCGCTCGCCGTGGCCTGGGCTCGAGCCACCGCTCGCCGTGGCTTCGGCGCGAGGCGGGCGCGGTACGCTCGCCAGGGCACGGGCGCGAGCCGGACGCGCCTCGGCTCGCCGTGGCCTGGGCGCGAGCCGTGCGAGGCTGCATCCCAAAATTCGACTGCTATAAATGAGCTCGGATTCTACTGATTCTGAGGGTACTCGAAACTTTTTGCTATGCAAGACGAGCAAAAATTACTCCGAAAAGGGTGTTAGAAATTCCATGTCTTCGGAGGTAATTTTACTAATTAGTTTTCTGTCCATAAGTAGTTGTTAAATTTAATATTTTTTGCCGTAGAAATTTATGCTCGTCTTTGTGTTTTAATTTGTTAACCGTTACGTAGAAATTATTGCACATTTACCTCCTATGAATTTATCTCCTATTAATAGCAGTAACGTTAGTTTTGTTGTTAATTTTGTTACGTAATGTTGTTTTTAATTTATGTACAATAATTTATGTCCTATTAATTATTGTAACGTTAATTTTGTTGTTTTGTTAATTTTGTTATTTTGTTAATTATTGTACCGTTAAGTTACGTATTTTTACGTTATTTTGATATTTTAATTTGTTGAAATGTAAGAATGTAATATTAATTCTAGCCACAATGTTATTTCATTTTTTTTCCACTACATGTATGATTTAGCTGTTACTGAGAGATGGCGGAGTGCCAGCCTCAGGTCCATTAGGAGGATAGTTCGAAATGGAAGAATGTAATTTTAGTTTAGGGAGTTAATTTGTGTACGGGAATTTTATAACTGTAATGGCATTTCATGTACTATAATTTTATCTTTATGTTCTCTTCTTTAAGTATATGTTTTAACGTTTTGACTGTAATTTTATCTTTATGTTCTCTTCTTTAAGTATATGTTTTAACGTTTTGACCGTAATTTTATCTTTATGTTCTCTTCTTTAAGTATATTTTTTAACGTTTTGACTGTAATTTTGTCCTTATTCGTTCGTATGTAAGCGTTAATTGATGACATCATTGTCGTTGGTGTAGCAGTTGAGTGTAACTAATGACTTGATGTTTATTGCTGTTTAAGGATGACAATCAGTCATGTGAAGCTGCTGCAGGGCGGAATGGATACTCTCCATTTGCCACCTCAGCTGTGTTCCCTGATGTTGCCGAGGCTTATTCCCACCTGCAACGGATTGCTCTGCAGGTGGGATTTGAACTTGTCACGGGGTCCTACAAACAGAATAGGAATGGTCCCCTGAGGTTATATTGCATTTGCAATCGGGGCCGAAAGGATAAGGATGTAGATACGAGCGAATCTGATGTAGTCCGACGGAGTAGCAGCTCGACCAGAAGTTGTGACTGCCCATTCGCGATTGTCCTGAAACAGAGAATCACGGGGGATGGTTGGAATGTAGTGCCGTGCAAGGATCCTAGACGAGGGATGCACAACCACTCTTTCTCAGTGTACCCCGAGGGTCATAGACAGAGCAGCAAGCTCCATGCGGACGCGAAGCAAATGATCAGAGATTTGACAGATTCAGAAACAGCCCCAAGGCATATCAATGCCAGCCTCAGTAATTCGTTTCCGGACCTGCATCAGAACATTAGGCAGGTGTACAATGAGAGATCGACATATGTAACAGAAAGGCGAGGCGGGCGCAACACAGCGGAGAATTGTTTGCATCTGGCCACCGCGAAAGGGTATGTCACTAGTCACCGCTCAGCAGGTGATGGTACTTTGACTCATTTATTCATGGCCAATCCCGATGCTGTTGTGGCATTTCGCACGTTTCCGTGGGTTGTGGCCATCGACTCAACGTACAAGACCAATCGCTACGGCATGCCATTCATTGAGATGGTGGGGATGTCCCCTTGCAACACAAACTTCCTGATTGCCTACGCAATTGTCGTTGATGAAACGGCAGATACCTATGAGTGGGTGCTGAACGCGCTGAAGGACTTGCTTGTGGATGGACCGTTCCCTGAGGTTGTGGTCACCGATCGGGAGATGGGACTGATTAGGCCACTTCGGACTGTGTTTCCAGAATCGAATCATTTGCTCTGCACCTGGCATATTAACAAGGATGTGGAGGCACGTGTTACTGTGCTGACAGGGAATAAGAGGAACGGGGCAGCGTTCAAGAATGGTGCATGGTTCCGGGTTTGCAATGCGTCCACCGTTGCAGAGTACGAAACCGCCTTGGTAGATATGAGGGCTGGATAGTCTTGGAGCGAGGCTGTTATTAGTTACGCTGAGACGACGTGGCTCACCCCCCATAAGGAGAAATTTGTGAGGGCATGGACGAACAGATTGCTGCATTTCGGGAACACAACTACATGCAGGGTCGAAAGTGCACACTCGTCATTGAAAGGGTGGTTACAAACGTCGACTGGTTCACTGGACACGGTATGGAGGCGTGTCGACCTGCAGATAGCCCAGCAGATTACTGTGATCAAGACCGGCCTGGAGAAATCAAGAACGTGCATTGGAAGATTGCACCGTAGGGCCCTTTTCAGCAACTTGAACAACAATGTGTCCAAATACTGTCTGGATAAGTTGACGGTCGAGTCCGGGAGGATTGATGCACTCGGAGCACAGGTATATGCATACTGTGGCTGTGTGCTGCGCTCGACACACGGAATACCGTGCGCATGCATCATGGCAGGGGCAGTTGCTGAAGGAATCCCCTTGTACTTGGACGACATTCATCCGCTGTTTAAGAGCCTGGCATTGGGTGATCACGTGCGGAGCACGGAAAACATTGCGAGGGCCGAACAAGATCAGTCGCGGTTCAACACTCTGTTGGAGGAACTGGAGCGCAGCGACCCTTCGGTCCGCCGACGAGTTTCATCCTACATAGATTCGCAGTTGCGTCCGGAGGAGAGCGGCATTGCCGAGCCGGACAATTGTACTAGTGCACGTGGGAGACCAAGCGAGCAGGTCCCCCGGTCAAGATCAACCCGACGTTCACCGAGCTACCACGAGCACGTGAACAGGCGATACGGGAGTAGTTCAAGATCCCCGGGGCGTGCTTCAGGGAGCGGTCGCCGGCACGGTAAGTACAAGCACCATTCTTCCTAATGAAGTCCGCCTGAACAAGATATTAATCTTAATGTTTTCTCCTCCAGCGACATTCCCGTTCCTCGAAAGTGTCCCCCACATTGTCGGGCGTTACATCGAAGGCTGGAACGATGTCGAGAGTGATGGAAACTGTGGCTTTAGATGTGTTGCTGATGTGTTCCACGTAGACGGTGAAGGTGAATGGTCTGCAGCACGTTGGGCAGTATTTAACGAGATTTCGGCACATTGGCCTGACTATGTTCCCATATACGGTTCGAAAGATAACGTTCAATTAGCCAGAGCCCGTATACACCACACCAGAGGTCCATGTGGTCCAGAGCATTGGTTTACGGTCATTGCAGACATGTTTCCTGTCGCCACCTACTACAACACGGCTACAGTTTTATATTACATTTAGAGAATGGGTCGGCAGACTATTGCTGTACAGTCCTCCCACTGAGGGCAGGTGGGGGCGAGGATGGAACAAGGAAGGAGCTACACATTGTATACGTTCGCAGTGCAAGCCATTTCGTCCGGATCCACGTGAAGGAAAACTGTCCCATGCCCCCCGTGGTTAATCTGTGGACCACGTTGAGGAAGTCTGATGTCGTAGGTTGGGAGTTACCCTTTCGTAGGAGGATAAGGGCTTGGACAAGAGCATACTCTGAGAGTAATTAACTGTTACCCTAGCCACGTCTCATCGGCGGGTCGCTTCCTCAATAACTAAATTAAATTAAATTTAGATTGAATTAAATTTAGATTAGATTAAATTTAGATTAGATTAAATTTAGATTAGATTAAATTTAGATTAGATTAAATTTAGATTAGATTAAATTTAAATAAATTAAATTAAATTTAAAAATAAATCCGGGCACCGCCGCTGCCGGACCGCCGGAAACCGCCGCCGGACCGCCGGAAACCGCCGCCCGTCCCGCTCGCGCCGAACGCGTGGCGAGAGGCGCCCGTCCCGCTCGCGCCCAACGCGTGGCGAGCAACGCCCGTCCCGCTCACGCCCAACGCGTGGCGAGCGCGCCCGTCCCGCTCGCGCCCAAGGCGTGGTGAGTAGCGCCCGTCCCGCTCGCGCCCAAGGCGTGGCGAGTTGCGCCCTTCCCGCTCGCGCCCAAGGCGTCGCGAGTAGCGCCCGTCCCGCTCACACCCAAGGCGTGGCGAGCGGGGGACGCTCTGGCTCGCGCCCGGTCCGTGGCTAGCGGACCGGGGCCCTTTCGCGGCCAGGCGGTGGCGAGCCGGAGACTCCGGCGGTCCGGCGGTTTCCGGCGGCGGTTTCCGGCGGTCCGGCGGCGGCGCCCGGATTCATTTTTAAATTAAATTTAATTTATTTAAATTTAATCTAATCTAAATTTAATCTACTCTAAAATCAATTCAATTTAGTTATTGAAATTAAATTAAAAATACATACTGTATACGTATTAGGGCGAGGATAGTAAAATACAGGACGGGATATAGCAACACCCTAAATTTTCCCAGTATTATTATCCTTTGCCGTTGGCTAGCTAGCATCACACTCCCTATGTTTCATTTTAAACCGTGATTTTAATATTTGACACATAAATACTACTCCCTCTGTCCCAGCCAAATCTGCACACTTACTATTTCGAGGTCAAAGTTGTTAAAATTTGACCACATATTTGAGTAGATATATGAAAAATAATATTATCGTATGATATATTGTTAGATTCGTCATAACATGTAGTTTCTAAATATCAATTTTATATGTGTCATTATTGTCCGTAGTTACATATATTTACAGTCAAACATGTTTTTTGGAGACCGTGAAAAAGATTCTGTGCAAATTCCCCTGGGACGGAGGGAGTATTAAACTTTGATATCGTATTTAAATAGATATAAATAATATTATTATTATATGTGATATTGTTGGATTCTTCGTAATAAATATTTCCTAAATATTAACTTTTTATTTGTTATTTTTCGTAGTTAAACATATTAACGGTCAAACATGTTTCTTGAACACCGTAAAAAAAAATTCTATGCAGATTAAGCTGGGACGGAGGGAGTACTTGAGTAAGAAGAAATAATACAAATGTCATTTGAGGTATTGAATTGTACTTTATCCGTCCCACAATAAACTTCCTACTTTACTTTTTGGGACAATCCACTATACTCTTTCTATTTCTAAACTTTCTACATTTAGCCATAAATAAGTGATCTAACTTTTCATTTCATTTGATTTATGCAGGTCAATTCTCATCACCTATTAAAAAGATGCCACATAGACTTGTTTTAAAGTTTGTGCAAAAAATAAATCAGAACTTTAAAATGGGACAGAATGAGTAATAAATTTTAGAGTTAAGTGCTCATATGATTCTATGTTTTGGTCGAAAGTACCAATATGACCCTGTGAAGTTAGAAAGTGCTATTATAACCCTAATATTTGCTTGAATGTGCTAATGCAACCCTGAAGGCCTGAATTTGGCTAGAATTATGTGAATTGATTATTATACCCTTGTTTAAAAAAATTAAAATTTTAAAAGATGTGAAAGGACAGTTATACCCTGTTAACCAAAAAATATCCCTTTTTCCCTTTTGTCTTCTTAGAGCATGGGCAATGGGTTTTTTAACATTTAAAAACCGCTCTAAAAACCAAAAACATCCACAGTAGTAGTTTTTAGGCCGATTTCTTGTTAAGAAACCAGCCCATAGTTTCCAACTAGGGAACCGGTTAAGAAACCGGTTCCGTCAGCTTTGTCAGGCCGTGTCACACGGCCTCTTGCAGCCAAATTTTTTTTTTGGTGAGTGGGACACGTGTCACCCATACATTGGGTCATGTGTCCCACTAAAATGCTGAATATATTTTTTTGGTAAATAGAGGGATACGTGGCACCCTCTGGTTGAGCCATGTGTCCATATCTTTGTTTTAATTTATTTTTTTTAAAAAACCTGATTTTTTATTTTTAAATTTTAATTTTAAAACGTTTTAAAATTAAAAATATTGAATGATTTTTTATTAAAATTTGGAATGATTTGGAATAAAAATTTGGAATAATTTTTGAGAAAATTATTGAAGAAAAATTATTGAAAAAATCTGGAATAATTATTGAAAAAAATGAAATTCAATTTTAAAAATTATAATGTATTATTAAATTTTACATTCAACTCATTTAGGGTAGACAAATTTATTTAAATTAAATGTTAATAATAAAATTAATGAGTATGATAGAGAAAATCAAGTGGGGTACATAAATAGTAAAAAGTGGTTTCTTACCATTGTGGAGAAGAAAATGTGTGGTTTCTTAAGTGATTTCTTAAAATGAGGTGGAAGAGAGAGAATGAGAAAAATAATATATTTAATTGGTAAGAAACCGATAACGGTTTCTACCATTGCATATTCTCTTAGGTTTTAAGGTAGGGATGAGCCTGAGTTGGGTCTTAGAGCATGTGCAATAGTAAAAATTGCTATCGATTTTTTACCAATTAAATATATTATTCTTCCATTCTCTCTCTTCCACCTAATCTTAAAAAATACTTAAGAAACCACCATTTTTTATCCCCACAATGGTAAGAAACCACTTTTCACTATTCATTGACCTCACTTGATTTTCTCTATTCTACTCATTAATTTTACCATTAACATTTAATTTAACTTATTTTGTTCACCCAAAACAAGTTGAATGTGAAATTTAATAATACATTATAATTTTTATTAATAGAATTTAATTTTATTTAAAAAATATAAAACAATATATTTTTTTATTTATAATTTTCGTGATTTATGATTTTAAAATGAAATAAAATTTCTTTTTTCTTGTCATGAAATTGTTAAATATTTTTTTATATGTAATAAAGAATAAGATATATTGATTTTATAAAAATAAGTTAAAAACATGACATTAGAAAGGCCAACTATAACGAGAAGATAAATTAAAATAAATACTGAAATGATAAAATATTTGATCTAGTCGGACCAATTATTACGAATTGAAAATAGAAATAAGGATCTAGTGTGACAAATTATTACAACTATGAAACTGAAATATTGATCTAGTCTGACCAATTATAACTAATAGAAAACAAAAAAACATGGATGACAGAACCATACCGACATGCTAATTTTGACCACCCAAATATTGGTACAGATGTTCAGTTAGGTCGTTTCAATTGGTCATGTTTAGCTCTGTTGCGTACTTCCCTCCAATTTTGTTAGCATGCCGCTCCGCGTTGTAATGCCAAGGAGAGTCGTCGATTTGGTCATAATCACCTGGTTGAACCCGCAACCCATAGGTATCTCTTTCATCTCCGACTATCATGTTGTGCAGTATGATACAAGCTATCATAATTTCACCCAACGTTTCTATGTTCCAGTACTTGGCTGGGTTAAGGATCACGGAGAACCGGGCCTGTAAAATACCAAAAGCACGTTCGACGTCTTTCCTGTAACTCTCTTGATGCTTTGTGAACAGTTATTTCTTGGGATCATTTGGAGCCGTATATGCTGGCATGAACGTCGAACGTGTTGAGGTAGAAGTGTTGGAATTGAAAGTGGTGTGGTTTAATTGGGTGAATTGGCTCTATTTATAAGAAGAAAAAAAAGAGCCGTTCAAAAAAATTCCACACATTAACATTTCTGAAATTAAAAATTTTAAAATTAAATTTCCATTTTTTTAAAAAAATAGCCATTGGGACACATGTCACCATACGGTTGGGACACGTGTCCCATTTAAAGAAAACACAGATTTGCCCATTGAGATAGACACGGGTTGCCATATAATTGGGACACGTGTCCCACTAATTTTTTGAATCCCTCCTCCTGAAAATTGAAATCTATTTGACTCGTGGCCCAATCAGAAGGTGCCACGTGTCAACAAATTTAAAACAAAAAAAGGTTTCCGCTAGTGGGACACGTGGCCCAATGTATGAGTGACACGTATCCCACTCATCCAAAAAAATTTGGGCCGCATCAGGCGGCCCTGTGCCATGTGCACATGCGCTGACAGAACCGGTTTCTTAACTGGTTCCCTAGTTGGCAACTATGAGCCGGTTTCTTAACAAGAAACCGGCTTAGAAACCACCACTGTTGGTGTTTTTGATTTTTAGAGCGATTTTTTAAATTTAAGAAACCTCCAGTGCACTTGCCCTTATGCTTATCTTATCTGTGATTCCCTGCACGTGGTCACCACATTTTCCGTAAGAAAAATGGAAGAGGAATTAGAGCAGCCCAACCACAGGCAAATGAGGGGTTAAAAGTGATTTTTCTTTTAGGTGGAGGGATGAGGAGTGTGGTCACATGCCGCTAGGGTTGGTCATGAATTGGGGTGGGTCAGCTGTCCCGACCTAAATTGATCCAAAATTTAGGGTCAAATAGGTCGGTTTGGGTCAAAATTTTCATAATTTTGGGTTAAATTGGATCGGACTGGGTCATGGGTCGGCCCAAATCAATCCAAATCGACCTAAATCATATAAAAATAACATTTTAAAATTTTTTTTACTATTAGTTTAGCTTTATAAAAAAATATATTTTTTCAAGAATGTTAAAGTTTTTTGTGAAGTAAATTAATTGTGGATATGTTGTATTAAACTAATTATTATTTATAATATCTTTATTCAAGAAAATTGGGCAAAATTGCAAATGGATCAAAACAGATTGATTTGAGTAAAAAATTTGACCCGACCCGTTTTGACCTGACACACTTGACCCAACCCCAATCCAAATGGGTCGGGTCAAAACGGGTTGGGTAGGGTCAGGTCGGACAATTTGAACACCCCTACGTGTCACACTCCTAGAAGCTGAAGATATACTAAATCAAATCAAATCCAATCAAATCATTTTATCTCCTTATCAAATATCTGATTTTATATTTATTTTTTACAAAAATATATTTTTGTAGTAAAATTAAGTGCAATAAACTGCATTTTTCATCCCCTATTAATAGAGACCAATATTGTCATGGTTAGGGGTGTTCAAATATACCCGGCTCGCCCATTGATCGGTCCGACATAAAATAACCGGGCATATTTTAAATTTTTCGATCTGGGTACCCAACCCATAAATTTTGCATTTTACCGAATCCAGGTACGAGCCATAAATATACTGTTTTTGGGTACCCGGGATACCCGGTATATTTTAATATTTAATTATAATTAATATTAAATAAGATAATGTCTCAGATTTGTAAGTTACGGGTTGAGTAAGAAATAATTGAAAGCTAAAAACAGTTTAGTCCGTAAATATGCACACAAAAACATGTGCTATTGTGCAATATTTTTTTTTTTTGCTTAACATTACGAGTTTAATACTAAGTTCAAATGTAAGAAGCTTCAAGTTAAATAGAGCTCAAAACAAGCTAAAGATTTAACACAGGTTCAAGGCAAGCATGCAACTAAAGCAGCTTAACAATGTCGAACAACAAACTAGAAACATAAAATAATGTCACAAAAAGGCCATGTTCGAGTTCTCTAGAAAAGAGATGTTCCCTTTCCCTTCTTGTCTCCACCGATCCCAAAGTGCTTGCACCTCTTGATGGGATGCTGTGAAACATGCTTGCATCCCTGACATTGCAACCTCAACACGATCTTCTTGGTAGTCTTAGCCTTCTTGTGGAAGACGGGCTTGGTCTGTCCACCATATCTAGACTGCTTGCGATTGTAACGACGCTTTCCCTGAGCTGCAAGACTGTCCTTGCCCTTCTTGTATTGAGTCACCTTGTGCAAGGTGTGCTTCTTGCACTCCTTGGACTTGCAGTAGGTCTTCTTTGTCTTCGGAACGTTCACCATTTTCGTGCTACTGTGCAATAGGCCATGTTTCTGAACGGGGAAAACATGCATCTCTCTTATTAAACCTGAAATGGATATAATTTAAAATTGTTTGGTGCAGTATACTAATCACAAATTTGCTTGCTTACTTTATATTTTGCTTTCTTTTGTACACAGCCTATTGCATACATTTGGAAATTGAATTGTCTGGTGTACAAAGTTCTTTCATACTCAGAGCATGGGCAGTGGATTTCTTAAAAATTAAAAAATTGCTCTAAAAATTGAAAACATTCACAGTAGTGATTTTTAGGCCGATTTCTTGTTAAGAAACCGACACATAGTTTCCAACTAGGGAACCGGTTAAGAAACCGGTTCCGTCAGACACGCCAGCACATGCACATGGCCGCCTGATGCGGTCAATTATTTTGGGTGAGTGGGACACGTGTCACCCATACATTAGGCCATGTGTCACCCATACATTAGGCCACGTGTCCCACTCAAATGCTGACTATTTTTTTTGGTAAATAGAGGGACACGTGGCACCCTCTGGTTGGGCCACGTGTTCCTATCTTTGTTTTTAAATTATTTTTTAAAAAAAGCTGATTTTTTTTATTTTTAAAATTAAATTTTAAAATGTTTTTAAATTAAAAATATTGAATGATTTTTATTAAAATTTGGAATGATTTGGAATAATTTTTGAGAATATTATTGAAGAAAATTATTGAAAAAATCTAGAATAATTATTGAAAAAAATGAAATTCAATTTTAAAAATTATAATGTATTATTAAATTTTACATTCAACTCATTTAAGGTAGAAAAATTATTTAAATTAAATGTTAATAATAAAATTAATGAGTAGGATAAAGAAAATTAAGTGGGGTATATAAATAGTAAAAAATAGTTTCTTATTGTGGAGAAGAAAATGTGTGGTTTTTTAAGTGATTTTTTAAAGTTAGGTAAAAAAAAGAATGAGAAAAATAATATATTTAATTGGTAAGAAAGCGATTTCTACCCTTGCATATGCTCTTAGATCTATTTTTCTGCTTCTTCGATCTCATTTCTTCTTCTCCTTCTCGCTGCGGTGGGTGGCATTGGGGTCGGTGTAGGTTATGCAATGACGTGGGGTGGCTCGCGGTGGCATCAGATTAGGATTTTGCAGTGGCGTCAGATTACGGATTTGCGGGGTGGCGTCAGGGTGTGGCTGGGTGGGCCGTGTGTAGCTGTGGCTGGGTGGGCCGTGGGTGACTGTGATGGTGGGTGGCGTCGGGGTGGCGGAGCATTGTGGCAGAGCGGAAACCTAGCGGTGGGTGAGGGAGTAGGCGGAGTGGAGGAGCGGTGGTGGTGTGGGTTCAGTTGCGCAGATTTGTAGTGAAAATCTTGAAAGGGATGTCGCCGGATCAAGCGGCGTCGTTGCAGTGCACTGGAGAAACAGTATACGGCGCCGTTGCTATATGGGACATGGGAGTAATTTGACGGCGCCGGAGAAGCCTTGCTGCCCGGGGGGGAGACTCAGTTGGAGGTGTAGCCGATGTGTTTGTGCGAGCTGCTGGCCAGTTCCGACAAGGCTCAGGTGCCTACTGACGTTGCCAGAGCCACTGCTCTGCCTTCTGTTTGTAAGACGGGGAGAATCCGTTCAATTTTATTCAATCGTTCTATGGGATCGACGTAACAAACTGGTGGTGCCCATGGACATAATGGACCGGTGGTTCAAGAAGTTTCAGGAGCACGCGAAGCGGGACCCGGAGTACCTCAAGGGTTTCCCTTTGTTGCTCCAGAGAGAGGTATAATGTAGAGCTACTTCTAATTTTGTATGATGTTCTTGTTTGAGAATTTTGATTGATACGAGTTTGTAGGATTTGTGTGTTCTTCGTTGGAGAAGGAGGTTTAGCTCTTTCTTTTCGAAACCACATTTTTCTATGTCTAGTTTGAAGTCTAACTGCAATATGTGATCGATATCACAGTGGTGTTATGTAGCTCAGCAATTTACTGTGATTTGACTTGGATTGCTAGACATTGAATGGTGTTTTGTGTGAGAAATTATTCCATACAGTGGCTTAGTTTGTGCAACCAGAAGTCTTAGTATTAGTAAACCAAGAGGTTGTGGTATAGACTTATGACAGTGTAAACATATTCGATGTAGTATGGTATATGTTTTGTGTATGAAGTATTAGCAAGAAGAGAAAATGAGAAGCCCTTTTTAGGTAGAATTGTTTTCTTTTCTGTTTCATATTTGGTCTTATCTACTTGATTGTGGCAACTTGGATAAATCAGAACATTTAGTGATAGAAGAATGATAAGCAAGCTATCGTGTGTGTTCTGATCCTGTACATAGGCTTCAGACTTAGGTAATGTAGAAGTTTGTTCTTAGATTAATGTTTGTTTACGGAAGGTATTGGCGGACTCTTTCGGTCTTTCGAATGTCTGAACTGGATGGATTTTCTGGCAATGGTGGGAGTCGCGTTATGGTGGAATTTTTAGATCTGCCTATTGATCTTCCCAGCCCCGTCGCCCCCTTTGCTTGTAAGTTCCTTTTCACCCATTTTAATGCTTTGGTGCTTGCTGAATCAAACCTATCTTTGCTGACCTTGGATTTATTTTCTTTGCTTTTGATTTGGTGCTTTTCTTTGGTGCTTGATGAATCAAGCCTACCTTTGTTGACCTTGGATTTATTTTCTTTCATTTTGCAATTTGGTGCTTTGCTTTTCCAGATCCCAGCGACGGGCGGAAATCCAGATTCCAGTGGTGGAGATGGAGATCCTCCGGCGGTGGTGGTGGTAAAACGGGTGGAGGTGGTGCTGAAGATGGTTTTGAAGATTAAGAAGAAAAACCTTAGGGGTATTCTTGTTTTTAATGGTTTAGTTTTAAGATTAGGGGTATTTTAGTCCTTTTGTATTTGGTCAATGCTGGAAACTACAAAGTTAACACCGGAATAGTGCTAAAATGTTGTATCGGTACTTCTGATGCAAAAGATAGGGTTATGATAGCACTTTTAAACTTTACAGGGTTATATTGACACTTTTGATCAAATTATAGATAGATGTATTTTGCACTAAATTTTACCATATGTTTCATTAGTGGACATGTAATATAGGGTCTTAGATTGTGTGAATATAATTACCTCTTTTTCAGAACAATCTCGTTATTGAGTGACTGTATTAAATAATATTATATTTTATAAATAAAAATAAAAATATAATTTATATGAGATAATTTTTTTATGTTATAATGACTAACAGTTAGATCAATTAGAAAATATTCATTTCAATAACTTTTAAGATTAAATTATTATTTTATTCATTAATACCTTTAATAACGGGGATGTTTTAGAATCCATCCCATTATAATAATTGAATTAGCCAAAGGCTTACATTAGAGTGATCTTACAACTTGATACGGGATAATCCCATATACACAAATACAATAAAAGATAAAATTCAGAATAATAGTATTTGTGTCTTAATGAAAGGCATAGAAGATGACAAAATGATTCCGCTCTACCGTGAATCAAGCTTGACCTGAACAAATTATAATTTTTTATACGTTTCGATACATGTTAAAGATTTTTCAAAGTTATAGAAATCTCGTTGCAATAAATAAAAATAAACACCAAATCACCTCATCTAGCGGTTAGTCGGTGTAAAACAAAATTTTGTGTTTAAACAAATAATATATTTTTACATTTACACGAAATAATATATATATATATATATATATAGTAAAGATAATTTTTTCCAGAAATACTATCAACTATAAAAAATATATTAATAAAAATTTGAAATATA
The DNA here is from genome assembly GCA_037428765.1 of Rubia yunnanensis. NCBI lineage: Eukaryota > Viridiplantae > Streptophyta > Magnoliopsida > Gentianales > Rubiaceae > Rubia > Rubia yunnanensis. The sequence goes on along the minus strand of CM075063.1, from coordinate 41,439,605 downwards.
TATTCATAATTAATAACTATATAATAAATTGAATAATGTACATTTATATCCTAATCTATTGTCTGGTAAACAAGTGTTTACCAGGGTGTGCAACGCCTACCACAATTGCAAGACAAAGATTGCAAAAAAATACATGCAGGAGTGGAAGAAATTTGATGAACTCAAGAAATCTAAAGAATTTGGGTTAAGTGCAAAGACCAATTAAATTTCTTTTATCCATTATATTTACTGTTACATATGCCCGTGCTTGTCAATAACTTACTTATGTTCAATGAAGCGTGTTGGGAAGAAAGTGTGGGAAAAATCAATCTTGCTCAACGGTTCCGCTCTGTGTACTGTAGCTAGGTGCGATTTGACCAAAACGTTTCCTACTCTGTCGTTTCACCAATTTCCTTCTTCCTCATTATCAGCCATCAACTGATAACGGTCACTTTCCACCGCCGCTATGGCGGCTTCTGGCCGTGGTAACTACGGTGGAGGAAAATCCTTCCTTCAGGCCCTCGCTAACCGTCCTCCTCCTCTCTCTGAATCCCTCCCTTCCAACCCAGAGATCATCCCCAAAACTCAATATAAAGGGGATATAGCTTGTTTAGTTAGCCGTAGAGATGCTGACACCCTTTCTTCTCACTACCAAAATGCTCTCGTCGGAAAGTTTGCCAGGAGTAAGCGAACAATGACCCAGCTCAATGACTCTTTCGTCTCAGTGGGCTTCAAAGGAAAATTCCAGCTCGGATCAATCGACTTCCAGCATGTGCTTATTCGGTTTGAGGAGAAAGAGGACTACCATAGATTCTGGCTAAAAGGTCAATGGAGCTTCAACAATACACAAATGAAGGTACTTAAATGGACATCGGATTTCTCCCCGATGGCAGAATCATCTATTGTTCCGGTATGGGTTTCTATTCCATATGTCCCTATATACTTCTATAATACTGCTATGCTTCAAATCATGGGGAATCAAATTGGAAATTTTATCAAAGTAGATGCTGCAACTGCAGCACTCTCCAGGCCTTCATGTGTTAAAATGTGTGTTGAGGTTGATCTGAAAAAAAAGCTTCCTTCATTTATTAGAGTTGGTATTGAGGAAGATGGGAACGAATATAATGTGGTCAAACTTCCACTAGAATTTGAAAATATCCCTCCTTACTGTCATCACTGTAAATGTATTGGACATGATGATAACTGCTGTATCTATTTGCATCCGGAGCTAAAAAGAAATAGGTCACAGAGAAATGATAAAGTGGCTATAAATCTAGTGGAGCAATCAGATAATCAACAAGTAAGCAAACAGGCTCATGAATATGGCAATTCTAATCTTAACCAGATTGTTAATACTAAAGCTGGGAGCTCAGGAGTTTCTGTGATGGAAAAACAAAAAACCTTCTATGCTCAGAAATTTAAATATGTCCCTAAGAAACAGAATGTAAATGTCCCAGTTAATGATCAAGAACTAAATAAGACCACCTTAACCGAGGATAACCTTCTGATTGATAATGTGACTCCTGAGATTATATGTGAACAACTTCAGGTCGAAACAATTAAGGAAGATGATCCTTTCTCCTGTGATAACCAAAATATTCCCCAAAAGGTTAGTCACAAGGAGGATGTTTTTCAACTCCAATCACAGTCACCTGACTCTGATCAAAACTTTCCCATAGCATTGACCTCCCATACACCTTCTCCTGATCTTGGTGTCTCAGTACGATTGAATAGTCATTCACTATCTGCCCCTCCATTGCTTAGACCAGTTCTTGCTAAAGATGATTTACATAGCAAAAGGGGCAGGTCTTTCTCACCTCTCCATTCCATTATTGCTGCAAAAAACTTTATCTTCTCTCAGCAGAAAAACAAAGGTAACCGCTTTCTACTTCTGGCGGACGATGAAGCATCAAGTGAGGAAGCCTCCCATGGTCACTTTCCAAGACTCCCTGTACCTTCTGATCTCCAAGGCACCTCGGTTATCCAGGATTCTGCTGATAATGGTGCTGAACAGGTAAGCAAGGTTAGTTCCCCTGTCTCATCTCTTAGTCCTAGCAATCAGAAAAAAGACAAGGAACTAAGGAATAAATCTAAACAGAAAAATGAGTCTTTTTTCTCACAGAAAAATACTATCATGACTAGATCAAAAAGCTCTAGCAATGTTTCCTTATGAATAATACAATAGTTAAGATTAAAATGCTGGTTTGGAACATCAAGGGTATGGAAACATCCTTGTTAAGACTCAGTGATTTGATCAAAAGACATAATCTTAAGCTTATCTGCCTAATTGAACCTAAACATGATAACTTGCAGTGTGATTCATATAGAAAAATGTTGAAATATGATAACTGCATCTCAGCAAGTAATGGTCAAATTTGGCTCTTCTGGAACTCTAACTTACTCTTAACTGTTAAACATGATAATTTACAGTTCCTTGGAATCCAACTGAATTGTATTAATCTCCTTAAGTCCATGGATGTCTTCTTTGTTTATGGTCTCCGGACTAGGAATGGTAGAAAATCTCTCTGGTCTGATCTCAGCTCTTTTACTCACTCTGAATCCCTTTTCATTGGAGACTTTAATTGCATCACTACTATAAATGAGTACAAGGGTCCTTCTTCACTCAAACTGGGAAGTATTAAAGACTTTAATGATTTTATTCATTCAATGGCTTTAGAGGAACTTAACACTGTAGGTAACCTATTCACATGGACTAATAATAGGTTAAGGACTCCAACAGTTAAAAGATTAGATAGGGGATTATGTACTTCCTCTTGGTCTCTATCATTTCCTGCCTCATCAGTCCAGATATTAAATAGGGTCAGCTCTGATCATAATCCTATGCTATTAACTGTTGGTAGTGCTATTCCATCTAATCCTAGGCCATTTAGATTTCTGAATACATGGTACAAAAGGAAAGATTTTACTGAAGTAATCAAACAAAACTGGGAAATTCCTTTGGATAAATCAGGGATGCTATCTTTCTACCTTAAATTGGTTAGACTGAAGAAAGAATTAAAAATTTGGAATAAAGAAAAATTTGGCAATGTGCATGACAATGTAGTGCAAGCTGAATTGGCTCTACAGGCTCAGGAATTAATATCTGATCAGTCTGATTCTCAGGCTGAATTGGTAAAACTCAAAGAGGCTAAAGCTAGGTTAGTTAGGGCATTGTCTGAACAAAAACATTTTTGGAAACATAAGGCTAAGATGAAATGGCTTAGGGAAGGGGATACTAACACTAAATTCTTCCATAATACTGTTAAGGAAAGAACTAACAGGCTGAAGATCACAAAAGTTAAAAGTGTTAATGGTCAGTGGTTAGATGATATAAAAGATATCGAAAGGGAAGCTATACAGTACTACCATGATCTTCTAAATGATGATACCTCCCCTTATAGTTCTCTCTTTCAATCTCATTTCTTAAATCACATTCCTAAGCTGGTTAATCAGAATGATAATGATAAACTTCTTCAACCAGTTACATTAACTGAGCTCAAAGATATTGTTTTTAGTCTTAATAAATCAAGTACACCAGGTCCGGATGGCTTTACAGCCAAATTCTACATAAAATCATGGGATATTATTGCTAAAGATCTACTTCTGGCTGTTCATGACTTCCTTTCTGCTAACAATATGCCTAGGGGTATTGGTAGTACTTGGATCACTATAATCCCTAAAAGGAAGACCCCCATCTCATTTGATGATTATAGACCTATAAGCCTATCTAATGTGATTAACAAAATATGCTCTAAAGTGCTAATGGAAAGATTGAAGTCTCTGATGCCTAGGATCATCTCCCCTAATCAAACAGCTTTCTTACATGGTAGAGACATCTCAGATAATGTAATTTATTTATAGGAAATGGTTCAGTTTCGGAACCGAAAACAGAGAGACACTAATTGTATAGTTAAACTGGACCTTCAAAAGGCATTTGATAGAGTTAGGTGGTCTTTTTTATATAATGTCTTAGCTAAATTCGGTTTCCATGCTAGATTCATATTTTCCATCATGAAAAATCTGTCACAGGCCTGGTTTTCTGTTCTTATTAATGGTAAGCCTGTGGGATTTTTTCAAGCTACTCGAGGTATTAAGCAGGGGATTCCTTTATCTCCTTTCTTGTTTAACATCTTTTCTGAGGCCTTTTCTAGGAGCTTGGCTTTCATTTTTTATAGTGGTAAGCTGTCATATTTTCACCTTCCAGGTAATCCTCCTAGAATCTCTCATCTATCATATGCGGATGATACTGTTGTTTTCTTTAAGGCAACTAGACTAACTTTGATTAGATTAAAAGCTTTCCTGTCTACTTTTGAGGGAGTCTCTGGACAAATGATTAATTACAATAAAAGTGATTTCTTCATAAGTAAGCATGCTTCTGTCCAAAGAGTTAACTACATTAAAAGGATTTTGGGGATGAAACTTGGGATTTTTCCATTCACATACCTAGGGGTGCCTATATTTACTGGGAAAGCAAAGAGAATCTATTTCCAACCTCTTCTTGAACAGATAGAGAGTAGGTTAGGAAACTGGAAAAATAGGTGGATTTCAAAGGGAGGCAAAATTACACTAATTGAGTCATGTATCTATTCTTTACCACAGCACATTTGGTCAGTTATATGCCCTAATAAAATGATCATCAGGACCATAGAAAAGAAAATGAGTAATTTCTTTTGGGGTGATTCTGAACTGAAACCTAAAAGAGCTTGGAGAAAATGGTCAGCTCTATGTTTACCAACTGATCAAAATGGGCTTGGGTTTAGATCTGTTACCACTATAATTGAAACTTGTTCAGTTAAATTGTGGTGGAAGTTCCAGTTAGCTGAAGCTCAGTGGACTCACTTACTGGCAGCCCTCCCTCCCTCATACAAGACTTCTTCTAACTGGAAAAGAATATGTCAAGTTAATACTTGGGCAGAAGAAAACTCTAGAGTTATCATAGGTAGATGGGATTGTAATTTCTGGACATCCAACTGGCTAGATATAGGTTGCCTTTGTGATCTTTGTGATCAGAACTTGGTGGAGATTGATGGAGACTGTACAGTGTTTGATTTCATATACAATAAAGCCATTCTAATCTCCAAAATTTCTCCTTTTCTGTCACCTGAGGCTACTTCTCTCTTGCAGGAAGCCAAGCTGCCACCACACAGAGAAGACAGGCTAATATGGAAGCCGGGTATTTCAGGTGATTTCTCTTTCAAATCAACATACCTTAAGCTCAGTTGCAATACAGGTACTATTGCTTCCTTAAAACATTTCTGGAACTCTAGAATTGATAAGAAAATATCAGTCTTCATGTGGAAGATGACTAATTCTCTCTTACCCTTTGATAACATACTCAGAAAGTTGAGATACTGTTTAGTTTCCAAATGTTGTATGTGCAATGTACATGAAGACTCCATAGACCATTTTTTTTAATTCCTGTGATTTTGCTGTTGAGGTCTGGAAAGTAGTGCATCAGTTCATGGGTATTAGGGACAGAAATTTTCCATCTATTTGGGAGAGATTATCATGCTACACTACCTTCCCTAGCCTAAGTTTATTACATTCAACTATTATCAGAACTGCTTCAGTAATCACTTGTTGGAATTTATGGAAGATGAGAAATAAGTTCCTATTTGATTCTATTAAACCTTCCATAGCTCTTGTCCTAAATCAAATCAGAGACCAGATTTTTCAATCTTTCTGTGCTAAACCTGTTTTTATAACATCAACTATTGACTTGAGTATTGCTGATCACTCCTTCTTGCCTCTGATTAAATCTCATCCTAAACCAAAAATTTTGAAGATTGCTTGGCAAAGGCCTCTCTCAGGTCTTAAGCTTAACATAGATGCTTCATGGTGCTGCAATACAAATATGTGTGGTATTGGACTGATAATTAGAGACAGTAGAGGCAGTTTCAGGGGGGCATATACTGAATATACAAATGCCTTCTCCCCTCTTGAAGCTGAATTGAAGGCAATTAAGTTTGCTATTCTACAATCTAATGATTTCTCCTCTCCTATCCAACTTGAATCTGACTGCCTAAATGCTGTTAATTTTTCGAAAGATCCGCAAAGATCTCACTGGCATTTGTACACTCTATCTGATGAGATTCACCCATCCTTGGACCCTTATAATTTGGTACACATCTACAGGCAGGCTAACTTGGTGGCTCACACCCTTGCTAAAAATTGTCTGCAGTCTAAGCTTAACTCTACCTTCCACAGATTTTCTGAGCTCTCTTGCTCGGTCCAGGGACTTATTAGGCTAGACCAAATTGGTACTCCATCCTTACGGATGGTTACCTAGTTCGGATGCTACTGATATTAACTCCTTTTTGTGCAGGTTACACATGATCCTCAACATAGTACTACTACAGTTTTTTCATGATACTTTGGGAGCTTTTCTACTCCAACTCCAGTTTTTACAAGATGGATGGCCTCAATTTCAGTTTGCTCAGTTTTAGCATCAAGTTTATGCCTCACTAGAAGATAGTGCACGGATACTGATCAGGTTTTGGATTGTATATGAGCAAATTATGCTTAGCTTCTCTGATTCAGCTGTTTCAAAGGGCTACTCTTTGCAAACTATTAGTTTTCGATTATTAGCGTGGATTAACTCCATTAGCTTTGGGGAAGACTCTGACTGCCCTGTGTTTCGTTAATTCGATTCACTAACAAGTTCGGGGATTCCTTCCACTGCCTAATGGTGTTTTTAATCCTCAACCAATCATCCATATAGTTGCTCATTCTTTTGGAAGCAACCACTGTTGCTTCAAGAGCGTAATGCTCAATCTTGTATACGACGGCTTCTCCTTTTTTATTTTCTGTCCATTTTCTTTCATGGCTCGGGAAGGCCTAATATAATTTCCCTCAGTTCATTTAAAAAAAATACTTATGTTGAAATATAGGTGACTACAAGCGCCTAATAAAAGCTAGAAAAAAATACAACCATCACAGTGATAGGAACAACCACCGGATCACGAAGGCTAAGCTTATTGAGTAGCTAAGAGAGTATGAGAAACAAAATCTTGTTTTCAAGGGATAAACTGAGGAGTTGATCGAACAACAGTTGAGTGTGACGATAGATATTTGGTCTATCTGGAATTCAACAAGGAGGATAAGGGAGAATACATTGCGAATACTGCAAGTATATTTTGTACGTTACTTAAATTCCCTTCTTCTAGTTTTATATTGTCTTGATCCTTGGGTGCATTTAACTAAATAAGAAATCACTACATATAAGGATTCACGGGGAGCAAGCAAGGGGCACACTGACATTGGAACCTGGTGAAGACATCTTGATAAAGGCAACCAAGAAGAAGGATTACCCTGGTTGGTATAGGGGAACTTAAACCACTCTCCTTGTATCTATTGTCATACCCCATCTTACAAGGAGAAAATGTGGGAGCAGCTCGTCACCAAAGACAACAGTCTCAAGAAAGCCCTCACAGAGCAGCCGATGGTTAAAGCAATGGTTGCTTACCGTGCTCAGCTGGTCAAGAGGATTGCAGCCGCCGATGCAGTTCATATCTCAGCGGGGATCGACGATCCAAAGTCTTTAATTGAGAAGGCAATGGTCCAGGTTGCCACCGGTACTACCGGGTCAAAGGATGATTGATTTGCCTCCACTCGGTTATTAAGTTGTAGCTAAATTAACCCGATCAAAAGCGTTCCAAACAAACTAAAGAGAGGATGAATGGGTGATGGTCAAAGATAAAATATATAGTTCTGCACCCAACTCACTACTAAGCTCCCTATGGGGTAGTTAGTGGCAAGACTGGGTTTGTCCACAGAGATGCTAGGGTCTAATAGCCAATTAAACACAACAACGTATAGGTTGTCAATCCATCCGAATATATACTACTGTAAAATGGGGGTCAATTAACTACTACAAACATAAAGCTAAAACACAAGAAAAATTATATAGATAGACACTTGGAGGAATATTTACGTAACATGGTTGATTAAATGTTCCGGTCCTCAATTCCATCGCATATTAGACATTGAAAACCTAATCAAGTGCTCATAACACATGGTGTGGTCGATCGTCAGCACTTTCCCATACCTGTCACGTAGGGTGTTCTTGTAATCTTCCATCTGTACCACCTCCGTAATTAGGGGAGTGCAACAACGGTCCTGCCGTTGCGAGATCTATTTCTTCCCCGTACGATTACGTCCTGGGCACTACACTATGAATGCTCTACCCCTAGGCCTAAAGGGGCAAAGGGAGATAGGAACCTTATCGATGGCACCAAGGTCGCTAAACCCTAGTTTTGCTACTAAATGTTATCTCTATGACCAACTTTCCACCTAAGAGTGTTGTGTTGTTATCGTAATGGTATAACTTGAAAAGGACCTACACCCATATCACATCCAGGTTTCTCTTCCTTGGGTATCAATGTATGCACCAACATGAATGTAGACTAGAGTGTGTGCTAATAGAGTGTATCATTCATGCAATTATAACAATTCATGAAGAAGCCAACAAAATATCACAAGCATATAAAATTAGGAAGATCTAATGAATCTCACAAAACATAAATCAACACATGAACACATATATTATCCCAAAGCTATACAACTACTCTCTAAACATGGAATCCAAGTATTGCATAAGATTCCACATTTTTTTGCAAAAGCAAAATAAAGAAAATAAATAAAAAAGAACCTAGAGAGAAGGGAGAGTGTTTTCTCTCTCTAAGCTACTCTTGAAACCCAAAATATGATCTAAGATATTAAACCCTAGTAGACTAAAGGCTATATATATATATATATAGTAGTGGGGGATTGCGCTTAAAATAGGCCCAAAATAGGCTAAAACCCTAGCAACCACCACCTTTGGCATGAGCCGTGTGGCTCATGCTGGTGCGGTGCACCAATTTTAGTATAGCCGTGCTATCGCAGACCATTGTATGGAGCTCAATTATTGCACTTCTAATCCGCACCCCATATCGTTTGGCGCGGGCCATCAGCCGGATCTTCATATTGCTCCATTTCTTGGCATGGGATGCACTATTATTCACACCCCATAGGCTGGTCTTGACATTTGTGACTTGAAACGGCACGTTCTGTGTGAAACAGAATGGTCTGCGCCCATACTTACGCCAAATTTGGAGTGAAAAGGAGGACTTGAGGACACGGCCAGCCGAGCTTGGCACGACCCATGTTTCTTAGAATGGCTCGTGCCAAAGGTCCCTGAAATGGGCCTATCTAGTGGTACGGGCCGTGAATGGCTTGGCCTCGTGCTGGCCATGACGGTCTGTGTTGCTCGTGGCTGGTTCGGCTGGCTAACCTTTTTGTTCCACTACAGATAAGTTGCTAGTTTGATTTGAGAGTTTTTGTAGTCAATTTTGTAGTTCTCGAGAAGAGGAATCCAATGGTGACACCATCAAGGGCTGATTCTTTTCTGATCTTTCCCTGAACTTTGTGCAACTCCCGGAAAACAATCATCCGTTTCTTCCTTGGTCTCTTTGAACTTCAAATCTGCCTATCTTTAGCTCATTCCTTTAGTTACCACGCTTTAGAGTTTGTAGCCTTCATCTAGTAGCATTCTTTCGAATGGCCTTCGATATCTTATACCGTCCTAGCGAACGACGTTCTATACAAAGATGATGAAAAGTATCCACGAGCCACCTACTAATGATGATCACAAAGGAAGATCTAGGTGCCCGTGGATGCAAGGTGTCCATTAGCATCAATTAATTCTACAAAATGCGGGATTTAGAAAAGAAAACTAAACATGGCCGTCTAAACCCCTTGTCGTGTAAACCTAACTAATACTTGCAATCCAACAAGTAAAACAATTTAATTATTCTGGCAAATACATTGGTTAACACATGCATAATGATGCACATGAATCCCCCCACACTTAAACCTGTACTCATCCTCGAGTAAATAAAAACAAGAAAAGGCCAAAGCAAAGTGTAGCATGCAATTATAAGTTAGCCAATGCATTCAAATTATTCCTAAGCTACCCTAGTTCCCCCAAAAAAGTAAGAATCTCACAACTCTCACAACTCTCACACTCCCCAAAGACCCTAAAGTAACCTAACCACCCAAAATAAAGTGAAGGAAAGGTAAGCAAGAATGATAAGTGTTAAGCTAGCTTACTTTCCCAAAAAGTTCCCCCAAAGTAATCAAAGAGTTGTTGCCAAAAAACCACTAAGGTAATCCTAAAGATCCTCAACTCTATTGTAATCAAGGATAACTCTGGCTTCTCAACTCAACTATAATGAAGGAAAATGCCAGAGTATCATCAACTTACTTTTCGTTTTTTGTCAATTTCTCTCATTTTGCCTAGGAGCCATTTCGGGGTTTCATCCTAGCTTTCACCACATGTTAAGCTCACATTCTCACATTTTTTCACACGGCCTCTCATTTTTTTCTAGGTTCGTGAACCTAGCTGGGCCTAGCCTCTCATTTTTACCTAGGCCTTTCGACCTATCCAGCCTTTTCCCATTGTTGCCTAAGTTGCCCTTTCAAATTGTCAACTTAGCCGGGTATATATAATATACAATATATATATATAATACAATATATAAAATATATAATATATATAATAAAATATATATAATATAATATATATAATATAAAAAATATATAATATATATAATATAAAAAATATTAAATATATATATAATAAAAATAATATATAATATATATGTGTTTTTTTCATTTTTAAAAAATTAATTTTTTTTTGGTGTAGAACAAAATGGCCCAAAGTTGGGCTTCATACTACATGAAGATAACCAAAAAATAAAATAAAGAATTACACCACCAAAGTTTCTAAAACAACTACCCAAAGACAAACTGTGTATGCTACCAAGTAAGTCACACCACCAAATTAGCATCCAAAATATCCCAAAAAACATATCAATCACCAAAAACACCAAAGAAATAACAAAAACACCAAAGGAAAACACTGAAAGCACAAAGAAATACCAAGGTGAAAACTCCGTAAGTGGCCAGCTACTCCCCCCCTCCCCCCTCCCCCGCCCCTCGCCACACACACAAACACACACACTTAGGGACAATGCATCATAAAAAATTGAACTCATAAGTGGAGTTGGAAAAATAGTGGCACTTACTCATGTGGCCCCAAATGGCCTTCCTTCTCTTTCCTCGTCTCATCATTCTCAATGTACCCCAAAGCTTGAATGGTAGCCTCCATGGAGTCCAACCTAGTGCCAAACTATTCCAGTTGTGACTTCATACCTCCTACCGCAAGATCGACCTCTTGCACAACTTGGGTAGAGCTAGCAAGTTGCTCCCCAAGAGTGAGCAATTTGTTGAGGATGTCCGTTGGTAGTTGAGTGCGGCTAGGTGGTGCTTTGGATGAAGTCTCGCTATCCACTTCATTGTTCTCTATCTTTGGGTTGGATAGAATCCTATAGAACTCCTTCTTGAGTTACGGGTTAAGCTCTAGAAATAGATCATCCAATCGCGTCTCATGGTCAATGGCAGTAAGCTCCAGCTGAGGAAGAACCATGAAATTGCAAGTAGTTGCACCGCCATAAAACCACACAAATCAGTCGCCCAAGGTTGTAGTTGCGATCATAGAATCTTGAGCTAGCTTCTATATAGTATACTTCGTCCCCGAATGTCTAAAACTAGCCAATGAAAATCAAGGAGGGATTGGATGACCCAAATATTGTGCCAAGAGCCTTACCATACTCCAATTGAGATCTTTCCACCTTTCTTATCCCCCATTTCTAAACATTCTTGTACAAAGGAACCCACTAAGTTTGGGTAAAAGTTACCCTCAGGAGTCATCCTCCAAAGGCAATGCACATGCGAGCCCGGACACTGCGTAAATTCACCATGGAAAAATACCCCCATAGATAGCAAGCGTTGAATATACCATAGCGCCGAATGAAATATAACGGTACTTTTGCACAAGTTCTTCATGTCTATGCCCGTCAAGATCCTCCAAAAGTTTCCAAGCGAGAATGGTAAACCCTGTCGGTCTGTCCCCGAAACATCCCTTCCATATTTCTATTCAAAGGCCTGAGCTACCTCCCAATGTGTCATCATGTATTCCTTATCGTCCAAGTGGAATTTGATAGCTCCATGTCACTCCGCATCCGTAACTTGCCAAAGAGTTTCTGAGAATCCCAAGATCCACAAAATATAAGTCATCTAATGCTTCTCTAGAAAACCTTCTAGGCCAATCCAACCTATCAAGTAGGTAACAAGCTCGAGTAGGCCTAGAGCTTCTAGAGTATCCTTGCATGTGAAACCCATCTCCAAAATGTTCCTCTTTGGTCCATTCAAGTACCTCCACCTTCGGGCTACAGTCCCAGAGATGGTAGTCAACCCTATGAACTCATATGTCACAAATGCGGGGTTGCGAGGAAGCGAAGTCACAGGCTCTTTGCTCCCAACTTTAGCCGATTTCTTCCTTTTCTCACCCCGGAAAGATGTCCCTTTCTCATACACACTCTTTTTCAAAGGCATCCTAACACAATAAAGGAGAAAGTGGTAATGTAATAATACACAAGAGCATGACCACAATATCATTCAAAGAGAACATTCTTCCTGAATGGCCTTCTCATTTCAAATCATGATATTCTTAACATAAAGGTTATTCAATCAAGAACCATTTTCCTTAAATAAAAAAACTCATGGAAATTCATATCAACCCATCAACAAAATCATGCAATTAAGAATCATCCCTCCTAAATCACCACAATACATAAAAAGCATATCATCCAAGACTAATAGCACATCAATCCACCCACACTTACTTCAACACAAGATCACATAACCCAAACAATTTCTCAAAAACATGCCCACTTTAAAGATTCATACTTCACATAACATCACCACAATGCTAAATAAAGCAAGTAAACATGAAATTCAAAGGATTACCTGGAATTTGAAGCAAAGAGTTGAAAGATCCACACGAGAAGAAGCAAAAAATGCTCATTTTTGAGAGAAAAGCTCCAATTTTTTGAGTTCACCAAGAGAATGTGTGAGTGAGTGCTTCTTGAAAAGCTTGAATGTATTGAATGACTCAACTAGGTGGAAGAATGTACCAAGAATCTAAAATTTCAGCAAAGGAGTCTAAGGAGGGGAGGTACAATTAAGATAAGGATGGAATTTTGAAAATTGCAATTTAGGGGGCAAAAGTACCAATTTATTTAATCAAAAGGGATATTTGAAGTACTATTTACATAAAAAAAATCTTAAGGAATAAGGGGATTCAAAATTTATGAACCAAAAATGCATTTTTTAGCTAAAATTTCATTTTTTAAAAAAATTTGCATTTTGACACAATTTGACAGCTCAAATGGGGTGCCGACATGGGTACCCTCATGTCAAGAGCAACCACATTGATCCCCTCGTGCCAAGGGTATCTGACATGGACCGTATCTTGTGGAACAAGCATTTCCGGACTTTGGCACGAGACCCTCCTCGTACCAAGATGCTGTGACACAAGCAGTATCTTGTGGAACGACTCGTGCTAAGCCCTGGCACAAGGCTGCCAAAATTTTAACCTTTTCCTTTGTTTTCCCCTCTTTTTTCCCCTTTTTTCAAAAACATTGTCACCCATTCAAGTCCTATCACGAGACTCGATGACTTTGATCTCTTGTTTCGGAGAAATAAGCAGCCAACCTTTCATTCCTGAATTCACTCTGAAACTAAAGAAAGGGACAAACTCGTTGTTCCTGTCAATCCTACTTAACTAGCCAGGCCTTATCTTATGGCTAACCGTTTACTCCTGTTTACTACCAATCTCAAAATCTGCATCACACACAAAAACATGCAAAATCTATGTATCCACTAAAAATCACGAAACCAAAGCAAAGAGAAACACCATATATTTATTGTCGTCCTCACGGCTTATTTCTTTTTCATGCATCTTAGTTAAAATAATCTACCATTGGGTCTCCGAAGTTGCCATCAGCAACTCCACCCACAATGACATCGTTTTGGAGAGACCTCCACAACGTGTCAACCTTACCTTTAGACGCCTTATTCACCATAGAAGATGAATTCCCATTCCTTGCTAATGTTGAGTCCATAGACACCACCTTGGGTTTAGGAGGTGGTCAAGGGTGTTTTACGCCCTCGCCGCTCTTCCCTAACCGCTGCATGTTAGTGAGCATAGAAAAGCATTCCGACACAGATATGTCATCACTAGAATCATGCAATGTAAAGGACTCATTATCAACATCATCATTACCAAGGAATTCATCTAAGCATTCATTCTAATTTTTCATGCAAGAAGTGTCACATTGATTATGCTCATAAAAAAGGGTTACACCTTTGCACACAAGAGATGAGTTAGATGAGTCATTCTTATACTTATAGATGTCAAATCCCACTTTATACATATCATCTTCTAGGGTTAGGGTTCCCAAATAAACGTCAATTTTTGTCCTTGACGTTTTAAGGAATGGCCTCCCCAATAGTATTGGGGGTGCACTACCTCGGTGCACCACGTCAAGGACGTAAAAGTTTGTTGGAAACACCAACTTACCAACCCAAACCATCACATCCTTTATTAGCCCATGAGGGATAGATTGGGAGTGATCGGCGAGTTGGACAATCACCCTAGTGTCCCTAAGTTCACCTATATCTAGGCATTCATAAAGACTATATAGAATCATATTAATGGATGCTTTCAAATCAATCATGGCATTTTCAACTAACTTTCCACCTAAGGAGATATGAATAGAGAACATCTCGGGGTCATCGCATTTATTAGGCAAATTCTTATGGTTCAAGATGGTGACTCCCACCACTTTCAAGTGTCCTACCTTCCTAGTCGGTTTGTTTCTCTTTTAGTGCATACAACTTTAAGAAATTTAGCATATGATGACACATGTTCAATTAGCTCTAAGATAGGGATTGTTACCTCAACCTTTTTTGCAAATTCTTCAGATGCTTGCGTCATTGGTCGCCACCTTTGGCCTCCCCCTCAATACACTTGAAAATGGCAGTGGCATGGTCACTTGTGCCTCGGGTGGTGGAATGTCCTTGGAAGGTGCTTCCTCAACAACAATCTCATGCTCCTCAAAATTTGTCTTGTTGGCCTCCAAGATCTTATCATCTTCTTGCAATACCTCATTCTCGGGCTCACAAACCTTCTTCCCGCTTCATAACTTTTATGCACTCACATTCCTCGGATTGACCTCCGGTTGGGAAGGAATATTTTTGGACTCTTTGGCTTCAAGTTGGCTCATTGAGGTGGTGAGTTGCCCGACTTGGATCTTGAGATTTTTACACTCGAGAAGGCCCTATTGCCAAGATCTTCAATTTTGTGCCTTTTCCTTTCCACGAATAACTCATGCTTCTTCCCCAATTGGTCGATGGTTTCCAAGATTTCTTCCTGGTTTGACTTGTATATAGAGATGTGGTTGTTAGAAGGACCCTCTCCCCTTGGATAGGGTTAAGATGGAACTTTCCTGCCTCGATATCATTGAACTTGGTTTTCCTCCATCCAACGGAAGTTGGGATGGTCCCAGTACCTTGGGCTGAAAGAGTTTGCGTAGGGGTCCCTTGCATCTCCTTGGTTCCTTTGGAACCCCTGTGGCTATTGTCCCCTAGCAAACTGCTTCCTATTCCCATTGTTATATTCCATGGCTTTCACGTCTTCTAAGTCCTATGCTACTTATGGACAAGCCTCGGTGTGATGGTCTAGGTTGCATAGGCCACAAACCTTGACTTGGTGAACCTTCTCTCTTAAGAGCTCCTTTACCATTGAAGCAAGAGTTTGAACTTGCTCTTCCAACTTGGGGGGTTGGGATGGTTCATCCAAGGTCTTCACCCTTGACCTTGTGCCAAACTGCCTCATCCCATTGGCCATCTCTCTAAAAATGGCATAGCATCTTTCAGACTCTTTTTGGCAATCGATCCATTACACATATCGTTCACCATCTCCATGTCATCATCGTACAATCCCTCAAAAAATCAATAAACTAGTTTGCCTTCCTTGAATGGGTGGTACGGACAACTTTCCAACAGTCTCTTGAATCATTCTCAGTAATCATACAATGATTCATTTGCACCCTAGGTGACATTGGATAGCTGCTTCTTTAATCCGGTAGACTTGGAGGCCAAAAAATACTTCTCGAGGAATCTTCTCTTCATATCCATCCATGAGCTTATATTCCGGATGGGAGGCAGTACTACCAATCTTTCAATGCATCTTGAAGTGAAAAAGGGAATGCCCTCAAATTGTAGTCATCCGCTGAGACCCCATGAGGCTTCATATTTGTGCAAACAAGGTGAAACTCTGACAGATGTTGGTTGGGATCTTCCTCTGCCACCCCGAGGAAAGTGGGGAGACAATGTATCATCCCACTTTACAATTCACAGTTCACGTTGGGTGGAAGTGGAGGAAAGGTGATACACAAAGGTTGGTTCTCTAGATTTGGAGCCATAAGCTCCCTCAATGTCCTGTTCTCTTCTGCCACTCTAGCGGCTCCTCTACTACTAAAACTGGTTCATGTGGAACCCCTACTCTAGTTCTTCGTCTTCTCCTACTACATGCATTCTCAGTCGGATAGTGTAAAATCCCAAAGTTTGTGGCACGAGTGTGTACCATAAACTAGGAATCAACAATACCCAACTAAAGGAAACACTAGCAAACAATATTAGAAGTAACAAGATCACTATCACAAAGGTTCAACAACAAAAACCAACAAAATAAAGAAAACAAAAGCAATAATAACTACTCAACTAACGTGTTATGCAAATTGACAATTAAACTTTTAAACTAGCATCCCCGGCATCGGCACCAAAATTTGACCTGCCTCCACTTAGGGTCGTTAAGTTGTAGCTAAACTAACCCGAGAAAAGGCATTCTAAAAAATGAAAAGAGAGGATGAATGGGTGATGGTTAAAGATAAAATTTATAATTCTGCACCCAACTCACTACTAAGCTACCTACAGGGTAGTTAGTGGAAACACCAGGTTTGTCCACAGATATGCTAGGGTCTAATAGCCAATTAAAAACAACCACGTACAGGCTGTCAATCCATCTGTTAGGAATAGCTACTATTATAAAATGAGGGGTTTTGGGTTTTTAATTAACAACTACAAACATAAAGCTAAAACATAAGAAAACTATATAGATAGACTACACTCGGGGAATATTTGTGTAACATGGTTGATTAAATGTTTTGATCCTCGATTCTATCACATATAAGACATCGACAACCTAATCTAGTGCTCATAACACATGGTGTGGTCGATGGTCATCACTTCCCCATACATGTCACATCGGGAGCTCTTGTAATCTTCCATTGGCACAGCCTCTGTAATTAGGGGAGTGTGACAATGGCCCTGCCATTGTGCAGATCTGTTTCTCCCCTGCACGATTACGTCTGGGGCATTACACCATGAATGCTCTACCCCTAGGCCTAAAGAGGTAACGGGAGATATGCAACTTATCGATGACACCAGGGTCACTAAACCATAGTTTTGCTACTAAATGCTATCTCTACCAATAACCCTTTGGACCAACTTGCCAGCTAAGATTGGCTTGTTGTCATCATAATGGTAAAACTTGGAAAAGACCTACATGCACACACTCACGTGGACCGGACCCCGCTACATATATTATATCCCGGTTTCATTTCCCCGGGGAGAATCAATATGTGCACCAATAAGAAAGTAGACTAGAGTGTGTGATGATAGAGTATCATTCATGCAATTATAAAAATTCAAGAGCAAGGCAACATAATATCTCAAGCACATAGAATTTGGAAGATTTAATGAATTTCACAAAACATAAATCAGCACATGAATACAAATATTATCCTGAAGCTATAGAACTACTCCCTAAATATGGAATCCAAGTATTTCATAGGATTCCACATTTTTGGGAAAAACAAAATAAAGAAAAGAAAGAGAAAGAACCTAGAGAGAAGGGAGAGTGTTTTCTCTCTCTAAGCTACTCTTGAAACCCAAAATATGATCTAAGATATTATATCCTAATGAACTAAAGGCTATATATATAGTAGTAAGGGATTGGGCCTAAAAATAGGCCCAAAATAAGCTAAAACCCCTAGCAGTTGCCACTGACACGAGGCGCCACGATTGGCACAGCCCATGCTACTAACGTGACCTCATAACGGTACTGGCCATTAATCTTGGCACAGGCCGTGTGGCTCGTGCTGGCATGAGGCACTGGTCTTGGCATAATCGTGCCGGCGCGATCCGTGTTAACCAGCATGGGCCGTCGTCTGGAGCTTCATTTTTGCACTTTTGATCTGCACCCCATGTCGTTTAGCGCGGGCTATCAACCAGATCTTCATATTGCTCAGTTTCTTGGCACGGGTCAAACTATTCTTCACACCTCATGGGCTGGTCTTGACATTTGTGACTTTAAACGGTGTGGGCTGTGTGAAACAGAACGGTCCACACTCATACTTAGCTAAATTTGGAGTGAAAAAAGAGGACTTAAGGATACGACTAGCTGAGCTTAGCACGACACATGTTGAGGCTTGGCACGACCCATGTTACTTGGCATAACTTGTACCAAAGGCCTTTAACACGGGCCATATCTCATGGTACGGGCCGTGAATAGCTTGGCCTCGTGCTGGCCATGAATGGTCTGTACTGCCCGTGGCTGGTTCGATCGGCTGACTTCTTTGCTCCGCTAGGGATAAACCGGGGTCCAATTTGAGAGTTCTTGTAGTCAATTTCATAGCGCTCGAGAATAAAAATCCAATGGTGCCACCCTAAAGGGCTTATTCTTTCATAGCGCTCAAGACGAAAAATCCAATGGTGCCACCCTAAAGGGCTTATTCTTTCATAGCACCCGAGAAGAAATTTCTAATGGTGCCACCCTAAAGGGCTTATTCTTCTTTGATATTTCCTAGAACTTTGTGCAACTCCTAGATAACAATCCTCCATTTCTTCCTTGGCCTATTTGAACTTCAAATCTGCCTACCTTTAGCTCGATCCTTCTACTTCCACGTTTTAGAGTCCGTGGCCTTCATCTACTACCATTCTTGTGAATGGCCTTTGATATCTTCTACCGTCCTTGCGAATGGCCTTTTATACAAAGATGATAAAAAGTACCCACGAGCCACCTACTAATGATGATAATAAAGGAAGATCTAGGTTCTCGTGGATACAAGGTGTCCATTAGTATCAATTAAATCTACAGAACGCAGGATTTAGATAAGAAAACCAAACATGGCCGTATAAACCCTTTGTCGTGTAAACCTAACTAATACTAGCAATCCAACAAGTAAAACAAGATAATTATTATGGTGAATGCATTGGTTTATGCATGCATAATGATGCACATTAATGATTCCAGTGATGAGGAGGAAGATGAGGAGGTAAAAACATAGTTTTCAATTTTGTTTATATGTTTAATACTGAAATGGTTTTATCTTTATGGTATAGCATATAGTAATGGTTTCTGTTCGTCATAACCTAATAGAACAGATAGAGGGTGAGCTTGTTCATTAAGAACATTGAAGGGGCCAAGGTCGAGGTTGCAATAAGGGTTGCACCAAAAACCATGCCATACACGTATATTATCGGGTGGAGTTACTTGTATCAGAGTTTTCGAGCCGATCTTCAAGGTAGGATTGCCACCAACCAGCCACAAATTCTACGATGTGGGAGAGGCGCTTAGAAATGTTGTCGATTGGCCCGTTGCTTTGATCACCAACGAAGAAGACCCCCCCCAAGGAAGAGGTAAAGGACATGACAAAGAAGGTTTTTACAAACAATGATATGCAAGTCTTGGATGTCAGCAATGACAAGGTAATTACATAATCTTTTTACCATACATATTCTAATCTCAATGAAAACTATTTGATTTCTTGACTAAAATAACATCACTTTTGTTATTTGTGTAACAGGTTCCCATACATCATCAACAAAACCATCCGCATCGAGCAACAGTTACAAAACCTCCAAGAAGGCATCAGACAAACCAAAACCTCTTAAAATGGTACAATTGTTAACCACCATTCGAATTCATTTGAAGCCTCTTATAAAATAAATGTCATTTGGTTAATTTTGGTTGTACGTTATACACTCAGATTAAAAACAAGTTCCCTTTGAATGAATATCCAATGATGATACAATTCATCAAATATTGCAACGAGGTGGCAAAGGACATGAAAAACGTGGGAAAAAGTATGTATTTCATCGAATTTTGATAATCCGTGTTTGCTAAAACTCGTAGATGTAGACTAGATATCAATCAAATGTTGGAATTCAAAATCAAGCCTGGAACTTTTCATACCATGACCTGGATCTCGAATGGACAAATGGATGTGTTGATGAGGTAAGTTTGAGATTTAACATGTTTCGCATTTTTAAAATATTTGTAAACACTATATTTTCTCGTATTATGATAGAGACATATAGGAGAAATCGCTCATCACGAACATGGGCTGAATCCAATTTTTTTGCTCGAACACGGGAAGCCTCGTCAAAGGGTGGTCTGAGAATGAAATCAATATTTGGGTTAACCTAATTTTCTCGATGATGATTTTATGTGAAGCTGACATGTATTTGATTCCCTAGCTCAGAATGAAAGACACAATTTCTTATTCATATACCAATACCACCCCTTTACCATTTGCAAGTTAAACGCAATGATCATTGGTTCTTCATTATCACCCGTCTTAGTACGAATGATGTTTTCACCTTGGACACCATTGACCGGTGGAATAAAACCCACCCATTATATGGAAAACTAAGTGATTTTCATGTATTTCAGATCTTTCCAAAATTTTTATTTTATCTCGTCAAATCGCTGTTCCTAATATTTATATTTACTATATATGCAGGCTTCTTGTAAATATAAGAGGGAGAAGATGAAGACAAAACCATCTCCTGATTTTACCTGAAAAATAACGAATATCAATGTAAATCTTTATATCCATTGACATGTTTTTACAAGTACTGTATAACTTTTGTAGTTTATACATTGACATGACATGAAAATTGTTATTTCTTTTTGTTAGCACTGGCGACGAACTAGTTGCAGGAAATGCGGGTACTATGTCATGCTATTCCTCAAAGAACTTGTGCAGAAGAGTGAAGACAACTTCTAAAAATATCCTTGATGTGAGTACCTTACCTTACCTACTAAACACACCACCGTTCTACCTTCAAATTCAATACTTTTGCCTAATGTCGGATGTTAGTTCCCAAATTTGCTATCCTTCTATTAACATTCTCCTCTGGTACAGTATACTCATGAGCCTACAAAACAGACAGACTAAGGTCAGGCAGGAAGGCGCAGGGCCGTGCCTTCTCCGACACTCATGTCAACCATATTTTCCATGTAGAGCGTATTTCAGTGAATAGTGTATTGATTCAAAAATCTTACCCCATTCGTATGATTATTTCCCTTATTATACGTGTTTGGTGGTTGATGGGACAACTCATGTCCTATCTCACTTGCACACTGGTCATTCTGTCTGTTAGCCTCACCTAGGGCCGGTTCACTTTGTTGGGCCAAGGACACATGGTAATGGGATGATTTAGCCCATATATTATCACCGGACATTTCCACATCATAGGTTTTTCGGAAAGGGTGGGGATATACAATGCTTATGAATTGCAACAAGCCGCCAAGAAATGGTGCGAGGCATGGGTGCGAGAAATGGTGCAAGGTGTACTTAAAAGAAGCAAACACCAATACTGACGATGAGGGAAATTTAATTGATTGATTGGTGCAGGATTTGAAAATTAGTTGAGTGATGGGAGGATTACATAAACAAATATGTTTTATGCTTTCTTTTTTTTATTTGAATTTTGTATCCTTTTTTATTGGGATTTTCTATTTTGAGATGCCCTGGGAAGTTTATTCAAACCATTTTTCCTAGATTTGATCCGTGATGGGGCATAAATATTTTAAAAAGAGCCCATCTCCTGCGAGACCGTCTTACCGTAAGACCCGAGACTATAATAAATTAAGGAAAAACACAAACCAAATTCGAGGGTCCTAGCATAATTATTTTATTTTCACTGCTAATTAAAAACACGTGAAAAAGTAGGACTAACCTACAAATACCCAAAATATAGAAGGAAACCTGAGAAGAAAGATGCATTTGATGAAGGCGCACAACGAAACATGCTTTCAAAAGATTCTTCAGATTTTCAACCAATCTTAATCACTCTAGCACATCGATCCAAAACCTTCAAAGATCAAATCCTCAACTTATGTGATCAACAATGAACAACATCGATCAACAAGCAATAAGGCTCGTCATTCAAAACTACATAATCAAATCAGTTTGTTGAACAATTTACAATTAGTTTATGTGAATTTCATTTATTTTGCATATCAGAAGATCAATTGATGTGCAAAAAAGATGATAGCAAAACCGAAGATTCATCAACATGCCTTTTGAACAATGAACGACAAATTACTGTGGCAAACGACACAATCAATAAAATCGAACAAAATTCTGTAAAAGGTAAGTATTAAAAACATGAATCATCATGTAAAACCTGATTTAATCTACTTGCGAATGCCTCAACTCCTATTTCTTGTGATGTTCAGAATTGATGCTCTGTACCAGTATATATGAATAATGTTGTAGATCTGTATCATTGTGTGACCTGAATAAATTGTTATGTGATGTTACTAATATAGAGATTGTTGTGTTAATGAAAGTAACTATTACTTGTAAATCTGAAGTCAATTGTTATTGAAATTTTGGCTGATAGAACTAGTGTATCATGCTATAAACAAAATGAGAGATTTGATTATGCTTATTGAAAAAACTGGATGATCAGTGATGGAATGGGTAGCAAACTTGGATTACTGATTCAGAAACTGACCTGCATATACTGCTATGTGATGTTTCCATTATATGGATTGATATTTTAATAAAAGTGTTTAATGCTTCTGCACCTGATTCAGAAACTGACCTACATATACTTCTATGTGATGTTTCTATCATACAGATTGATTTTTTAATAAAAGTGTTTGATGTTTCTACACCTGATGTCAACTGTTACTGAAACTGATAGAATTGATCTATAATTTTATAAACAAACTGAGTGATCTGTGATGTTTCTATCATAGAGATTGATTTTTTAATAAAAGTGTTTGATGTTTCTACACCTGAGTTCAACTGTTACTGAAACTGATAGAATTGATCTATAATTTCATAAACAAAATGAGTGATCTGTGATTTAAATGATAGATCTGCTATATTATTTTCCTAATCTATTGGAGATAGATGTAATAGAGTGTTTACTAGGAGTGAAAGCAAGAACTTGGGAAGAGCTTGAAAAACTGTATCGAGCACATGCAATTGCGATTAGAATTCGTGTAAGGAAGTCAACATCAAAACAGTCAAACCAAGGAGTAATTAGGGAAAAATATTTCACATGTTCATGTGAAGGAAATTCAATTTCAAGAACTAAAAACCCACCTACTCTACAGCCATACGGGAAGAGAAAAAGAAAAACAAAGGAGTTTCCAGTGATAAGAACAGGATGCAAAGCTCCGATTAGGATCAAGATTGCTGATGAAAATTTCTACAAAATCAAACACCTCTACATTGAGCATAACCATGAGGGCACAAGATCATAATGGTAGTACCCGCAACATAGTGAAAGAAGAATTGAAAATGAGAAAGCAAGAGCAATCGAAGCTATGGAAAAGGCAGGTCTCAAACCAGTAACAAGTTACAAATATTTTGCATGTGCTGCTCAGGGAGAAGAAAATGTAGGGCATACTATGGGATATCACAGTAATTATGTGAACATGTACATAATGGATAATATAGAAGGGGGGTGGGTGCTCAGAATGTCATAGACGAGTTTTATCAGATTGCTACTGTCGAGGAAGACTACTTTTTCAGAGTCAAGTTGGATGATGAAGGAAACCAGATTGCCCTCTTTTGGAGGGACTCGATGATGAAAGAAGATTACATGCTATATGGTGATGTTGTGATTTTTGACACCACTTATCAGACAAAAAAGTATAATCTCATTTGTGCTCCAATTGTTGGGATAAACAATCACTGGAACAACGCAATGTTTGGGTGTGTTTTTATTGGAGACAAAAAGGCTGAAACTTTTGTTTGGTTGCTGGAGGTATTCAAAAAATCAATGGGGGGAAAAGAACCAGTGACTATATTCACTGACCAGGATTTGTCTATGGCAAAGGCAATCAAAGTGGTATTTCTACGCCATGTTTGATGATTGATGTTTCAAGTTGTGTGTTTGATCTTTTAAATATTAGTGATGATGTTTTAACTCTTCATACAGTTTATGTTTTTGAACCAATGTCTAACTTGTTATATTATTAAGTTGATGTTTCATTAAAAAGGTCTTACCTGTTGGTAGGTTATTCAGTTGATATTCAAAATATCTTTTTTTTTATTTTCTTGCTTATCATTATCTGACTAGTGATGTTAACAATTTAATGCTTTAAATCATTATCACAATCTATTTTAGAACATCTAAGAACACATCATTGACATATGCACAATTCCTCTTGGTTTTGACACTACAACATGAGCATCCTACATTTATAATTGATCTTGAATTAGCAGCATTAGGCCTTTTTAATAAGCTGAAATTGTTATTTCATAGGTATTCAAAGAAACAAAACACACACTCTATTTGTGGCACCTAAAATAGAACAAAACTAGTCACTACGGTAAAGTAAAGAGTGATGAATAATTTGGAATGGCCTTTGACCACTACAAATGAAGAAAAAATTGAAAGATACTGGAATTCCATGATAGAAACCTACCAGCTGCAAGATAAAGATTGGTTCAAACGCTTGTACGAACTCCGGGATAAATAGTGTATAGCATTAAGCAAGGATTTCTTCTCAGCTAGAACTTTGTCATCAAAACGTAGTGAAAGTACCAACAAAACAATCAGCTTCAGTGCTTCAAAAATAACCAACTTGGCACAGTTTTTTGCAATCTTTGGAAAAACAGTTAAAAGTCGGAGAAGCACATAGATAAGCAGGGAGTATAGCGGATCAATTGGAAAACCAAGAGCAACACTAGAATGGACCGGATTGCAGAAGCAAGTTGTGGAGATATACACCCTAAAAATTTCAAGGACTTCGAAAAAGAATTGAAACTGGCGATGGTGAGCAAAGTGGAGAAAATCTTCAACAGTGGATATGAAGATGTATACGAAGTCATCCCAGAAAAAAATGAAACAAAGGTAGAGAAGTTTTATTTTAGACTCAACGATGGTAAAGTGGAGATCTAGTGTTCATGCAAATACTTTGAAAAAGTAGGGATGTTGTGTTTCCACAGCTTTCGTGTCCTTCACTTATGCAACATCACCACCATACCTAAAGATTATATACTCAAAAGATGGACAAAGATGGCAAAGAGGGAAATATGGACAAAGTACTTGGAGCTGAATCAACACAAAACAGTGAGAACAACAGTGAGATGAAAGGTAAGATACCATGGCACCATGAAATGCTCAGAAAATACTACAGTTTAGTGTTGAAATGTGAAGATGGCAAAGAAACCAGTAGAACACTTGAGGATTGTTTAAACAGGGATTTAACTACACTGTGTCAGCTGCTTTTGATGAAAGATCAAGAGAAAATAGAACAATCAGTGACAAACAGTGCCAAGGATTCACCAACCAAAAGTGCTCCTGAAGTTCTGGATCCAAAAAGAGCAAAAACAAAGGGAAGAAGTAAGAGGTTGACCCGCTTCCACTCGGGGATGTTAATTGTGGCTAATTAACCCGAGCGAAGGATGTCCCTTGGTCAAAGGAGGTCAAAGGTAAAATTTATATTCTATACCCAACTCACTACTATGCTACCGATAAGGTAGTTATCGATAAGCCCATTGTATACCTACAGAGATGCTAGAGCCTAAAAATCAATTAAACACAACCTCGTCCAGGTTGTCAATCCGTACGAGTTGCTAGGAATAACTAGTACAGTAAAACAATTGGGGGAGGGGTTGATTTTTCAATTAGCAACTACTAAACATGAAAAGTAAAATGAACGTTAACTATATAAATATGCACTTGGGGATATTTGCGTAACATGCTTGATAAATGACTTCTATCCTCGATTCATTCACATATATACTTATAAACCTATCTTATTCCCATGTCACACACTGTGGAGAAAGCTAAGTACTTCCCTCCGTCTATCACATGTGGTAATTACCACAATGTCTATATATCACCGTCTCTATATAGGGAATGCGCTCTAGTCCACTGATGTCGCAGATCATTCCCCGTAACTTCACTCCCAATGCCAATGAGCTCCCGCTTAGAAGAATACAAAACCCGCCTAAAAGGGCAATGCCTCACGTAGGTTGCAATCGTTGAACATGTAGTGAAATGCATTACATCCCAAACACTCCACTATGGATCTCAATCTCTAGGCCTAGAGAGGTAAAGGAAAAGACACCTTGTGATGACTCTAGAGTCGGCACAACTCTAGTCGCTACAAATAAATACGCTAATCTATCTGGTTAAGCCAGGGGGTTTCCCTCGTTGGGATTTCCAAATCAAC